>CM033641.1:247650855-247977556 GCA_019512145.1 Engystomops pustulosus | reverse complement strand
AACGACATTTTTCGGGACCTTCTTTATACATGTGTTGTGGTCTACTTGGATGACATCCTAGTGTACTCTCCAGACCTTGAGTCCCACCAGGCACACGTACGACAAGTTCTAGGCCGACTTCGTGCCAATCACCTCTACGCCAAGTTAGAAAAATGCCTGTTTCACTAGCACTGCCTTCCTTTCCTTGGTTACATAATTTCTAACAGAGGCCTCCAGATGGACCCCACGAAGCTGTCTGCAGTTCTTCAGTGGCCACGTCCAGAGGGTCTCCGAGCCATATAGAGATTCCTGGGGTTTGCGAACTATTACCGGCAGTTTATTCCCCATTTCTCCACTCAGGTGTCTCTCATCGTGGCGCTCACCAAGAAGGGTGCCAATCCACATGCCTGGTCTCCGGCTGCTGAAATGGCCTTCTCCAAGTTGAAGTCCGCTTTTGCCTCGGCTCCCGTGCTCACTAGGCCAGATACGAACAAACCCTTTCTTCTGGTGGTGGACGCATCCTCCGTAGGAGCTGGAGCGGTGCTCACTCAGAAAGGGCCCAAGGGCCGAACTTTGACTTGTCAGTTTCTTTTTCCAAGACTTTTTCCCACCCTGAGAGAATATTATTCTAATTGGAGCAGAGAACTGTGATCATCAAACATTGCTCTTGAAGAATGGGCGTTTCTTTCTCTTCTGGAGGGAGCTCTTCACATCCCGTTTTTTGTGTACACTGACCACAAGAATCTACTGGTACTTCCAGGACGCCAGCGCCCTGAATCCCAGGCAAGCCCAGGGTCTTGTCTTCTCCCACTTTGACCTGCCTGACATTTCTGTCCGGCAACAGAATGTCAAGGCTGATGCTCTGTCCCTTCTTCGGTTGTTGGAGATGAACCAGTTCCTCGGCACATAATTTCTCCTGACCAGCTTGTTGTTCTAGCTCCGGTGGACCTTCGGCAACTACCTCCTGGCAAGATGTATGTTAGACCTGCTCTCCGGAAGAAGATTCTGTCTTGGGGACATTCTTCTCATCTGGCTGGGCACCCTGGGGTGCAACGCTCCGTGGCCATCATCTCCCGCTACTACTGGTGGCCAGACCTGGTCAAAGATGTTCGGGAGTTTGTGGGATCCTGCTCCTCCTGTGCCCGCAATAAAGCCTCTCGTCTCAAACCGGCTGGACTGTTACTCCCGTTGCCGATACCCTGTTGCCCGTGGTCTCACGTGGCAATGGACTTTGTTACCGATCTGCCTGTCTCCTCGGGCAATACTGTCATCTGGGTGGTGACGGACCGGTTTTCCAAAATGTCCCATTTTGTTCCCCTTCCAGGGCTTCCGTCTTCACCACAGCTTGCCAGTTTGTTCTTCAAACATATCTTCCGGCTGCATGGCCTTCCGCTTCACATTGTGTCCGATCGAGGAGTCAAGTTTGTGTCAAAGTTCTGGCGTTCTTTATGTAACCAGCTGCAGGTCATCCTTGACTTTTCCTCTGCTTACCACCCTCAGTCGAATGGTCAAGTAGGGAGGGTGAACCAGACTTTGGGCTGCTACCTGCGCCACTTCGTCTCAGCCCGTCAAGACAATTGGACTGACCTTCTACCGTGGGCTGAGTTCTATTACAATTCACTGGACTCGGGATCTACTGGTTCGGCTCCGTTCTTTGTGGTCTATGGACGTATTCCTCGCCCTCCTCTCCCGTTGTCTACTCCCTCTGTTGTCCCTGCGGTGGAGGATCTGGTGCAGGATCTCAAGGCTATTTGGGACCAGACCCGCCAGTCCCTTCTACGAGCTACAGACCCAGGCTGATAGGAGACGTCGAGCCCCTCCTGTCTTCTCTCTGGGTTACAAAGTATGGCTATCCTCCAGATTCGTCCGGCTTAAGATACCCAGCTACAAACTTGGGCCCCGGTTCCTTGGTCCCTTTGAGGTAAGCAAGCGCATCAATCAAGTGGCCTACAAGCTCCGCCTTCCTCCATCAATGCACATCCCGCACTCCTTCCATGTGTCCCTCCTGAAGCCAGTCGTCTTGAACCGCTTCACCCAGCAATCCCCTACTCCGCCCCCTGAGGCTGATTCTCCAGATGTTTATGAAGTCAAGGAGGTTCTGGACATGAAGTTCGTGAGGGGTAAGCGGTTCTTCCTTGTAGACTGGAAGGGGTTCGGGCCTGAGGAGAGATCCTGGGAGCCTGAAGAGAAGAGAAGAAGAGGGGGAGGCCGAAGGGGGGGGGGGTACTGTCACGGATCGCGGGTGCACCCGTGCCTCTCTCCGCTGCCCCGGTCCCGCTCCCGTGCACTCACCTCTCCTGGCTCCCGCTCCCGTCCGGACTAGGTCCCGCGCGCGGGACCCGCTCCCTAGGGCGAGCGCGCGGCAGTGTCTCCAGATTTAAAGGGCCAGCACGCAGGTGATTAGCGCTGGTCATTTCCTGTTTTGTATATAACCCTATGTCTCCCATCATTCACTGGCGGATCTTTGTGCCTCATAGCCTTAGAGAAAGCTTCCAAGCGAATATTCCTGCGTTCCTGTGTATTCCTGCGTTCCTGTGTGTTCCCGCTACTGAGTCCTGTGTTGCCGTGTTACCCAAGTTCCTCCGTGTTGCTGTGTTCCGTGTGGCTGTGTTCCCGTTCCCATCTGCCTGGACCTCCCGTTGCTGACCCCGGACTTAGACTTGACGTTGCATCTCTGCCGCCTGCCCTGACCCTGTGCCTGGACCTGACTACATGATTGTCATCCGCTAAGGTACCTCGACCTCGGCTGCCACCGCAGGCTAGTCACACTTGGGAACGACCTGCCGCAGCAAGTCCAACCCGCTTTGCGGCGGGCTCTGGTGAATACCAGGGGCCGCTAGACTCCGGTCCCAGGTGTTGGCTAGTTCCACCTCCCGCGGTGGTCCAGAGGATCCACCGATCCTGACACAAGCATTGGACACAGCTACATCCCAGCCTGCTCCTGCATCCAGGCTGGTGACCCAACTCCTGAGGTTCCTTTTCAAAGATCACTCCAGTACTGCACTTGTACAGAATCGTTTGGCGTGTTGTTACCGTTGGTTTGAATAAAGAATTGTAAGTTACTTTTATGCACAACATTGACTCCGTCTGGTCCCTGCTACGGCTGTATCACCATCAAGGGCGCCCCATCCATCTACCGGGGACACAATTGGACTGACCTTCTACCTTGGGCTGAGTTCTCTTACAATTCACTGGACTCGGGATCTACTGGTTCGGCTCCGTTCTTTGTGGTCTATGGACGTATTCCTCGCCCTCCTCTCCCGTTGTCTACTCCCTCTGTTGTCCCTGCGGTGGAGGATCTGGTGCAGGATCTCAAGGCTATTTGGGACCAGACCCGCCAGTCCCTTCTACGAGCTACAGACCGTACCAAGACCCAGGCTGATAGGAGACGTCGAGCCCCTCCTGTCTTCTCTCTGGGTTACAAAGTATGGCTATCCTCCAGATTCGTCCGGCTTAAGATACCCAGCTACAAACTTGGGCCCCGGTTCCTTGGTCCCTTTGAGGTAATCAAGCGCATCAATCAAGTGGCCTACAAGCTCCGCCTTCCTCCATCAATGCACATCCCGCACTCCTTCCATGTGTCCCCCCTGAAGCCAGTCATCTTGAACCGCTTCACCCAGCAATCCCCTCCTCCGCCCCCTGAGGCTGATTCTCCAGATGTATATGAAGTCAAGGAGGTTCTGGACATGAAGTTCGTGAGGGGTAAGCGGTTCTTCCTTGTAGACTGGAAGGGGTTCGGGCCTGAGGAGAGATCCTGGGAGCCTGAAGAGAAGAGAAGAAGAGGGGGAGGCCGAAGGGGCGTGTACTGTCACGGATCGCGGGTGCACCCGTGCCTCTCTCCGCTGCCCCGGTCCCGCTCCCGTGCACTCACCTCTCCTGGCTTCCGCTCCCGTCCGGACTAGGTCCCGCGCGCGGCCCCGCTCCCTAGGGTGAGCGCGCGGCAGTGTCTCCAGATTTAAAGGGCCAGCACGCAGGTGATTAGCGCTGGTCATTTCCTGTTTTGTATTTAACCCTATGTCTCCCATCATTCACTGGCGGATCTTTGTGCCTCATAGCCTTAGAGAAAGCTTCCAAGCGAGTATTCCTGCGTTCCTGTGTATTCCTGCGTTCCTGTGTGTTCCCGCTACTGAGTCCTGTGTTGCCGTCTTACCCAAGTTCCTCCCTGTTGCTGTGTTCCGTGTGGCTGTGTTCCCGTTCCCATCTGCCTGGACCTCCCGTTGCTGACCCCGGACTTAGACTTGACGTTGCATCTCTGCCGCCTGCCCTGACCCTGTGCCTGGACCTGACTACATGATTGTCATCCGCTAAGGTACCTCGACCTCGGCTGCCACCGCAGGCTAGTCACACTTGGGAACGACCTGCCGCAGCAAGTCCAACCCGCTTTGCGGCGGGCTCTGGTGAATACCAGGTGCCGCTAGACTCCTGTCCCAGGTGTTGGCTAGTTCCACCTCCCGCGGTGGTCCAGAGGATCCACCGATCCTGACACAAGCATTGGACACAGCTACATCCCAGCCTGCTCCTGCATCCAGGCTGGTGACCCAACTCCTGAGGTTCCTTCTCAAAGATCACTCCAGTACTGCACTTGTACAGAATCGTTTGGCGTGTTGTTACCGTTGGTTTGAATAAAGAATTGTAAGTTACTTTTATGCACAACATTGCCTCCGTCTGGTCCCTGCCACGGCTGTATCACCATCAAGGGCGCCCCATCCATCTACCGGGGACACATACTACAGACTCTAAGGGCTGTCCCAGGGAGAACCAGTACATCAGCCTCTATATGAGTTCTTGCATACACCACCTGCTGGAGACCTGCCAGGCTGTGGGACAGCCCTCCGGCCCCCATACCAAGCACCGTGACACTAGTGTGCCTAGACCGCAACCGCCAGCCACTCCGGTATTCTGGACCCCGGCTGCCTCCAGGCCCCATCAAAAGGCTAGGCCCCGGTGGGGGATGTTTCAGATGCATGCTATATCAAACAACTGTAGCTAACTACTGTCCCTGTGGGTCGACACTTCAATTCAAGACATGTTTTCCAGGCTACCTTACCTGTGCATGTCATCTAGACCACTGTACCTGGCCCTATGCAGGATTGTTTATACGTTTATTAATTGACATATAACACCTACAACCTCCTGGATAATTTGAATGAGAGTAAACCCTGTTACGTTAGGAATGGGATGTGACTAGGATTTTCAGTGGTCCAGACTCTATTGTGGAGCAATAGTCACAGGACACGCACATCTCCCACCGCGATTTGCCCAACTCAATTTTGAGTTACTGCACTTTGCAGGTACACCACTATATTTGTCCAGATTCGGTTGCTAGTCTGGCTACCCGGGAAGACCAGTTCTAGCTGAATCATTACACTCCATTGGTGGCTTTCCTGTGTTTTTAGCTCTCTACATTATCCTTTTTTGTTTGTCACTTTATTAATATATTACTAATGAAAGTTAAATTTTAATCTCCTGGCTATGTTGCCTTTGGGTTGATTGATACCCCCTTTTGGATTTTCTTTAATACCCTGCCTAAGAGAGATTCCTCTCCCCTCTTCTTTGGTAAATATAATCCATATTTCAGCTTCAACACTGTCCCTATTAATTACAGGCTTCTGTGGTGTCCTCGCTACGGATCGCGGGTGCAAACGTGCCTGCTGCCACGGTCCCCGCTCCCCCTGCCCTCACTTACCTCTCCTGTCTCCGGTCTGTACTCTGGCTCCCGGCTCCCAGGGGGCTTGTGCAGACTTCTCCCAGCCTTAATGGGCCAGTGCCCTCCTTGTTGGCTCTGGCATTCCCGGCTCGGCTATATAGCCTGGCAACTCCCAGCATCCCCTGCCAGATCTTCAGGTCATTCTACTGGAGTGAAAACCTTCCTGAGCTTTTCCAGACTCCTCCGTAATTCCTGAGCGTTTCCAGATGCCTCCTCTGGTTTTTCCGTGTTCCTCTGGTTTTTCTGTGTTCCTGTGGTGTTCCCGTGTTCCTGTGGTGTTCCCGTGTTCCTGTGGTGTTCTCGTGTTCCAGTCCTGTGGCGGTCCTGTAATCCTGTGGCAGTCCTGTAATCCTGTGGCGGTCTGGTATCCTAGTGGTCTTCCAAGGTCCTGCCAGCCGTCCTTCTGAGGTCCTGCCAGCCGTCCTTCTGAGGTACTGCCAGCCGTCCTGCCAGCCGTCCTGTCATCCCGAGGTTCTGTCATCCTGAGGTCCTATCATCCCGAGGTCCTGTCATCCCGTGGTCCTGCCTTCCCGTGGTCCTGCCTTCCCATGGTCCTGCCTTCCCGTGGTCCTGCCTGCCCCGTGTCCCTACCTTGTTCCGACCTGGTGGCTCCCCGCCGCAGCAAGTCCATCCCGCTTGGCGGCGGGCTCTGGCGAAGACCAGGAGTCCACTGTTGCGGTTGGCATTGTTATCTCCCGCGGTGATCCAGGGAGTCCACAGACTTTAGTCCCAAGGGACTATTTCCCATAGACTGTGACATGCGGGTCTTATGTCAATGGCTAAGAGGTAGCTTCACTACAACAGGAAGCAATTACCTAATTCTTAAACTATTACAATTAAAATCATGAAGTCTGTGTACAGGACATTATGAGGGAAACCAAGTTTATAGGATGCCCACAGGGCAAGATATCAGCCAAGCAAGATTCTGAGGCATACAAGGAAGCCGGAAGCATAGGATTGCATCCTAGTGTAGTACTCAACTGAACCTCAAACTCCACACACAGGTTCCGTCCGTGCCCCTCCAACACTTCCTCCAGCGGCAGAAGGGTAGTCGCATGCGACTGCACATAGTTGCGACTGAGTGAAGATGGGAGTGAATGTGCAGCACTCTCGGCTCAGATTCGTCCACTCTGCTCAACTATTTGAAGTAAGATGCGGTTTCTGCCCTGCAGCTGTCCTCTCTTCTGATGCTTTTGCACTGCCTTTATATAGTATCTATGTGGCTGGGGGTGCTCCCTGTATATATTGTCTGTATATTAATTAGGTGGGTCTGGTATATATATTACATTCTGGGTGATGTACATGCTTTTATTTATTCATGATATATATTATATTTTAATTGTGTCGTAAGTTGTTTTGTTAAGAGTATATATTATTTAGGAGCACAGGGTTGTTATCCAGGTAACATAATACTCTAAGTGACTGTGCTATTTTTAGGTGTACATTGTGGACATGTGCTGAATGGAGCTGAACACGTCTGGTGTTGAATTCAGCAGTGATATATGACAACCGAGAGAAGTGGTAATGAAATTTCTTCCTGATGCAGCATATTGTCAACTGTGAGGTACCAGATGTCACTGATGTCTTTGTCGCTGACTGGCTCCTAGTATGTGAGATGGCATCAGCCTGTGTAGTGTCCATCACAGGGTTTCGGAGAACTGGTGACGCTGTGTGAGGATGTTCTCAATTGTTAGTAATGTAGTGTAATGTAATGCCTCAGGCAGCAAAAAGGCTAGAATCGGCCCTGCCCATGTGGACAGTTTGATCTGGCCTTGCTGCTTCCCCAGACGCCAGACTTAAAATGTCACGTAATGTATTAAGCTCTGTGTTCTTTATCCCTTTTTATTTTACCAAACTGTTATTTTTGCATTGTATGTTTATGTCTGTTTAATTTGTTTGTATAATAGCCTTTTTTAATTGTAAGCAATGTCCTTTTGATATTAAACTTCCATTTAATAAAATCCTTTTTGTGTTCTAACAATTCCATAACTCTGAGGAGTCGTTACCTACATTGATTGCTTGATTTGTAACTGTAATATAATATTGGCATAAGATATCTTAGGTGTCTCGTCAGCCAATATATGACGAGTGGTGGCAGCTAAGAGCGCTTAGGTTCTTGGAGGACAGACAGCTGTCAGAGCACAGTCCAGTGAGACCCTAAGTCAGATCCAGTAATCGATAAGCACAGTTTTTGACAGTTACCTAAATAAACTACTAGAGGCGTGTTCTTACATGTTGCTATTTCCTTAGTTTCAAACAAAGGGTTACAGGACAGTACAGGTAAACAAGACCACATTACATTACTTAAGGTGAAACAATTACAGTACGAATTGCGCAACCCCCCAACACCCCCCCCATACCCCATTTTTGGCCCCGACACTTCATAAATAGGGCGCAGCAAGGGAAAAAAATTTCTGCCAGTTTTTCTTTTAAAAGTCATAATAAATGCCCGCCACTGTCTTTTTGGAGGACAAGGGGACTCCAATCTCAACCTTTAGGGCCTGGAAGCAGCTCAGATAATAAGCAGAGATTAAAGAAACCCTAGACAGACAAGAAAAGTCATCCATTTAACGCTTCACTGAAAAACAAACCATCAAAAATATGTGGAAAAAAGCTCAAAATAACAGCATGAAATAGAATAGGCTATATACAGACACATGACTATTAAAAACTTACCATTCAACCAAAAAACTCAGAGTTGAAAATCAATAACCATACGTCAGATTGAATATTTGACCACTAAGCCCTGCCTTATGAACCAAATCAACTGCTCAGTGAAAGAAAAAGTACAATACACTGCCTCCTCCTGCAAAATACCGTACTTCAATTGCAAGGTGATCAATTAGGATAGGAGAGGTCTATTATACAGTATTTTAAAGTATCCCTGTTAGGAACCAAATCAAATGGGGATACCAAAACATTTTAAAGCGGCGGCTCATCAAAATGGCCTACTATTCTGTAGTAACTGCTTTTAAAAACTTTTACCACACCATCTCAGCATTCTCTAACACTGAAACTAAATTATCACATACGAACAAGGACATGGCAGTATCATGTGGGATAAAAAACCCAACTATAAAACTTAGATCTAAGATGCTTGCTGCTGTCTGGGATATAGGTCATACCAAGGTTTTATTTGGTTTTTGCTGTTCACTGGTGTTTTTTCTTCACATCTGCTGGAACATGTGTTCCCAATGCAGGGACTTGCAGAGCATAGAATATTTAAAGTCCCTTGTATCACAGGCAGAAACACAACCCCTTCATGGTGTAAACCCTAAGCCACCACTACCTATACTACCTTTTATATCAGATATTACTACAAAGAAGTAATAAAATTGCTACCAATGCCTTGCCCCTTAGAGCTTACCTCCCAAACTCTTCTATATAAAAACAAGTCAGACCCATCTGCCCACTGTGACCTCTGGTGAAGCTCTCTGGATGCTTTACTGTAGAACAGATTGCAATAATCAGCTTTAAAGTGTCTGTAATGAAGCTTTTTTGATAATAATTAGTCCCATTACAGCAAAAAATTTTGAAACTCCAATTGTCACTGGGGCAAAAAAAAATTGTCTAGAACTATAATTATAAAATATACAGTTTTGACATACATACATATTCAACTTAAGAACAAACCTTTAATTGGATAGTGATAAGGGGTGGAACCCTACTCAAGCACCGTTTTCTTGATTTTTCTTGTTCGTTCTCCATTTTTCTTGATTTTTCTTGATCGTTCTTCATTATTACAGACAGGCACCTGTAATTAGCCGCCAGCACATCTATTACCCACAATAGTCCGGTAACAGTATGGGGATAGTGCCAGTGGCGTAACTAGGAGAGGCTGGGCCCCATAGCAGATTTCTGCATGGGGCCCCGCCTTCCCCCCCAAAAAAATAGACATATGTAGGCTGCATTCACATAAACGTGTACACGCCAGGCTAGAGCCTGGCAGGCACACATCAGACGCGCTGGGGAGGTGATCGCGGCTCACCCCTCCCCTCTCCATAGAGTATAGAGCCGCATGGTCATTCTTATGGCCACAGATCTCTGTTACGGCCACGGCTTGAAACAGTGAGTACTCATTGTGCTCACTGTACTGAGCCGAGGCACTATAGTCGCCTATGAGGGATGTATATCCGTCAGCAAATTGCAGCCAGATATACGTCCCCCATACGTTCTTGTGAATGTACCCCTACACAGACATATTTCTACAATTACACAAATTTATACACTGATATATACACACCTTTATATACTTATATACACACACATAAAGTTCTACACGTGTATAGTTGCACCCATATACATACAAGTATACACACACATTTATGCACTAAGGGCACATTCACATGGCCGTCTGCGGGGACGTACATGCGGCCGCAAATTTGCGGCCGCATGTACGTCCCCATAGACGGCAATAGCGGCGCGGCGCAGATACGGTGCCACACATGTGTGGCACCGATCCGGCCCGCACACCGCAAAAAGATAGAGCATGCTCTATCTTTTGGCGTGTGTGCGGCCGTGCGCCACTATTCTCTATGGAGGGAGGAGGGGCCGCCTCCTCCTCCTCTCCAGCACACGGCGGTATGCCCGCACGGCGGGCATACCGCTGTGTGAATGTACCCTAATACAGAGTGTATACAAACTCACAGTATATACACTGACCATATATACACGTGCAGTATAAAAAGACCAAATACACACATACTGCATATACATACAGAATATACACACATACAACAAATACACACACATTCAGTATATACAGCATATACATACATACTATATGCACAGCATATACAAAAACACACATACATATACATATATTTATATATATATACACACAATAAATACAGCATTTGCATCTATGCATATATACACGCTATATTCAAATATACACATATACGCAATATACACATACACAGTATATACATATATATATACAATATACACAGTATATACAGTATATATACAATATACACAGTATATACAGTATACATACAATATACACAGTATATACACATATATACAATATACACAGTATATACATATATATACAATATACACAGTATATACATATATATACAATATACACAGTATATACATATACACACAATATACACAGTATATACATATACACACAATATACACAGTATATACATACATATACACACAATATACACAGTATATACATATAGTGGTTGGTTACACAGGAGTTTCTCCCTATTGGTTGATTTTGCCCTATTGTATGCCCTATGTAGGACTTTTTTGGGGTATCCTCTCTTTATGAATCGTGTGCCCTATGTAGGACTTTTTTGGGGTATCCTCTCTTTATGAATCGTGTATACAGTAGTTCGCATTCTTTAGTGAATTCTTCCTCATTGGAGCAATTCCTTCTCGCGCGAAGGTATTGGCCTACCGGTATTCCTCTTTTGAGGGGTTCAGGGTGCCAAGGTATTGGCCTACCGGTATTCCTCTTTTGAGGGGTTCAGGGTGCCAGCTTTGCCAGTCTAGGAGGCTGTTGGTTGATGTTTCCTTTCTGTATATGGTTGTTTGGAGATGGCCATCTGTGTCTACCTGTATCTTAAGATCTAGAAAACAGATATGATTCTTGTGTATCTCAGGTGTAAATCTCATGCCTATCTGGTTTTGGTTTAGTTCCTTGACGAATTGGTGGAAGACGTCCTCATCTCCCTCCCACAGGATGAGGACGTCATCTATAAATCTTCCCCAGTATAGTATCTTGTTGGTGAACTGTGAATTTTTTTCTGTGAAAACTATAGTCTCTTCCCACCACCCTAGGAATAAGTTTGCGTACGTGGGTGCGCAGTTAGTGCCCATGGCGGTGCCTTTTACCTGCTGGTAAAAGGCACCGTCAAACAAAAAGTAATTGTGTGTGAGCAGAAATCGTAGTAGTGCTGTGGTGAATTGATTATGTTTACGGTATTGTGTGCTTTTCATGTTCAAGTAGTATTCCGCTGCTTGGATTCCAAGTTCGTGTTGAATGTTGCTGTATAGTGATTCGACGTCAAGGCTCGCCAGATAGGTATGTGGTGTTACTGTTACATCTTGTAGTTTAGATATTACGTCCTTTGTGTCTTTTAGATAAGAGGGTAGAGCTGTAACAAATGGTCTAAGTATTATGTCGGTATACTCACTGATACCCTGGGTAAGGTTGTTAGTCCCGGAAACTATCGGTCTACCTGGAATTGGGATTGTTTGTTTATGTACTTTTGGTACGGCATAAAACGTTGCGATGGTTGGTTTTGGGTTTAGAAGATATTTGAATTCATCCTTAGATATGAGTTTCTCCTGTAGGGCTTCCTGTAAAATTTGGGTTAGTGTCTTGACATATCTATCTGTGGGATCACCTGAGATCCTCTTGTATGTTGTTTGGTCTGATAGCAGTCTTTTGACCATGTCTAAATAGTCTTTCTTGTCCATCAATACTGTAGTCTTTTGACCATGTCTAAATAGTCTTTCTTGTCCATCAATACTGTATTTCCCCCTTTGTCAGAGGGTTTCAGTATAATATTGTCTATCAGTATAATATTGTCTAAGTCCATAAGCTTTTGTAGTGCTATCCTTTCTTGTTTTGTTAGATTCGAGGAAATGCGTGTTCTGTCTGGTTTTATAGCTTCGAGATCTCTAGTGGTCATATTGACAAAGGCTTCTATTAGGGGGTACTTAGAGAATAGGGGGGTATTTTTTGATTTCGGTTTTAAATTGGTTAGTGGTGGTGTAATTTCCCCTGGGGTTGTTTGATTTTCTAGTTCTAAGTCAATTAGTGTCTGTATTGCTCTTGCATCTCTTTCCTGTTCATTCTCCACCTCTATTTCTGACTGTTTGAAGTATTTGTGTAATGCTAATTTCCTCGCAAATAGATTGACGTCTTTGATCCAGGCGAACCTGTCAAAGGCGGGTATCGGGGTGAAGGACAGGCCTTTTCTCAGTACTTGTAGGTCAGTTTCATTTAGTTCATATGTTGACAAATTTATGACTAGTTTATCCTGTTCATTCATCTGGAAAATATCCTTCTCTACTTCCCATTGAACCCCCATTTTTCTCTGTCTCTGAGTGACATGGTGTTTGTTCCTCCTCCTAAAAAAGGTGAGGGAGCTTGAAGGGTCACGTGTTTGTTCCTCCTCCTAAAAAAGGTGAGGGAGCTTGAAGGGTCACTGGTGTTTGATTTCTGTTTTGCAGTGGTTGTACTGTATTTTGGATTTGTGTCGTTGGTATTATGCTTGCTGGTTGGGTTGTTTGTCCAGTGGGGAGGTCCGTTGTGATGTTGTTTGTGGTATTTAAGAATTGATGTTGTATTGGTGGGTTTGTTTGGTTCATTTGCCCATTGTTGAGATTCATCTGTAGTGTTGTCATAGGGTTTGTTGCTCCAGTGACGGGTAAGTAAGAGGAGGAGGAGAATATGGGGAATAGCGTTTGATTTGTACATTGTTGTGATGTATTGCTCTGTGCTGTACTTATAGATGCTGCTTTTTTGTTTGGTTGTTGTTGGTTCGGCTTTTTGTAATAATTCTTGGTTTTGCGTTTAATCCCACTCTTCCCTCTCCTCCCCTGTGTCGTCTCTTTTTGCGTTTAATCCCACTCTTCCCTCTCCTCCCCTGTGTCGTCTCTCTATCGTCTGAGGCTGAGAGTTCGGATTCGGATTGGTCAGTGTAGTAATTCTGTCGTGTATTGGTTGTTAAATTTGTACGTTTGTAGATCTGTCCCGTTTCGAAGTCGTTACTGTCTCGCACGTATTTGCGGTGTTTTCTTTCTTTGATCTCGCTAGTTAGTGTTGTTAGATTTTTTTGTAGTTTTTCCTCTAGACTTTTGAACTCAGGATGCGTTTTAAACGTTTGGATTTCTTCTAGGGATTTCCCCAGATTGTCACTTGTTTTTTTCAGGAAAGCCTGTTCGTAGTCGTGTAAATAGTTAATCAGTCTTAGTGAGTTCTCTGTGAGAATCTGTTGCCACCCTTTGATGAATTCATTGTCCTCCTGGTGGGAATTTGGAAATAAGTTTATCCTTAGTCCTCTGTACACTATTCTCTGTTTTAGATATGTCTCTAGACTCGCTGTTTCCCAGCTCGACTTAACGTATTGTTTGTACAGTTTTGATAATTCTCTAAATGCTGAGTGGATATCCACCTGACCCAATGGAATGTTTTCTTTGGTGAATACGTATGCTGCTTCTGTCACTATGTCGTGTGAATTAAGTTTCTGTGATAGGAAACCTGCCATTTCGGGACTCCCCTCCCTAGTAGTTCCTATGAGTTGAGGTGGTAACCTCTCTAGTTCACTGTATTTTGCTTGTGGAACTTGGAGGACTTGTATATGGTCCAGATACACCAGGGGGTAGGACCAAGAACGTGGGAGGCGAATGTCGGTCTCCGCGAAGTAATCCTGAGTTGTGCAGACAGCGTACAGATCTTGAGGGCCCGGAGTGGATGAGATCCAAGAGGGCTTTTTGTAAAATCAAATTATGTACCTAAAGGTAATGGAGCAATGCAGGGTTAGAGTAGAACCAAAAATAATACCAAAAACTAATAATAATGATGAGCCGGGAGGTGGCAAAGCAGCCAGAAAAAGGGAAAGAACAGGATAGAGGGAAAGGAGAGAAAGAGAGGAAGGACATAAAAAGGAGAGAACAGAGGAAAGGGAGCAGTGAGTGGAAGATAGCGAGGAGGTAACCTCGAATGTATGTGAAGGCCTTGATTGGAGTAAATATTGATCACCATGAGTGAGGCCCCTCAGAATGGCCCGGTGCACTGTGTGACCGGGTTGCGGTGATAGTGAACCAGGTGCCTGCTGGAGAGTGAGGGTGGCAGGATGCCACCTAAATAATAAAGGGGTGCGTGACAGGTGGTGCAAGGGATGTGCTAGGGAAAGTGAAGTGCGCGTGCATGTATGAGGAGGGGGTCACAAAGGCAGAGGGTGGCCCGAAGTGCAAAGCAGTTGTGCGGTGTAGTGAGGAACAAAAATCGGTGACAAGCAGTGCTAGGTGCTGGTGAGGCCGCGGTATGGGCAGGAAAGGGGACGAGCAAGAAACAACGCACAAGGAGGGGGGGGGAAGGGGAGGGGAGAGGCCCAGAATGGGCAAGCTGCCAGGAAATGTGGATACCTACTTTTTGTAGAAACTTCTTGGTCCTACCCCCTGGTGTATCTGGACCATATACAAGTCCTCCGCTGTATACTGGGGCTATGGGCTGGCTGGCTGTATACTGGGGCTATGAGCTGGCTGTCTGTATACTGAGGCTATGAGCTGGCTGTCTGTATACTGGGGATATGGGCTGGCAGGCTGTATACTGGGGATATGGGCTGGCAGGCTGTATACTTGTATACTGGGGATATGGGCTGGCAGGCTCTACACTGGGGCAGGGGCTGTATACTGGGCGGACTGAATATACTAGGAGGACTGGCTAGATGTATACTGGGGGGCTGGCTATATATATATATATATATATATATATATATATATATATATATATATATATTACAGTGGGCTGGATGTATACTGGGGTGGCATGCTGACTGTATACCGGGGGGTTGGCTGGCTACTAGTAATAGTAGTTATATTCCTGTACATAGGGGGGCAGTATTATAGTAGTTATATTCGTGTACATAGGGGGCAGTATTATAGTAGATATATTCTTTTACATAGGAAGTAGTATTATAGTAGTTATATTCTTGTACATAGGGGGCAGTATTATAGTAGTTATATTCTTGTACATAGGGGGCAGTATTATAGTCGTTATATTCCTGTACATAGGAGGCAGTATTATAGTAGTTATATTCTTGTACATAAGGGGGCAGTATTATAGTAGTTATATTCTGGTACATAGTGGGCAGTATTATAGTAGTTATATTCCTGTACATAAGGGGGCAGTATTATAGTAGTTATATTCCTGTACATAGGGGGGCAGTGGGGACCCGCTGCCTGGGGTTTTCTTTTTCTTTTCTTCTTCTCTTGTTAAATGGCGAAGGAGGTTTGAATATTAACATGGAATATTAGAGGTTCTAGTGATAAATTAAAAAGATGTCAAGTTTTCGATGTTACAGAAAACATCTTCCAGCAATTATTTGTTTATTGGAAACCCACCTGATTATAGATCATATTCAGCGCTTTAAAAAAAGATGGATTGGAGTTTATCAGAAACACAGTAGTAGTGAAGAAGGGTGTTTCTACGATATATAAGCACGTAAGAAATAGTTATACTAACAATATCAAACACAAATCACGAAGTAAGTGGGAAAACGTAATAGGAGTCTTTGATGATAAAGAATGGGGAGAGGTACATAAAAATATTAAGAACGGTTCCATTAATTGGAATCATAGGATAATTCAGTTTTTTTTTGATTCACCAAATATATTATACACCAAAGGATCTTTTTAGAATGAGGATTAGGGACAACTCTAATTGTTGGAAGTGCCATGTAACGGAAGCAGACTTTTTTCATCTGGTATGGCTATGTCCGGGTATCCAGTCGTTTTGGGATGCAGTTTTAGAGAAAATCTCACTAACTCTCCATATTAACCTAAGACCCTCTGTAGGAACTGCTATTTTTGGCCTCATCGAACAAGAAAAGGTGAAGCAGGAATTTGGAAAATTAATTATTAAGCTAATGAATACAGCCCTTGTCTGTATAGTGCGTAAATGGGGATCTAAGGAGTACCCTAAGGTAGAATTTTGGCAGAATCTCTCCTTACAGATTAAAAGCTTTGAATGTAGGTGGTTAAAAAACAAAAATCTAGGACCGAAAAGAATTAAAATATGGAATGCATGGCACTAAATTAGGGTAATAGGTTTTTTTTGTTTTTTTGTTTTTTTTTCTCGCCCAGCCAGCGAGCCCGAGGGGGGGAGGGTAGGGGATAGCAGTGTTCAAGTAAGGTCCCTCTTTTATCTGATGGATTGTAAAGACACAAGGGCTAAAGAGTGTGTACCCTAAAATAATTTGTTTGATGTATAAAGATAACGAATTACTGTATAATGAAACACTTTTTGTATTATGTGTATATGTTTGAATTGAAAAAAAAAACATCTTTATTCAATTTACTTAATTAAAATATTAATTAATTAAAAATAATTTAAATAAAATATCATTCAATATAGAATGTAACTACATCAACTCAACGATCAGGGACTATCGAACTTACCTTCCAGTCATTTCTACATTAGTGATATGTTTTGTGCGATGAAATAGTCTGAATCTATCCACCAACTAGACTTTTTGTTTTTGGCTTTATTTTTATCAGATCTTAATGACATATGGCATACCTGTACATCACAGTGCCATTAAGAATGTTTGGAGAGGGTTCCCGAGCGGAGGGTGAACCCCATAATTTTGAAGCTTCCCCATAGTCCCAAACTATCAAAAAATATAAACCATTATTCCAGGTCGGAAAACCCCATAACGGAAAATAGCCTCCCAAATATCTAAATAACCACTTTTTTGCCATTTTGGAACTGATAACATTTTAAATAAAAAGTGATCAAAAGGTCCAGAAAAACAGAAAAATATTAGAAATGAAAATGGGCTGATCCAACCCGACAACAGACAAGCTTGGTCACAGCAAAGTCGCAAATATCTGCATTGCATTCATGAGAAACTAAAAAGGCGCTTATTCTATACTAACCAGAAGTATTTTGAGCAGAGTAATAAATCCAGCAGCTCATTGACTCAACTGATTCATAGAAACACTGCTTCCCCAGAATATCCTAGAGGTAAAGGCATGAGGTGGCAATGTGGTAACCTCAAACTCCAAAATACTTACTGTGTTTACCGAGTTCTTTAGCAAGCTATATAGTACCGCGCACTGATTGCTTGGGAAGTACAGATAGATAATTTTCTATCTACCCTCCATATCCCACGACTAGAAGACACCCTTGTCCCCCTCCCAACAACTAGGATAATTGGACTAGAACCCTTGCAAGCATGGCCATGGGCATGTCTCTTGCCCCGGCTCTTCTCTGGTTTAGTGACAGAATCCTTTTAAAAAATGCGGTGCGTCTGACCCTTCTATGACACTACATTATTATGTTTGTTTTAGCCAGACAAAGAGCCAATTCGTGTTGGTCATATAGGCCATTTCTCTGTTAAAACACAGACTATAAATACTAACCGAGTCTTATCCGCCCGCCTTAAATCGGTCAAATAAAATGTCTTAGGTCACCATTGTGTGCCAATTTCATGTGTTTTGTTAGTGTCGTTTCTTTGTCAGTGCGTATGGTACTGAGGTGAGATGAAATTCTTTTCCGTAGTTCTTGTACGGTTTTTCCCACGTAGAGTTTCGGACATTTGCATTGCGCTATGTATATTACTCCTGTTGATTTACAGTTTATATATTTCCTTATCTCGTAGGTGTTTTGTCCCTCTGTATCTGTGAATGTTTTTTTCTTTAACATGTATTGGCATAGTGTGCAACTTCCGCATGGGTATGATCCGGTAGTTTTGGGTTGGGTTTTGTTTGGATTAGTCACACTTCTCTCTTGAAAGTGGCTATGTACTAGCATTTCTTTGAGATTTCTCCCTCTCCTGTATGTTATACTGGGGTGTGGTGTTATTATTTCTTTGATATCTTCATCCGTTGTTAGTAGGGGCCAGTATTTTTTGAAAATATCTTGTACTTGTTCAGTTTGTCCATCAAACGTTCCAATGCATCTTATCAGGTTTTTTTCCGGTCGGGATGGCTGGTTACACAGGAGTTTCTCCCTATTGGTTGATTTTGCCCTGTTGTATGCCCTATGTAGGACTTTTTTAGGGTATCCTCTCTTTATGAATCGTGTGTATAGTAGTTCGCATTCTTTGGTGAATTCTTCCTCGTTGGAACAGTTCCTTCTCGCGCGAAGGTATTGGCCTACCGGTATTCCTCTTTTGAGGGGTTCGGGGTGCCAGCTTCGCCAGTCTAAGAGGCTGTTGGTTGATGTTTCCTTTCTGTATATGGTTGTTTGGAGGTGGCCATCTGTGTCTACCTGTATCTTAAGATCCAGAAAACAGATATGATTTTTGTGTATCTCGGGTGTAAATCTCATGCCTATCTGGTTTTGATTTAGTTCCCTGACGAATTGGTGGAAGACGTCCTCATCTCCCTCCCACAGGATGAGGACGTCATCTATAAATCTTCCCCAATATAGTATCTTGTTGGTGAAATGTGCATTTTTTTCGGTGAATACTGTAGTCTCTTCCCACCACCCTAGGAATAAGTTTGCGTATGTGGGTGCGCAATTTGTGCCCATAGCGGTGCCCTTTACCTGCTGGTAAAAGGCACCGTCAAACAGAAAATAGTTGTGTGTGAGCAGGAATCGTAGTAGTGCTATAGTGAACTGATTGTGTTTACGGTATTGTGTGCTTTTCGTGTTCAAATAGTATTCCACTGCTTGGATTCCAAGTTCGTGTTTGATGTTGCTGTATAGTGATTCGACGTCAAGGCTCGCCAGATAGGTGTGTGATGTTACTGTTACATCTTGTAGTTTGGATATTACATCCTTTGTGTCTTTTAGATAAGAGGGTAGGGCTGTGACAAATGGTCTAAGTATTATGTCGGTATACTCACTAATACCCTGAGTAAGATTGTTAGTCCCGGAAACTATCGGTCTACCTGGAATTGGAGTTGTTTGTTTGTGTACTTTTGGTACGGCATAGAACGTTGCGATGGTTGGTTTCGGGTTTAGAAGGTATTTGAATTCATCCTTGGATATGAGTTTCTCCTGTAGGGCTTCCTGTAAGATTTGGGTTAGTGTCTTGACATATCTATCTGTAGGGTCACCTGAGATCCTCTTGTATGTTGTTTGGTCTGATAGCAGTCTTTTGACCATGTCTAAGTAGTCTTTCTTGTCCATCAGTACTGTATTTCCCCCTTTATCAGAGGGTTTCAGTATAATATTATCTAAATTCATAAGCTTTTGTAATGCTATCCTTTCTTGTTTTGTTAGGTTCGAGGAGACACGTGTTCTGTCTGGTTTTATAGCTTCAAGGTCCTTAGTGGTCATATTGACAAAGGCTTCTATTAGGGGGTACTTCGAAAAGAGGGGGGTATTTTTTGATTTCGGTTTTAAGTTGGTTAGTGGTGGTGTAATTTCCCCTGGAGTTATTTGATTTTCTGATTCTAAGTCAATTAATGTCTGTATCGCTCTTATGTCTCTTTCCTGTTCATTTTCCACCTCTATTTCTGACTGTTTGAAATATTTGTGTAATGCTAGTTTCCTCGCAAAAAGGTTAACATCTTTGATCCAGGCAAACCTGTCAAAGGTGGGTATCGGAGTAAAGGACAGGCCTTTTCTCAGTACTTGTAAGTCAGTTTCGTTTAGTTCATATGTTGACAGGTTTATGACTAGTTTGTCCTGTTCATTCATCTGGAAGATATCCCTCTCTACTTCCCATTGAACCCCCATTTTTCTCTGTCTCTGAGTGACATGGTGTTTGTTCCTCCTCCTAAAAAAGGTGTGGGAGTTTGAAGAGTCACTGGCGTTTGATTTCTGTTTTGCATTGGTTGTGCTGTGTTTTGGATTTGTGTCGTTGGTGTTGTGCTTGCTAGTTGGGTTGTTTGTCCAATGGAGAGGTCCGTTGTGGTGTTGTTTATAGTGTTTAAGAATTGATGTTGTATTGGTAGGTTTGTTTGGCTCATTTGCCCGTTGTTGAGACTCATCTGTAATGTTGTCATGGGGTTTGTTATTCCAGTTGCGGGTAAGTAGGAGGAAGAGGAGAATATAGGGAATAGCGTTTGGTTTGTACATTGTTGTGATGTGTTACTCTGTGCTGTACTTATAGATGCTGCTTTTTTATTTGGTTGTTGTTGGTTCGGCTTTTTGTAGTAGTTCTTAGTTTTGCGCTTAATCCCACTCTTCCCTCTCCTCCCCTGTGTCGTCTCTCTCTCGTCTGTGGCTGAGAGTTCGGATTCGGATTGGTCAGTGTAGTAGTTCTGTCGTGTATTGATTGTTAAGTTTGTACGTTTGTAAATCTGTCCCGTTTCGAAGTCGTTGCTGTCTCGCACGTATTTGCGGTGTTTTCTTTCTTTAATCTCACTAGTTAGTGTTGTTAAATTCTTTTGTAGTTTTTCCTCTAGGGTTTTAAATTCTGGATGCGTTTTGAACGTTTGGATTTCTTCTAGGGATTTCCCCAGATTGTCACTTATTTTTTTCAGAAAAGCCTGTTCGTAGTCGTGTAAGTAGTTAATCAGTCTTAGTGAGTTTTCTGTGAGAATTTGTTGCCACCCTTTGATGAATTCGTTGTCCTCCTGGTGGGAATTTGGAAATAAATTTATCCTTAGTCCTCTGTACACTATTCTCTGTTTCAGATATGTCTCTAGACTTGCTGTTTCCCAACTCGACTTAACGTATTGTTTGTACAGTTTTGATAATTCTCTAAATGCTGAGTGGATATCCACCTGACCCAATGGAATATTTTCTTTGGTGAATACATATGCTGCTTCTGTCACTATGTCATGTGAGTTCAGTTTCTGTGATAGGAAACCTGCCATTTCGGGACCCCTCTCCCTAGTAGTTCCTGTGAGTTGAGGTGGTAACCTCTCCAATTCACTGTAATTTACTTGTGGAACTTGTGGTAAGCTGGGTTAATATTTCTTCAGAGTCTATCTACAATGGGCCCACGGGCCATTTGTTAACCCTTTAGTGCTTGTTAAAATATAACTTTTAATTTCTCATCTAAAATTAAATAAATTGCGTGCTCTTTCTTTGACTCAGTGTCTATTTTAAAATTATCAGGGATCCGTGGTCAGTCCTCTTATTTGTCTATCTTTCCTCTGTCAGTTCTAGCTGTATTTCTTAGTGCTATCCACTATTGTTCAATTTTAACCTATAGTTGCACATTCAGCAGTCTGACCTGGGATGTTTATAGGGTTGGGGAAGATTTAGGATTGGGGTAGGGTAACTCTCATCATTCATTCCATCAATTCATTCATGACTCAAGAAAGTGTTCCGGGCTGGCACAATAGAGGCAAAGGTTCTACAACGGGAGCGCTCTTGTGGGGTCAGACAAGCTTTATCCACCTGCATGGGTTCCTCAGCAGCAGACCCGGAGGGTGACAGAGGTGGACTTTGGAAGACAGGAGCCTTTGGAAGATGGCATATCTTGAGTTGCACTTGTTCATGATGCTGCTCCTCAAAACGCTCAGTAAACAGGATGTCGATCTGAGTGGCCAAAGAGATGAGATCACTCAGAGTAAATGGCAGACAGTGCGTGTTTAATTTGTCCAGAAAGCCCCATTGTAAAGGTTGCGACCTAGGCGGCTTTGTTCCAGGATAGCACAGATGCCAGTGTATGGAACAGAATCGCATAAACGTTGTGACCAATGCGGCTTTGTTCCAGGCTAGCTCAGAAGCCAGGGTGCGGAACTGAACCACATAGTCACCGACAGATGAGTCCCCTTGACGCAAGTTCAGCAGAGCGGTCTCGGCAGAAGACGCCTGGGCTGGTTAATCAATGATGGACCGGAACTTGGCAAAGAAGGTGGTGATATTATCAGTGACCGGGTCTTTCCTGTCCAAGAGGGGAGTAGCCCATTCCAGGGCCTATCCAGAGAGGAAGCCTATGATGAAAGCCACTTTAGACCTTTCTGTCACGAACTGCGTAGCAGAAGGAACCGAAGGAACTTGATGCAGGTGCTGAGTAGCCATAACTTGCTGCAACATTGCGGTGACTTGTCCGAGTTTCTGCCGGGACTGCTGGGCCACTACGGTGGTAAGATCAGCCAGCACATGTAGCGGAACCTCGGCGGGTTCCATGGCTGGATCTTACTGTCAGGATCAGTGGAAGCAGATCCTCTGTACCACTGTGGACGTAAGCCGACACCTGGGACCAAAGTCTAAGTTGTACTTGGTTTTCACCAGCACCCGCCACAAAGCAGGTTGGACTTGTTGTGGCGTGGTACAACCAGGTCGTTCCACAGGTGCGACTTTGTCCGCAGTGGCGGCCAAGACGTAGTACAGAATCATACGTCAAACTCGTGGTCGGGGACAGGCAGGTCGGGGAAAATCAAGGTCACAACAGGAAATCTGGTTAGTCGCAAAGAAAACAGCATAAAAGCACAAAGATCCAGCAGGGGTCACAGGAAGAGGTTGAGCATTTATAGGTTGTCAGGTGGCCAACGCCTGTTACGGGTGCGCTGGCCCCTTAAGATTCAGACGGCCGGCGCACACGCGCCCTAAGAGGCTAGGATGCGCATACTGAAGTGAGGAGACCGTCGCTGGTGTGCGGCTAGGTAAGTGAGGCTGCTGGCGAGAGGGGCCACACGTAGACACACAGGGCTCGAGTCCTCTCCATAGCCGGTAAGACTTTGCTGCATATTGCAGAAAGGGCTTACCGGTAACACCCGCTGATCACCGCCGGAAAAGGTGCCGACGGCTCCAAAAAGACGGTAGCGCACGGGCGCCGCCATCTTTCCGTGGATCGTCGCTCCCCGTGACGTCATCGTCGCCATGGTAGCTTCGGGTCTCACGGAGACCCGAAGCTACTTCGGATTAACCCATTCATTACCATGTGCTGTCAGCACATGGTAATGTATGAGTAGTAAAATCCCCATATACTGCCATACTGTAGTATGGCAGTATATGATAGGGAATCCTGCTACTCTGCTCTTTTAAAATAACATTCTAATTAAAATTTGAAGAACTGCTGACGCATTACTGTGCTGTGTCGCCCATATATCCTAAATTGTACGTCCATAGACATTGTGTATTGCATATGTTTTGATAAACTGAATAGATTCAATGAAGTTTGAATGCTTTCCCAACAATTGGCCTCTCCTAATTATGCCCTCTGATGAAATTACATAAATTCAGATGATAAATTGTATTGTCAATAATCTATATATAGTCTAGGACGCATTACTATTTCCAAACAGATATTTAGGTGCTGTTGAACTGTACAAGCCAAGTAAGAAGCCATCTCATCATTACTTGATTGTTTCATACTTCTTGTTTTTGCATCTTGTATTTCTAAATGATGATAAGAAGTTTTCCTTCTTCGCTTCTTTGACAGTGGGACATTTTTTCAGCAAGTGGAGGATTTTATGTTTTGCGCTCCTAAAAGGAATGTGATATCTCCACGTCAGGCATAAAGTCGGTCTCGATGATGTTGTTATGACGATGAATACATAGGAATAAAGCTTTTGATAAGGAGCATAAGGGACATATAGAACGTATAAACAGAGTTGAGCATATTAGTATGGAATCTAATGATAGAATATATTATGTGAGAAATATTTATGCTATGACAGAGTTTTACCCACAAACACAATAATGGCTATATGTCACGGGTGCATAATACATAACATAACTGCAAAGTGGTATTTCCTAGGGTTGTCACGTCTATATTACGGTTCAATATCTATACAGATTTTTGATACTGTGTAATTTATTGTTCTGATCTAAACAAGAAGTTGATTTATATGATGCCAACTACTGTGTTTTGAGTACGTCAATAAGGCTAAACAAAAATTGGTAAGTGTGGTTTCATCTGTAATCGAAATCGTGTTTCTACTTTTGTATTCTACACTTTGTTCTGTGCAGTTACACAGATTTTGTGGTTATGGCTTGTAAAAGGGGCTGTATATGCTATAAAGGAGTGCTTATAGATCTTCATAGTCTTGCAGTAGTATTCAAATTTTTTTTGTGTAACGGCGGTGAGGTTTAAAAAGTTTAAAATGTAAATAAATTTGCTTTAAATGCATAAGAATATTAATTAAATAGTATATAAATATAAAGTTGCATTTAATTATTTTCATTGACTGTAATTGATTAATTGGAGTTAGGCAGAAATGCAAAGTGAAGAATCGTTGAATCTGCATATAACAACTATAGCCTCTGCATAACACGCTAGCCCGTCGTATCTTTGTATGACCGGTTCATGACAGCAGATCGCCGCTCCCCATTATGTCCCTGGGACCGACGAGTGTAGCCAAATGGCTTCGGCCATGTGCTCCCCGGCCTCGTTATGCCTGCCAGACCAATCTTTGGCCCGTTGCGAGCAAAGGTGTTAAACTCACAATCAGCCAGCTGCGGGGTTTTCTTCAAATTTTACCTCAATCACCCCGTGATAATGAGATGGCTCAGCCCGATTTTTTTGAGCCCTCTTCATACTCCCCCATGCGCTACAAGACATAAGGGTACATCTTATTGTGCTATGGGGTTAATGGCCTCCGCTGAACATATATGTCACTCTTAAGCATGTAATAAGATGATATAGTGAAGCCTGCTGCATTTATCTTGCGAGCAGGGCCCTCACTCCTATTGTTCCATAAAATTGCTTGTACTCGGTAACATATTATTTTATTTGTATATGTCCCCTATGATTTCTTTAAAGTGCTGCAGAAATGATGGCAATATATTAAGAGATTAGTATTATTTTTATTTTCGCCAAATTCCAGAATAATGTAGAGATGAAGCATTTTAATACTTTTTCTGTAACAAATTATTTGGTACAAATTGCCAATCTTCTGAATTGGGTCCAATACTCGTTTGGCTATCCTCAACAATAATCTTCTCACAAATTTTGGTAGAATTTGGCTTACTCTACCTACTCTCTCCTGACAAACTGGTAATACCTGAACGTTGTTTGTACGCTTCGCTTGCATGCACCTGCCTATTGGGTCCTATTCCGATTATTCTCATAATTTTTTCAATATAGGCATTGTAGGATCAGGTTTGTAATTAACCACTCCAAAACAGATGGAAGAAAGACAAAATAACTCTCTATATACTTGTGAATGGGCCACTCACTGGTGGTTCACACCACATAAAATAGTTAACTTGTCATGTCAGGGTGAATGGAAAAGATATGGGGTAAGTTAGGAGTTACCGAAAAATATAGTTTTCTTTTACTATTAATAAAATGGATCATAGAAATTCTCATTAATGTCTATCATGTTATTTGGACACTAAAATCAAATTCCACACTGTAGAGGCGGTCATGCATAGGAGAACCCCAACGGCTTACTTAGGCCTACAATAGCGTTATATTTTCCTTTTTTTTTGTTTGCTTGTGGCTGGGCTTGCTGGCATTACTAGTGCAGCTAGTAACATAATTGTGAGGAATTTGCTGGGAGACTTGCGCCCGTTGTGTTTAGCTCTTAGTGACACACATATCAACCTCAAACACCGAAGTGGGACAATTTATTAGGGGTTTGATTTGAATAAGGCACAGTCTGCTGATTTATTTATTTTTTACGTTTATTTCTCTTATAACTCAAAGTCATCTGGCACAGCACAAAATCCAGTTGTGTGCTGTCAGTGTAGGTTAGAAACTAGCCATAGCAATAGGATAGCATCGTTTTGTTTAAAAAAAAAAAAACACAAAAAAAAAAAAATTTGAAGTTTACACTTTAATTTTGAAAATGTTTAACCCGAGGGCTAGGGGTAGAGGACGAGGGCGTGGACGTGGGCGTCCAACTACTGCAGGGTTCAGAGGCCGTGGTCCTGGGCGGGGTGAGACACCACCTGCTGATGAGGGAGCAGGGGTACGCTGCAGAGCTACACTCCCTAGGTTCATCATGTCTCAAGTTACTGGGACTCGTGGTAGAGCACTGTTGAGGCCAGAACAGTGCGAAGAGGTGATGTCGTGGATTGCGGACAATGCTTCCATGCAGTCCACCCATGTCACCGAAATCAGCACTCCTCCAGCTCCTCCACCTCAGCCTCCTTCAACCCAGTCTGCCCCCTCCCAGCAAAATTTGGCATTTGAACCGGCATACTCTGAGGAACTGTTTTCTGGACCTTTCCCACAGTCACACACCACTTGTCCGGTTGCTGCTGAGCAATTTTCCAATGCCCAGGTTTTCCACCGGTCGCAGTCTGTGGGTGATGATGACATTATTGACGTAATGAAAGAAGTGTGTAAAGAGGTGTCAGACGATGAGGAGACACGGTTGTCAGACAGTGGTGAAGTTGTTGTCAGGGCAGGAAGCCCGAGGGAGGAGCAGACTGAGGGATCGGAGGATGATGAGGTGACAGACCCAAGCTGGGTTGATAGGCCGGGTGAACACAGTGCTTCTGAGATGGAGGCAACTGGAGTAATCTCTATACGCTGTAAATGAACCTGCCAATTGGCCACTGAGTTAACCTGCACCATATACTATTCTGTGTGTGTATATATAAAAAATTATATTATATAGCGCTCTCTGAGCTGTAATAAGTCCCTTTTTACTATCTGTGACAGTGTCCCTATCCTCTAACTTCTGCGCACACTGGTGCACACATTGGAGTATTTTTTTATTTTTTTCTTTAAAAGTTATATTTTAACTTCTCCTCAATTATTCCTGTGACCTCTTCGGGTTCTACTGTTGCAGCAAAAGGGCATAGCTGAACTTTTGCATTTCAATGGTTGATCTCCATACCAAGATCTGCAGCAGTTATAATGCAGATCATAAAGCAGTTTTCCATACAATCCGATGTTACCATATTACGTTGTGAATTTACCTTTGTAGACATGCTGCCCACAAATCGTGTTATATGCTAGGTGTGTGGCCACTCTTGCTGTCCTATAATATCTCCTGTTAAGATAAACGTGTGCCTTTAAGGGATCTAGTAAAATAGCTGTTACACTGTACTCTTCTAGCCAACCAAAATGTGTAAAGGTGCATTAATAATTCTTGAACATAAATGGTTTTCATTACAATGGTTCAGTATTCTTTGTTTTTGAAGTTGTAAACCTTAAAATAAGTGGTCTAATTCCATGGATGTTTTAAAGGACATCTATGACCAGGATGTAGGATTTTTAAACCAAGCATACTGGCATACGGGTGTGTGCCCCCTCTGGCAGAACCTGCTCTTCTTTTAAGCTTCTTATGCCCATCTATTTTGAGAAAAAAAGGCTTTAGCCATGAGCCCCTCTGACTCATTTGCATAATGTTTAAACCAGTACATTAAAAGCTTAACTATCAGATCCTGCCTGAGGAGGTGCACACAAGTATTTCAGTATGCTTAGTTTACAATCCTTCATCCTGGCGGTAGTAACATTTAGTCTAGAAAAGAGCCTTTTACTTATAATACATTTGTTTCCTTCAGCTCACCGGGATCCCCATGAATTGTTCAATCAAGATGCAGCTCAGCTTGCTCACAATGGGTGTCAGTGGTATTACGTAAGTATTGACTCAAGATTGCACACAATTTAGGAACAAAGAGGAACTATCCACATCACTTTTTAGTGTTTGATATTTGACACCGCTAAGCCCAGAAGCTGCCAAGGAAGATATAAGCAAAGGGTGCCAGCCATGACTGCATTTTCTTTTCTTTTCTTTTTTTTTTTTTTTTTTTCTCCTTCTTCCCATCTTCTTTGGGGTTGAAACAAAGCAAGGATAGTTTTATCCCCTACGCGCACATGGAAGTTATTGAACATCCATGCGGGAAGATTCCTTCACGAACGGAGCCTGCACTAGAAGCCGCTGTATATTACAGGTGACACCGCGCTCTAACACTCGCAATTGGAGCCGGCTTCGATCGAGTGTTGACCCCTTACATACCGCAGTCAAGCATGGCCGCGGCGTGTAAGGGTGTTCCCCCTATGGATCGGATCCCCTGTGCCACTTACTAGGGGATCCTATCCACTTGTGGGCAGCCACAAGGTCTTCCAAGTGCCCTGGAGCTGCCCGATCCTCCCAGCAGTCAATTAACAGTCAGACCTGGAAGGGGTCTGTCTGGGCATGCGTCTGCATGCTCTGCTCTGTTTACACTGCTCTACAATTAGTATTGTTACTGCTCTACAATTAGTATTGTTACTAAAGTAAGCGGCTTCTAGTGCTTAAACAAACGCTGCAGTGTTAGATAGCGTTACTGGAGGTTTTCCGGTAACGCCATCCTACTAACACTGTGGCGGAGTACAATGTAATCGTCGGACCGCTCGCAAAGCTGTCTGACGTATTCATGAGGCCGGCTCACTCCATAGGCCACGCCCCAACCCCACCCCCTCATGAATGCATCGGACCACTTGGCGAGTGGTCCGACGTTTACATTGTACTTCGCTGCAGTATTAGATAGCGTTACCGGAGGTTTCCAGTAACGCTATCCTTCTAACACTGTGTTTGTTTAAGCACTAGGAGCTGCTAACTTTAGTAAGCAGCTCCTTGTGCCCATTTTATGGGTGATGGGTCCTCTTTAAGGAATGCAATTTTTCTTTTATATATTGTCCCCCAAGTTTCGTTATAAATGGCCACCTATGCACAGCCCCCCTAGTTTACTTATATAAAGTTCTCATATACAGTTCAGACAGCCCATCCACTAGCCTTTGTAATTAGCTGATCTACTCCACAGTATGCATCCCCCCACCCACCACAACCACAGGCTACTAGACCTCCTCAGTCATGCAGAAGTTATAACCTCCACTAAGTCTCTGCTTACCTGTAATACCTTTTTAAAGTGCATTGAAGAGCAGGAGGTATAAAGCCAAGAGCTGTGGAGTACACACAGGAATAATAATAATATTTCTTATATAGTGCACACAGATTACGCAGCGCTGCACAAAGCATGACAATTTGGTCCCGGTCACAAAGGGGCTCACAATCTAAACAACCTAACAGTATGTTTTAGAGTGTGGGAGGAAACCGGAGTACCCGGAGAAAACCTACTCAAACACGGAGAGAGCATACAAACTCTTTGCAGATGTTGACCTGGGTGGGAATCTAACTCGGGACCCCAGCGCTGCAAGGGAGAAGTGCTACTCACTCAGCCACCGTGAATGACATGTCGAGTTATGGGTCAGGACAGTGGAGGTTTAGTTGCCTTAAAAAGTTAGTCCCTTCCACAATGATGGAGGGAATGGTTGAAAGATGACCTGATCAAATGCTCTTATGTACTGTTTATTTTCAGCCTGACCATTTGCAGAATATAATCTGTTTCTTCCAAAGGAAATTAGAATTCATACCATTTAAGTGTTGCCTTGGGGATAGTTTTCACACAAAGGCTATATATCTCCTAAGGTTATGGGTGGGCTTAAATGTTCTTTATTGTCCTTGGGTTATAATTAAAAGGCTAGTTGGTGTCCTTTCCCCCCATTTACAACAACCAAGTGGGAATTTAGGGCATTGCTTGCTCTCATACAAGGAAAAAGCAAGTATGATAAACCAGGGACAATTTCTTATAGATCCATGCACTGTGTCGGTGTTAATCTTTTTTTATATTTGTTATCCATAGTCTCCATTTTTAAATGAAACTTTTAGAATTATTCTTATGAGACTGAAGAGCTCCCAAAACCTGTGAGTGCTGCAGCTTCACAGGCTGTTAACATGAGCAGAGCAGGTATCCCTACCCCCCACATTTTCTGCTGCTGATAGATGGACAGGGAGGAGGGTGAGACTGCTCTGGTAACCCCTGAGCCCCTTTGACTCATTAGCATAATTTCATGTTTATTTTAGGAGGCCACGGAAAGCCAATATAAGATTACCACAGTCACAGTTCCTGGATCTGTGAGAAGGTGTCTTCCATTGGAATTGGGGTGGTGGGAGCCCATTACTGGCTCACTTGGAACAATTGTATTGACTAAATGGTTATCCATTATAAGGTTTTTCTGATTAAAGCATCTGCCTAACAACCTTTTGTGCTCCTTTTTACTGTATGATTGAAATTATGATTCTGCTCAAATATATGGTAGGGGTACCACAGTTCACAAATTCATCTAGCTTTTTCTTTATCCAGACTAAATATGGTTAATTTGTATTTTGTCAACATATGTGATCTTGTTCTGATCTGCTTTTTAGGCAAACTGGAGACATTAAGCCTGTAATACTGCCGATATTGTGGTTTGCTGAGGTAGGTTTTAAAGGGGGAGAATGCTTGTGTTTATATTTTGGGGTGTGATCACATGGTAAAATGTGAAAAAGCATGCTTTTGAAAACGCACCATGTGTTTAGCAGGTTTTAATCAGTTTTTCTCCATTTCTGGAAGTGTTAGCAGCTGTGAAAATGTTAAACGCTGCACACAATTTCAGAAATGAAGAAAAATTGAGTTAAAACTCTCCATGTATGTTACCATGCGTTTTAAACGTATGCGTTTTTGTAACTGCAGCTTTAGGCCCAGGCAAGCATCAGAGTGCAGGAGAGAGAAGGGTTGAGAGTTCCTCACCCCTCTCCTAACCATTAACAGCTGAGCGTCCGTTGCCATTATACAGCAAAATATAGCATATGTCGTATATTTTATTTAATTTTTTTGGGTCTTGGTCACGGTGCTATAGTATTTGTGGCCGAATCACGGTCCCCCTTCTGTGCATATTGCCTTACACTGAAAATATGAATGCTCTGATGCAGTCTCTTGGCACCCAGACCTATTGTGTGCGAGGGTCTTTGAACCTAATGCTATGGTAGTTGCTGAGCCTGTGTGAATTCGCCCTTTGGCTGTTTTCCGAATCCTCTGAAAAGGGCCGTGTCCTCATTAACTAGGTGTGGTGTTTTGAAACACAACTGCATTTTGGGATCTGTTTTGCTCCATGCATCTGCAGTGCTTTTCAGAATTCAATGAAAATGTATTGCATGAACCCGGCATATGACACCAAGTGTAATGCATTTGATTAATGTTAGACAAGAAAATTATTTTTACAAATGGTTTACAGTTGCTTTTCTTCTTCAGAGTGGATATCTTGATGGTCCAGTGTTTAATACATATTATAACACCTTGATTGTGCTCCCTGTGGTGCTTGACTACCTTCAGTACATCCTAATAGCTCTTGGTCTGTGTTTTATACTGGTTGCAGCAGTCCTTCCATTTATAAGCAAGGTAAGAAGCTTATTGCATATGCATAAGATAAAAGGTCTGCATTCCTGACCAACTGCTCTACTTGAAATCCTGTAAAAACCCGGAAGGTACAAGATTTTTGGTGAAACCTGCTCAGGGTTTCTACCACCGCCCCTCCCCACATCCCCAGGAATCCCTGAAAACACTTTAAGCAAGCTACAGTCTAAGCAGACAAGTGAAGCTGTGGGTCTAAGGGTCTGTAGTAATCCTGCAGCACTGCAATTTGTGGATAAACAAAAATGTGGTTCAAATTTCAAAAATGTTAAAATGTCATTCCTTTCACTTGGTCATATCACCTGTCTCAATTGTGTTTCATTATTTTGCATGTTGTGTTACCACTTTAAATGTATGCATTTTAGTAATGTACATGTATTCACACCTGCACAGACATCATGGATGTTTTTTGTATTCCACTGCCTCAATACTAAATTTACTAACTTTAGCGAAAATGAGTGGGTGAAAATTTGTTATATATCTTCAGTCTTATCAAATAACTTTATAGACTTGGTATCAAATGTACTCAAATTGCTGACAAGTGATCAATATTTTTTTTTTTTTTTTTTTTTTTTGATATAGAAATCAAAACTGATCATCTAGTGACTAAGCCAATCAATGCATTCAGAAACATTGAAAAATGACAGAATACATTGTAAAATTAGATTTTAATTGTTTGATCATTTCTGGGGTTTTTGTCACTTACAAGACTACCCACCTAAAACTATGTATGCAAAAATTGTATAACTAGTTTATCATAGCTTAAGCCAACTTTAATACCAGGCACAGGTTACTATTTTTAATGTAGTGGTTTTAGTTTCCTAATAATTTATTAAACCCCTCTATACAGAAAGGCATTTTTGAGTCTATATGTTGTAATACATCAGGGCTAACCTCAATCGTTTCCCCTTTTATACTATATTACAAACTGGCATAATTATTTTTTTAGGAAAAATTCACCTTATTTTGGAGTAGTAATAAAAAAAAGTTTGATGAAAATTATGATATCACTAAAGCCCAAAAAGAAAAGTTGACTGCTTCTAATGGAACTGTGCTGCTGGAAGCCAAATTATAGGTGCGTACAAGGTAACTTTATATATGAGGGTTTCGGGGTTTATTTCTACACTTTTTTTCTGAATGATAAATAATTTTGTTGTCCAATTGTGATGCTCACAAAATGACATCAGACACTAATATTAATGCTAATTTAGACTAGTAAACTGCATGCATCACAACTAGTAAACACTCACCCTGGGTATTTTTGAAGTTTTGTTTATTTTTTGTGGTTTCTTCTTAAAGCAAAACGGCCAGCAGAAATTGCTAACATACTGGTAGCGGTTTAGTAGGTCAAACAGGTTAACCTTCAGATCATGTTTTATTTCATGGCCCAGCATGGTGGCATTTATTTATAAAATAAACTTCAAAGTAAGATGTAAATTGACTTCAGTATGGAGCTCTCCACCCCTCATGATCTTCTACAACCAATCTCCCTCTGCTGTGATTAACCAAGTCTGGTAATTCTCCTCCTGATTTCTGGAGAGCCAGTTTTAATGCATCCGATTGCATCACCCTCAAACTGTCAAGGGGACAATCTCTGGTGGGGAGAGCTTGACTTCCGTGCAGAGCTCTTCACCTGCATGGCTTTATACAACAAGTTTCCAATAATCTCAAAGCTAATTTTCTAGATGCCACCACATTAGGCCTTGAAAGAAAGTTTATCTGGAAGGTGTTAGGGTGGCTTCACACTGTTTGTGTGTGTGTTGTGTTTTGTCTCTGCGTCTTCTAACCAATGTTAAGCCATCAGTTTTGTGTGTTTGTTTGTTTTGTGTTTTTCGTACAACACTAAGCCTCTAACCTTCCTTAGTTAAAAAAAAGGCATTTGACTTCTACTGCCTTCTGTGAACAGGATCAGTGAAAAAACCCATAGAAAACATTAGCTTTCACTTACAGAGCCAAACAGCGGACGTGAAGAAAAAAAGCCTGTGATAGAGCATACCTGTAGTGATCAGTTTCTGCTGATGGGTTCCTTATAAATTCTTTCATCTGTTCTGAATGCAAGAGCATTTAATTTCAAATATTCTCCTGCTAAACAAACTCAGAATAGGCAGAGAATTCCTTAAGTATTGGAAATATTGTGTATATGAAAGGGGCATGGGATACATGCATTGGGTCATGACTTTGATTCATGACTTTGATATTTTTTTTTCTTCTTACTACCAAAACGTAAAACCAAGTCAAAGTTCTGTATGCTAGATAGATTTGACGGGGATAATACAATACAGTATACGTAGAAAAGGTTTGAATGTCTGTTAAGGTAGAATCATTGATAATAACTGAAGCACTAAATTGTTCCTGTCCTAATTTTGACCAGTGTGCCATTGACCACACTACATATAGTGAGGGATATTCGGTTATCTTCATCTTTTCTACAGGTGTAAAGTTAATGGCAAGTATTTATTGCCCATTTAAAAGCCAACCCATCAGTTTTCAGCTATAACGAAGCATTTCTTTTGCAATTAAGGACAGAATAGTTTTTAAGTGAGTGAATTTCATTGTTGCTCAAAATTAATTCTACTAACAAACTAATATTAATCACTAACTGTTTTGTCATTTCTGTGTATGAGTTCACATTCAATTACCGGTACTTTCCATTGTACTACACTTCATAACTCATAACCATCCTCTGGTTTTCCAATTCTATTCATTCTGCAAAACCACAATGTCCACACTTCTAGAAAGATTGCTTTTTTTTTTTTAAACTGCAAAACCTATTAAGAAATCCAGCAAGGCTGTGGAGTCTGTGACAATTGGAGTCGTGATCACATGGACAGACTCCAAAAACCTAGAATTTTCCTTTTTAAATGTCTGTTCTATTCCTGAGCAACCTTTATTGGTCCAAGGGCCACATTGTCCTATTGCTCAACTTTAAGGGGCCACATCAGTAACCAGCACCCTTGAAGCAACAACCACCACAGTACAGCAATAAATTCAGAGCAGACAATGGTGAAAACCTCAGAGCAGATAATAATGGTACTGGAGACGCTCAGAGCATAAAACCACTAATACTGGAGTCCCCTGGAGCAGACAAATACTGATAATGGAGACCCCTACAGAAGACTGCTCTGTAATACCCAGGAAGATATCAGTACCACAATTTAGTGCGAGTCTCCAGTATAGAGTATGGGATTAAAACTGCAAACAAGTAGATCAGAACTTATTTAGGCTGCAAAGATATAATACTGCTTGTCCGATACAAGAAGTATAAAAACCTTAAGTTTGATTGCAATGTAAAAACATATGTAAATTAAACCTCTGATCTTATATAAATTTCTACATGTGTTTGTTATATGTATTAACAATAAAATGTTTGCAAATAGCAGCCACTTAAAAAGAATTAAGGCCTCATGGAGGTTACAAACTAGACAAGAGCATGTAGCATGCTGTCCCCTTATATCCGTGTAAGGTGCACATGAGGTCTGTATAAATAATAAGTCGTTTAGGCACACTTAGATATTTAGACTACTAGGGTATGGGAGGGTTAAGACAATAGCTGTGGTAACATACTGCCTGAAAGGCAGTCTTGCTTATACTGCTACCAAAGCCTTAAGTGTTCCAGAAGTTGTGCGCGTTTTAATAGAGGTTTGTAGTAAACAAGACTTCTGTAGTATCTTCATACCTTGAGTTGGATGCCTGTACACTATTCTTTATTTGGTCCCTACAGATCACAAGCTGAACAAACAAGGAGATAAGAAGGTAAACTGTTTTCCAACATTCAGTGTACAAATTCCCTTTTTTACTAGCAAGTAATGCTTGATGAGTAGGAATCGGAAGGTTAAAAGCAAAAAACTTTAAAAACGCTTTCTGAGCGTTGGATCGGCAAACCAGTGTCTCAAAGTTTAGTTCATATACAGGCAGTCCCTGGGTTACATACAAGATTGGTTACAATAATAAAGTATATGGTTCCGACTTCCATACAAAATCAACTTAAGAACAAACCTACAGAACCTAAGTCAAATTTTTTTTGCTCTGTGACAATTGGATTTTAAAAATATTGGATTGTCATAAGAACTAGGATAAACAATAAATCTTAATTACAGGCACCATTGATAACTGATAAGCGGTTTATTGTAGCATAGGACTAAAGTACAGTAAATTGCCAAAATCCAGAGGTCCGTTTGTAACTAGGGGTCGTATGTAAGTCAGGTGTTAAGTAGGGGACCGCCTGTATAGGCACATAATGGCAGGGTTCAGCTAGACTTGTTTTGAGAGCTCTGCTCTTCTTCACTAGCATAATTTTGGCAGGTGTTTGAGCTTTCCTTTTATACTTCCCATAGGAATCTGTAACTTGTGGGTTGGTTTTGGTTTCCATGACAGTTTATCAACTTGCATTAAACAGATGAATACAGTATCTTTCTATGATGTTCTATCTACCTAGAAGTACCCATTTTCTTGTGCCTGTCTATAGGTTCATTTGGGAGACCACTAAAAATACATGTTATACACTATAGTACGGAAGGCAGTCCACAAGCATATGGACAGAACTAAAAAATGAAATCATACAGTCTAGTAAAATAAAAATACAAACCATCAGCAATATTAATCAACACATACTAACAATCTATTACAAACTGAATATAGGATGGATAAAATTATTTGGTCAAGCTAAATCAAGTATTTGAGTCTGTCATGGCATCAGTCCACGTGCTGGGTAAACGGCCTGTCAAGGACTGTGGGTGTGATACACCCTATTAAAAAAAAATAAATTGTATACATCCAATGCAGGGTCACGCAAATTTTTTGAATTTGGAACCTTGGCTCCAAAGGTTTAAACAATCCTGTAATATTTTTTTTTTTCCTATAGGGTCTGTCCCACTGTCGGTCCTCGTCGGGCTGTTTGTCACAGCGTCTGTCCGTGTGCTGGATAGACTGTCCAATACTGGATAACAAAATTAATTTTTGTTAGCATATGTTGGTTTATATTACTGACGGTTTGCATTATTCTTTTACTAGTATGTATGTATGTATGTATGTATGGTTGCCTTCTGTACTATAGTCTATAACATGTGTTTTTTTTTTTTTTTTTGTTGTCTCCCAAATGAACTTATGGACAGGCACAAGAAAATGGGAATTTATAGGTAGATATAACCTCTAATCAATGTAAGTTGAGAAACCAAAACCAGCCCACATCTTGTATGAAACTGCGCTTTTTTTGATACTTCCCATAGGAAGTGGAAAACATGGATACAATTAAAGTTGCTTATGGGCGGGCTATTTAAAAATAAAGGTATACTTGCCTCCTCTGGCGCCATTGATGTCCCCCTTGCCGCGGTCCGTTTGATCCGTGCCCCTGTTTGTTTACAGGGGCACAGAAGCCGCTCACAGGGAATTTCCGGTCTGCAATGTGGCCGGCTCCTCCCATCCGTCCCTATCTCTTGGCATTGTAAGCACTGGGAGATGCTGTCTGATGGGAGCTTCCGGCCTGGTGTCTGGTGTACAGATGAGACGGACCGCAGCGTGGGACATCAGCAGCGCCAGTGTAGGTAAGTACAAGTTTATTTTTAAATAGCCCTCCCCAGCCCGGTCCTTAGTAAATTTTTATACCCGGATAACCCTTTGAGCACAATCTGAAATTGCTACTGAGGAAGAGAGCGGAGCTATCGAAACGCATCTAGTTGAACCCTGCTATTATGTGCTTTTATATACGAACGAACTTTGAGATGCTGATTGGACAATCCTACGCTCAGAAAGTTTTTTTAAGTTTTTTTGCTTTTAACCATATGATTCCTACTCCTCAAGCATTACTAGCTTGTAAAAGGAGGCTGGAAAACTGTTTTACCTTTTTACCTTCTTACCTCCTTATCCATTCAAATGCTCTGACAGTGACACAATGGAGAATAGTGTACAGGTGCCAATGCATGGTGTGAAGATACTACAGAGGTCTCGTTTCCTACAAACGTCTATTATAAGCGCACAACCTTCGGAATGCTGGAGGCTTTGTGCCCGAGAAGGCAGTCTTGTTTATCGTGCTACCAGTGGGTTACCACTGCTCAAAAGCAGAATTTCCCTCTATCAACATAACTCCAATTGCTTGGGGAAATAGATGAAACAATACATATCGGTGAGAAGACCTAGGGCGGAAACAAACGCTGATCGCCAAGTTTCTTTTCCAATTCAAGTTTCAGCGTATTCAACTAAGGATACCGCCAGGAACCAAGATCCGATCAGAGGTCTGCTAGTCAAGTGTTCCGTACCATGGAAAATGTAGCCACAATAGTGTGACGCCAACGTGATGAAGGTGCAATATATAAAATTTATTATACTCCCAAACGAGCTTTAAAAAAGGCCTTTAAGGACATTAATGATAGAAGGCATTGGTTTCAGATTCATAACGATCTAGGACTCCCACCCGACTCCAGCTTCAGCAGTTGTGTATGGTCTGTTAGAGAATTTAATGCACTTTAAATTATATTATTTCACATAAAACAATATCTGAAATAAAATATTTATTTTAGGAGTTGTACTGTTATGGGCACTTTAAAGTCTGCATTTAAAAGGGGTATTCCCAACTCACTAAATGCCTTTTATTTAATTTCTAAACTGTAGATATAAATTTCTTCAATTGGTTGTAATTTTAAAAAATGTACCTATATGGTGATTACTTACTGTATATGAGGCTTTATATACCTCAGTTGCAGCCTTTAGTTGTCATTAGATAATGCCTCCACCACACACCAGCAGAGGTGGTCGCGCAGGCGCACAGAGTGGGTTTTCTGACTGGCACTGGCCAGGATTGTGAACTTGCCTAACTCACGCATGCGCCAGTTATTGCCATGGGGCACGCTGTAGCTTCTCAGCTGTCCTGTTTGGCCAAGACAGCTGTTAACTTCCTAGCCAGCCTGATCCCTGCTGTACTGCATATCTTCGACATGATCCAATGATCGGACATCTACCACCTGAAAAAGCAAAGAATAAATCGTTTTTTATTTAAACCAATCTGACATATTGGTTTAGAAAATTCTTCTACCTTATTTTTACTGCATTCTTCATTGGAGACTTTTTTCCTAACCGTTAGCTTCTATTTCCCTTAGTGCTTTTTCAATCTCCTCTCACTTATAATTCTTAAAGAATCTCTCCTCTAAAATTTTAGTTTTTAATATGTAATTCTTTTTAGAAGTTAAATTTCTTTTTAGCCTCTTGCCCTGCTATTTCGGAATGTTTTTCAGACATGGTCCATATTGGCTACACCTATTATCTATAAAACGGTTAGTCTGCATCTTTTAAAATACATTCTGTATATAATTTATTCTGTTCTTTTAGAATTTCTAAGTCTAAGATTTTTTATTGTTTTTTTTCATAACTGTATGTAGAAGTGTGGAAGAATTTGTATTCATATACTCCCTAAACTTTTTCTAACTTTTCAATATCTCCTTCCCAAAGTATGACAACCTCATCGATGTATCTTTTATACATCTTTCTATGGTCCAAAAACGGATTATTATTGTGAATACATTCTTCCTCCCTGACGGCCAGGTACAGATTGGAAAAAAAAATTGGAACTCTATGGAAAATATCTTTATTTATATTACAGAGAATGATGCTTTAGAGACTGTTTAAACATTTTGGTGATTTTATTAGTAAAAGATCACTCGATGGGATAGTGAGATGAGGTTATTGCATTTATGAATTAAACAGTTACCCCTTTAGGCTTTAATGCTGGCTTTGAAATAATTTTTTGAGTAATACTATTATGGGCACTTTTTTATTTACATATTTACAGCACTTGTAATTGTTTTATGGGTGTTTACACTTTATTGTAATATTGCGCACAATGTTTTATGTGAAATGGAGAATTTAATGCAGTGCACTTGAAATTACATTGGCCATCCATACACATATGATCAAGGCAAATTTCTAAGTATAAGAGAGCACAGGTATGGTGAATTGTCAAGGTTGGAGACCTAGATGGTTATGACTCCGGAACTCTAATGCTTGCCGTTTTTAAACGTGAATAAAAAAAAAAAGGTCTTTAAGAACATTGAGTATAATAAATTTTACGTATTGTACCTTCATCACATTGGTGTCACAATATTGTGGCTTCATTTTCCATGGTACGGAATATTTGACTAGCGGAGCTCTCTGATCGGATCTTGGTTTCTGGCGGTATCCTTGGTTAAATATGCTCAAACTTGAATTGGAAAAGAGACTTGTCGGTCAGCGTTTTGTTTCCGTCCTGAGGAGTGAAGATCGTGGATCCCTACCCCTCTGGTCTTCTCACTGGGAGGTATCATATTTGATTTTTTTTTTTTTTTTTTTTTTTTATTTCCCTAAACAATTGGAAGAACGTTAATAGCATTTTAAATTCTGCTTTTGTGACCTTTTACACCTTTGTTTGGGAATGACCTATTTTCCCATCTAGCTCTGTTCCCTTTTAGTTCACTTGCATGTTGGTATATTTGTATAGTTAAGATCTAAGTGCTCCAATTATTTCTTTTGTGTTTGTTACCATCACTACTAGTTTATCCCTCCCAATACAGAGAGGCTAAATATCTATGTGCTTAAAACGCTAATGATGTATACAGACAATATGCACCTTATACAGATGTAATTATGAGGGCACTGCATGCTACATGCTCTTTTTACAGTTTTGTAACTGGCTCTAATTCTTTTCAAGTCCCTGCTATTTGTTGTAGAAATTTATGTTCGCAAATACTTTGTTGGAAATGCATACAAGGTAAGCGGTTTAATTTTATTAAAATGTGTACATATATGTTAATGCAAATTAGTTTGTCATGTTGTATCTTTTTATACTTACAATACCGAGTGTCGGATACAATATCTATGCAGCCTAAGTTATTGCTGATTTATACTTTCAATAAAACGTATACTAGAAACCTAAGAGCATACAATAAATACTCTTCTTTCCTGGCTGCCCTGTATCTTTCAGCTTTATTTCTCTGCCATGTGCCATTCGGTGTACAACACTGGTTATACGTGCTGGCATCAGGACCCAAAGCAGAGCTGTGCCAGGTGCAGGAGAGGACCTGGGAACAGTAGAGTACAGTGGACAGCAGTACAAGTACTTTCCACTCCTGGGTCCTCTTCCGGGGTGCTCTGCTCTGGATCCTGATCTCCATGCATACAGCCAGTGTCTGGAGTTAGGGGAAAGAGTGGAGCGCCAGGAGAAGAATCTGGAGAAGTGAGAAACTTCTCAGCTGCACTCACTGAGGTGTCTCAGTTGGAGGTTTGGCTTACTGACTCCACAGCCCTGAAATCCAGAATTGATGGTGGATAACAGGGCCTTTTTAAAGATTCTATTTTCTAAAGATTAAAAATGTGTTTTTAATGTTTGTACCTGTGTTTCACATTTTTTTTTAGAATCCAGAAAACATCTTGCAAGACACAGGTGAAATAACTCAAACCGATCGGTGTCCCGATGATGCAAAGCTTCTTGAAGACCCAGAATATGATACACCACAAACTTGATAAATGGCAATTCCCACTTTAATAGAACTCGCCTAAACTTTTTTTCAATACTTGGAATCTCCTCATTGTGGAAAGTGGTCATTGTTCCAAAAAAAAAAAACTGTGGAAAAAAATTTAAGCGAAAATGAGGGGCATCCACACAGCAAAATATAATGGGGTCAGTCCTCACAAGACTAATGGTATTCCCTGTCTCAACGTGAAAACAATATATTTGGATTTCTTCTGACGCCTGTTGTCAAACCAATGACCTCCTGGCATAAGTGGGATTTTTTTTTTTAAACAATGAAGGTACTCTAGTACCTGGTGTACAGTATATTGAGCAGATCACATAATGCATAAGATATGCGGTTTTCGGTGCGTTAACTTTCATTGACCTGAATGGAATGCACAACAACCTGTGGTGTCTTCTGCTTTAGATGCAGCTCCTCCATTTATGCCACATGATTACTCAGCTAGGGTTTTTATGACACACAAGTTATAACTGCATTAATATGCGCATATATGGATGTGGTAACGGGCAAATCGCTATTAAGCAAACCAGTGTATTTACCGTTATTGGAATGTCTTTCAATATATAAACCCCTTCAGAAATGTGATTACATTGTCATAGCATAATACTGAAGCTTTGTATTTTTCAGTTCACTACCTTCTAAAAAGCCAAGTTGTCCTGTGTTCGGTTTACCAAGCACTTATGTCCCTCTTAGCAGTATAACCTGCGCTCATCTTACAAAATTTGTTCACGGTTACACATTTGAAAAAAAGTCCAGGAAAATGACGATTTTAAATAAAACTATGTTTCGCAGCTCTAAGCCTCAACAAAAGATTTTGCACTGAACTTCTCAAGCAATGATTTATTCCACAAACATCTCAGGGTAATGTTTGTTAAAGTACAAGGCTGCATTCAATGGGGATTCCTTTACAGGGAATTGTCTGGGAGGATTGTGTTTATTTTCCAGAAATGTTTGTCTTTGGGGTTTTCGCGCTCTCTCTCTGCCAGACCAAGATCAGATACTACCAGGGCAATGTGCTTACTGGTGATGTAACGGTACACCTTTTAGGGTATATTCCTTCATGGCAGCACAGAAATTCCTTTTAATTCTTTATGGTGAATTACTGATGAGAACATGCTTTTCTGCTGGTCTGAGTCAGATAAATGACCGGAAATTTCTACAACATGATCTGCTCCATTTAAAAATCCTCCTTGGTAATTGTAATACCATTCTTTTACTGTGTCCAAAATTGCACAATGTCGTTTTCACCCTATGACAGAATAAGGTCTTTGGGTCGATTTGGGATGTTGGTCACTCATAACTTCCACTACATATTGTAGTCTTCTTGAAACAATTTACAACCTAGGTTATATGCACATAAGTGTTACAGTACACCCAAAGCTTATCCATTAATTTATTTTAATTAAATGGAATCCTGGTGCCTTTTTTATACAATTGTGAAACGTAATTTATAAAATAGCTTAAATGTAAATTATATGATGTAATTCATACATGTGTATATGTGACTGAATATAAAATTTATACAAATATTTTATAGCTTAAAACCATTTTGTATGAGATTTATCTTTACAATCACTAGGCTTTCATCACTATTATATCCTGTATTGGCCTGCTGGTTCTGTTCTAGTACTGAGATTGAAATGCGCAGGTTTTGGGAGCAGATACCTTAGGACATTGATTTTCTTCAGGGAACATTAAGGAATTCATAGCCTGAATGGAGCTGGAAAGATGCTGCAAATGGATTTGAATACCTGCCATGGTCATCCTTTACTTTTGTCTTACCTGTAGCGCTGTGTACATTCGGCAAACATTCCCACCTAACCTGGCTAATGCCTTATGTCCAGCAGGCATCTCATGGACCGAATATGCCAGTCTGAATAATTTGCCAATGCAAACATTGTGCAGGTGGTTGGAATTGCGGGACTCTGGTGTTTGTTCCATAATGAAAACTCTTAATCCCTGAGCCAAGTCTGGATTACCCAAAACATTTTAAATATGAAAACATTCCTTTTGGTTTACAGAACCTGTTTGGAACCTTTTTTTTTTCCTACTTCAAAAGACTATCAATGTAATGTTGGCCTTTACAGGAGTGGTAGCACTTTGAACGTTCCATCTATTATGTTCTGTGCTATTTATTTTCATATAAAGTTTTGTTGAAAGCTGCTGTTTAGTAACATTATTGCTGTCTTAACCTTGTCTCACTGTTCTATAGAGGTGCTACATCTGTTTCTCACTGCTGTTCTCTAATTTTCTTTTTACTACTGTATTCCTATCACAATATAAATAGTTAAATAATTGGAAGAAAAAAAAAAGTATAAAGTTTTGACTTTGTTACATGGTTTTTGTGGTCCTTTTTTGATGTGTGTTGTAATGATCTCTAATAGCTTCTCTCTTATAGGAAAAAAATAGTTTACTACTTTTTACAGGTGTTCTAGGGAAAGGGAAGAGATTTAATAAGTACAAATCGTAAACATGTTGGGTGTCTCCACGTTCCAAATTTCTCCAATCTATCAAAATCATTTTACCATTCATAACTATTTGAGTAAAATTGTCATATAGATCAACAATTGAGATATATAGAGCTCTATGTATATGTTGGTGTGTACCACAAAAATAACACCTTACATGGGTCCATACATCGAAGTGAATTTGGCAAATACCATTTTTGTACAAAAGATTTAAAATTGATCCAAAGAATAAAGGGGAGGTGTCTTTTGGAGTCCCCAAGAAAATGCTGCAAGTGTGTGGGTTTTTTTTTCTTTTTTGTCAATTTCACAGCACACAATTTATTTTATTTTTTTTCAAGCTTTCCAGTACACTACATGGAATATTGTGCCACCAAAAAAAGTACAATTTGTCCTGCAGATAACAAGCCCATATAAATCTGTTTAAATAAATTGTTAAAATAAGTTATAGCTTTTGGAATGAAGGAAGTTCAAAAACAACTGGGCTGAGCCCTAAAAGAAACAACAAACAAACAATGAGAGGAGTGGAAAGATAACAGATAAATGTGTCCAGATTAAAGTTTCAAAAAAAAAAAAATATATAGTTTCTACGGTTGAAAAAAGACACTTGTCCATCAAGTTCAACCAAGGAAGGGAAGGGATTGGATGAGGAAGGGATTTAGGGGAAACAATTCTATATAACATAACCATCAATGTTATTTAGGTGTAAAAAGGCATCTAGACCCTTCTTGAAGCTATCCGCTGTCCCTGCTGTGACCAGCGCCTGAGGCAGGCTATTCCACAGATTGACCGTTCTATCAGACAAACACTACTATTACACCAGTGCAATATCTGGAATCTTATATCCATTAAAGGAAACCTACCACTTAAAAGTGGTAGGTTTATACACATATACATGGCACCAGCTCAGTGTGAGCTGGTGCCAGAGCATATTTTTGTTAAGGGAACAAAGCCCCTATCTTAGAATTATAAGTTATATTAACTTATAACTCGGCGCACCATGCGCGCGCACGGGGAAACAGGCCGTGCTAAGTTGCGCAGGCGCGCGTGTGCTGGAGAGCTCGGTGACGTCACCGGCTCTCCTGCTCTTCAGAATCTGGCGCACGCACGGGCGTGCGCCAGGGGCTTTGTTCCCTTAACAAAAATATGCTCTGGCACCAGCTCACACTGAGCTGGTGCCATGTATATGTGTATAAACCTACCACTTTGAAGTGGTAGGTTTCCTTTAATGAAAAATTTATGGTCACAAATAAATTGGGAAAAACTCATCAAATTTTACAACAGGAGCCATTTCATCATTAGTTTTAATAATCCTCTTGTACACCACAATTTTATGGATGTTCTGGATTTGGGGGGAAAATTGTCTATTGTTTCATCATCTGAAGCTTTTTATAGACAACCCAATGGTGATTCCTTAAGCTTCCTGAGTAGACAGCATGAGAAGAGGCCAGAGCATATTTTTGTTAAGGGAACAAAGCCCCTATGTTAGAATTCTAAGTTATATTAACTTAGAACTCGGCGCACCGCACTTGGGGAAACAGGCCGTGCTAAATTGCGCAGGCGCGCGTGTGCCGGAGAGCTTGGTGACGTCACCGGCTCTCCTGCACTTCAGAATCCGGCGCGCGCATGGTGCGCCGAGCCCACGTGCGGTGCGCCGAGTTATAAGTTAATATAACTTTTATAATTCTAACATAGGGGCTTTGTTCCCTTAACAAAAATATGCTCTGGCGGTTATATTTGTCTCTCCTGTTGTGCACACTGTTTGTCATTAAAAGATCGGTTGATAAAAGAACATACTCAGAAGATGAGGTTTTTGCTATTTTTACCCTTTCCCATCCTTTCCCCCCACGTTGGGGGACACTACCTGCGCTTTCCGCTTTTATCTGTCTCTACACTTCCCCCTTTATATTACAACAGTATTTTCTCTCCCTCCCCCTCTTTTTCTGGCAGATTCCCCCACGCCCCTCTGTCGCGGTTCTATTCGCGCCCCTGTTGGTCTTGTCCCCACCTTCTTCCCCTTTTTTTCCTCCCCCCTCGCGCTCCCCCAGCCATTTTAACGTGTTTTCCTTCAACGCCTCATGTGTACATGGTTCACGACACATCACTCCACTACTTTCTACCCTATGCCCACAGTTAATTTTCCTTACTTACACCCTTAACTGCCGCCCCCTTCGCCCCCTGCCTCTCTCCTCCGTTTGTTCCCTCCCTGTTTTATCCTTTTCCGACTATTCCCTCTTTCAATTCGCCCTGACACATACTCCCTTCTTTTTTACATTTCTCTCACCCGATTAAGGTAGTCCTCTTTTTTTTTTTCCGCTTGTGCGGTTCCCGATGTTGTCATTCTCCTCCTCTTTTTCTTTCTCAGCTGAATATAAAGAAGCCTGTAAAAAAAGACAGTATAAAAGAACTACGTTAGAGGTAAGAGAGGCGCTACACATACAGTCAAGGTGACCCACATGTCATCAATATCGTTTAAATGTAGCACCAAAACATACAAAATCCGTCAGTATACTTTGCCGACTTGTAGAGGGCCTCATAAGAATGGAGGGGAAAAGTATGAAGACAGTTCCCTTGAAAACCAGAAAAAGAAATGAGAGGAGTTTTGTTTTTTACCCATATAACCGATGATTATGGGCCACAATGTTTTCTGTGTCTGCAGTAAAGATAGCTTCTCGGTAAAAATGGACACCCGTATTTCCTTTTCCTCTACGATGAAATGTACACTGGTTGAAGGATTGGTATTGTATTAGTCATTTAGTGGGAAGCAAAGAAATAGGGGTCAAGTTTCGAGGGGCACAGAAACGTTACTAGTAATCTAAATCAAGGATGGGCAATGCTGCAAAGTCTTTTACAGGCTCAAAGGTCTTGGGTTTTTCAACGTTCATGTCTGCGAGGCTGGCAAAGGAAATCTTGTAAATACACCCAAGAGTCAAAACTGAGGGAGGAGATGTGGGAACACTTCAATACGCTACAATTAATATGCAGCTTTCAATCTTTCTACAAGGGTTGTATCATCAAAAGCACCCCTCTCTTAAAGGCATTGTACTGCCCAAACAGCAATCACCCCCAGTGGCAGGGAAATAAAAAAAGATGAAAGAAGCAAAGGTGCACAGTACTGTGGAAACACTTCTATCTACGGAAAAGAGGAGGGGAAGGGAAATAAATTGTATTGCTGCTCGAGCCCTGGCCAATATTTAAGGGACACAAAAGGTCAACTTACAAAAGCGTTGTTACACATTTATGGTACTAGTGAGGTATGAAACACCTTTTTTTCAGAATTTCTATCTTTTAGTGAAACTATGGGTTTACCTATAAACAAACTCTGACCCTGTTATGGTAAATGAACAGAGAGAGTCATATTTTTCTCAAGATGAGTCAAGTTTATGCCCCATGAGGAGAGAAGGGGTTTCAATTGAGAGACCCTCTCTTTGCATATCTATAGTATAGAACATCCATGCTTATACAGCTTAAAGGACCAGTTCAAAAAGCTGCGATTAAGAAGCTATGTAATGCCTGCCTGCTCTCTGCTGGTATCTGTTGGAGGCAATTGAGCAGGAAATCCGTAGGTGGAAGAGACAGTCAACCGAGGACCACACATCTGATGGATCTGGAAAGATAAGATCTTATCACTGATACCATTTTGGGCACCATGAGCAGGTTGATATAAGCCAGCGCCCGGATGAACATAAAGAGTGAGAGTGAAGAAAGTGAAAACAATGAAGTAAAAGGGGTCACATTCGGATGCGGGGGGTCATAACTTGTGACCAGGACCGTCCCACCGACCTGCAGAAGACTTTCTTATTAAACTGTTGACTATCTTAATCTCAAGGAAAAATATGATCTCCTTCTTGCTGCTTATCTTTCACAGGGATGGGATGTACGACAAAAACGCGATAAACGGAGAGAGGGAGGATAATAAAAAATGGAGAGATCGGAGATGAAGAGGGAAAAGGAAGGGTAGTGGCTACAGAGCTAGGGCTGAGCTGTGGATCCTAGGTAAATGATCAATTCCTACTCCTGACGCAGGAAACGGTGGGGTTGGCCCTGGAGAGCTAAGGCGTTTCTTCTGCCCAAGGTATTTCAAAGAAATATTAATATACTGGTGGGAGTTGTACTGCTCTTTGCCTCCGCAGGCTAATACTAAGCGAATGGGAGGAGGCTTGACTACCAAGGACAAAATGTATAGGGTGCTACCTACGGGAACTCACAAATTGGTGGGTGAATGGGACAAAGAGGAGAATAACAGTGACCAATTTTATATACAGAAAGAAGAAAAAACGAAGAAACGAAGAGGAAGCCAAAACCCGGTTATAAGCCAAAAGGAATAACGAGACTCTGCTTAGCAGGAGGCTTAAGCGGCAGGAAAACAAGAAAATAGACGGTGGCACTCAAGACAAAGATTTCAGAAAGAAGAAGCAACGGAAAGGACCCACGACGGAAGGACAAGGCACGGTCGAAGTCGTGAAGAAAGGCCGAGATACCATAGTAGAAGATAGAGGTTTTCATGCTTTGTAGAAAAAAAAGCAACATCGGCAAAATGTCTAGCCCTTTGATTTCTGAATTAGGTGAGATTTGTTGAATGCCAGAATAGACATTCAGTCCATTTTAATGCTCTAAACCTGGACACTGTATGGACGACGAAAGTAAATAGGAAAGGTGGAGCGATGGAGGACAAGGGCGGAAAAACGGAAGCATCGAACAGCGGAGGAAAACAGATCCCTGAACAATGTGATGATGATAAAAAGTATCAAGTAAGCGAGATTGAAGTGACAATGTTGCAGTTAGTGGTTGAAAGGGGAAATAGGGTTTTTTAAAGATATTTTAGTGAAATTAGAACAAAGGTGCCACGATAAAAACCAATAACTTGCAGGTATTGGACAAATGTTCATATTTGATCAGTTTCCTTTTAAGTGTATATTTGAAATGTTCTACTTATGCGCTGTTAGATAGAAAAAGGTATGAAATAATGCGTAAAAAACTGATGATTAGATATATTCTCATGAGGATACTACACAATAACTTGACCTTTAGAAATTGGCAGTAAACGTGAAAGAGTAGCAGAGAAATGAGCAGAGGAGGACGCTATAAGTGGGGATGTAAAATAATAAAAAAAATATAAAAAAGGCATTATTAAAAATAATCTTCTTATTCGACCTATATTTTCTTCCTAATTGATTGAAATAACTGCAGCCTTCGTCGTTAGCACGAAAAGAAAGTAAAACCAGTAAAAAATGAGATTGATGAATTGAGGATGTGAAAATCATACCTAGCATACTCAATAGGACAGATGCAATTGAGAACATTAGTGAAAGAGATGTCTCTCTTCAAAGTAAAGTCATTACAAATCTTGTAAGTCCAAGGTTCAATATTTAATATGTGGGGGGGGGGAAACTTCGACCAGCAAAGTATAGTGAGGTTTAGCAATTACAATGATATTTAGAGCCAGAGCGATGCTAGACATGTCTGAAAAGGAAATGCCGATCACGATCACTCAAGCGCGGCTCATAAACAACACCGTAAAAAAAGAAAAAAAACGTTCAGACTTCGTGAACAAGTCCCATTGTCGGTGGCAATACCCCGAAATACACGTGGACCCCTTGTAACAGCAACAGTGCAATACAGGAATTATCAGAGCACAGGGTATAGCGGGGACAAGACGCATTCATTTCCTAAGTAAAAGACCCGTAAAGAAGGACCTGGCACCTCGTGAAAATAACACCCCAAACAAAGTAATACCCTAATCCTGTCCCAGGCCACTTTATATTTAGTGAAGTTTTATGAAGAGTGGAGGGGGGGTATACTTAGTTTTAAAGATCCGACCTCTTATCAAATACAGAAGGGCGGATCTCGTTACAAGTCTCCTAACAGCTCGGCCGTATTCATGAGGGGGCGGGCGACACCACCCCCTTCACGCCCCTGTCGTCAGGGCCTGGTAACGACTCACGGCCAGCAGCGCATTTATTGTCAATCGCTGCCGGCTCGACCGTAAGCATCTATAGGAGCTGCTGTTTTAGTGAGCCCCGAGGAGGAAGAGGAAGACACGAGGGGCTTATTACAGATACTGGCCGAACATTGTCGTCCGGCCCCTCAGGAATAGGGCCGACGTTGGGAGCCGGTAAAACGAAACGACCTCGTTTTGATAAGAGTCGGATCGGGGAAACGAAAGGAGAAAACAGAGAAGACTTAATAAAAAGGCATGGCAACGGTGAAGTAACGGAGGTCTGGAGGGAAAGGAATTTGAGGGGAGCTAATTTGTGGGGGTGTTTTCCTGCTGGTGACAGGTCCTCCCATCTCAGTAGTTAAACATGCAGAGCAGGTAAATCAAAAACAGAGCAGTCGTATAGGTGCAGTTTGTGCCTGTGTAGTGGCAGGGGCGCGCCAAATTCAGGATTTCTGTCGGGCAGGTTCGAATGAATCTGGCACACCCTGCCATTCTCAAGAGGAATTGCTCCAGAACCCCCTCTGTATGTGCCGATTTTGTGTCACAGTCAACGAAATGTGAATGCATTTAGGCAATGATTATATGCATGTCCCGCCGTTTGCAACTGAACAGAACCATGCAAAGTTCAACAGAAAACTGGGGCCGAGTGGGGAAGGTTGTGGTGTGGCTCTTTGCGAATGGGAATTTAAAAAATCTGGGCCGTACTATTTCTTTCTCTTTGGATTTTTATTTCTTGATACAAGAAAATTTTATGTTATTGAATAGTATAAGCCCTTCTTTGTGTCCAATGTTGGTAGATTCAAAGAGGGAAATTCAACCCTCAAAAACGGCCCACTAAAGTAAGCCAGATATTATGCTAAAAAAGGTGCCCAGAAGTTTTCTGAAAAATGATAGAATTATTGGAAAATTGAGAAGGGAAGTCACTGCTTGCCTTTGGACAGGAGGGGGCGGTCAGCCCCATCTTTTCTTTCTCATGCCTTTACGAAGATCCTCTTTGGCCCACAACGCTCGTGCCCCCCCCATTCCTCACCCCCCACACAGCCAAACCTGTGGAATAAGACGGAAAAATTCTTCGGTGTTCCATTTTCTTCGCCCTACGACTCCTGTCACCGTGACCTCCGTTTGTCTTTCCTCTTTCTGCGTGAAGTTCTAGTGTAAAGCACCGGCAGTCGTTTCCTCGTTTCTTTGTAGCCCTGTTACCATTGGATTTTCTTGGTCTTCTCCCGACTTAAAGCCTGTCTCCCTTATGCCCCAATGTGTAACACGCTGCGTGATCATCTGATTTTTCCCCCTCCCTCTTTGGAATCCTTAACCCCTCCCTTCATTTTTTTAGATCTTTTATTCCCCCTATTAGCTAGGATGCTTTCTCTGCTCTCCACTTTTTTTTTTCTAGGGCATGTTTTTAAGTCCCGCGTGCACTGGTCAGTTCTACTCACTTTCTCCACGCAAATCTCCCTATTCTGCGCTACCCCAATACCCACAGTCGTGGGCCTCCTCCCCTCTTTATCTACCATTTGTACCAGTTTAGTGACCCACAAATTACATACAAAAATCCCTCCTTCCACAAAAACATTGACTTGAGCTTTGCCTTTAAAACCATCCACCATCGGCTTCCTTTTCACCTTATTGTTTTCTTCATTGCCCCCTTGAGAGTATGTCCTCCCTTTGACCACTCGTGACTGTTTTTCACCGTGCAAATAATTGCTCCCCTCGTAAATTAATGAAGAGGGTCATTATCGAGCCCCCCTAACACATTTATCCTGGACCCTTATTATATCTTTTTGTTTTTTTTATTGCCCCTTTCCTTTTTTTTGTCGGTGATCTCACCACATAAATCTTCTGATCTCATACTCGTCTTTTATTATTCAGACTGAGTCTCATTCCGCTGCGTTACCCCCCTTTTTTCATATTGATCTTTAACATCTAGTCTAAGAAGCTTACCTGCATGACTTTTTCTCGAGCTTTCAGTTTTCTTGGACACCCCGCGCCACCCATACATTAACAATGAAAGAGACTGACCTATTTTGTGGCGAGGGTCATTATTGACTAGAAAACTAGAATGCTATGGTAGTTTGTGTTGAGCCGGTATGAATTAGCCCTGGGTGATGTATTTAATTATGCTGCCGCTCATCTGAAAAGGGCTGGAGTTAGCAGATTTGACTAAAATAGGCGTGTGTTGGTTTTGAAGGAAAATGCCACAGAACTGTTCATGAAATTTTAGGGATCTGTTTTGACTCCAAAAATTGCATCCCTTGGACAAGTGCTTGTCTCAGAGATTCAATTGAAGCGTGCTATTGCCCATTGACCACCGGTGCGCACAATGTGACACGCAAGTTAGTAGGAAGTGCCATGTTGTGCAATTTTCTTGATTCGTTTGTTTCCTTTAGAGACACCACTTTTCATTATACAGAATCTTGTATTCATGGGAAATTGATATGAAACTGTTTTTATTCCCACGGCAGACTTATGGAACAAATCCCTTTACGGCACCCAAGCAGAAATGTCAGTCTCAGTCGCATATTACGGGACACAGGGTCCACCTGTATCCAGCTCGAAAGGAGAAATAGACTTCTTTTCTTCAGGAGTGCTCTATCTAGTCATCAGCACACTGGAGGAGGGATATTCAAAACTGTCTTCGCCAAAATTACGTACCCTCGACTGCGAGGGCATTGGCCGGTGTTCAACACCCTAATGTAAGAATAAGGTGAAAATTCTCCTATCACAACTGAGTTTCATGACAGCTTAGCAGATTTCTTCTTACAAGATGGCCACACGAGGGGGGAATATACTTGATAGGCCCCAACAGTGTGTTAATCCACTTTCAAACACAACTCTTAGATCGTTGTGTAGAATCTCCCAGCCCTAGATAAGCACGATGCTCGTGAACGTTACCTTATTCTTTATTGAGTGTATCATGTCCTCATTTAAACGACCTGGGTCTGTGTTTTAAACTGTGTTATGACCGCAGTCACCTTCCACGCATTTATAATCGCAAGGTAAGAAGGACTTATTGGCTAGTTAGCATAAGGAAACAAACGGTCTGCTAGGTTTCTCTGACCTAATCAGCTGCTTTTAACATGAAACCCTGTAATGTATAAAACCCTTCGACGCTTGTTTTGTGTACAAAACTGCTTTGTGTCCGGGTCGAAATCCACTTAAAAGCTCAGGGTTGTCATTCCATACCGACTCAAGCCTGCCCATCCCCAGGTTTTACAGCAAGTATGATTGGCTTAAGTTCCCATCTGCCCTGCAGGATCCGTGATCCCATTCTTTCACGCCCGCTCCGGTTCTACGCAGGCAAGGTGTTTGTACCATTGCTGGTGGGTCTGCAAGGGTCTACGGTCTTAGTCCCTCCTGCAGCCCACTTTCGCACACCTTTGTAGAGCTTCCTCCTCTACGATGGCCTGTGGTATTCTCAGAATAGTACTCCACCAAACTTAAATACGCTCTAGACAATTTCGTTTGCATCCCTTTGCTCACATCTTGTTATACACGTCTCAACTTGTGTTTCATTTATGTTGCATGGTTGTTACCACTTTAAATGTATTGCATTTTAGTTAATGCCACCTTGTATTCACACTCCTGCTGGTGCATCGTGGGCCAATTGTTTTGTTGTATTTCCGACGGTACGCATGCACCAATCTCTCACTCTCTTCCTAATTGTTAGGTATGAAATACTGTACGAAGATGGATTTTGTCGTGAGGTGTGAAACTTGTATTTAGTATTCTTCATGTGCATGTGATCAAATAGAATTTAATTAGACGTGGTCTCTAATGAACTCAATTGCTGACAAGTGAATTCCTAATTTTTTTCTTTTTTTGCCTAATAAAGAGTATAAATCAAAAGATCACTTGTAGTCATCTATGTGACTAACGACGAATCGGGATGCATGTGGCGCAGAAACCCACCGATTCGCTCAATTATTGTAAAATCTAAGCATATATTTAATTGTTTTGTTGATGTCAGGCTTTCTGGGTTTGTTTGGCATCTTACAAAAAGGCACTGATCCCACCTAAAAACTATGTATGAAAAATATTGGTATAACTGTTTATCATAGCTTGTAATGCCAACTTTAATTCGAGGCAACAGGTTACTATTTTTTGATGTTAGTGGTTTTAGTTTCCTTAACATTTAGTTAAACCGCCTTATATACAGAAGGAAATTTTTGGGACATGTCTATATGTTGTAATAGCACAGGTGCTACCTCAAGGGTGTGTCCCCTTTATGAATCCATAACTTCCATAACGCACGGTAAACTGGCCTAATGATTTTTTTAGGAAAAATTCACCTTATTTTGGGAGTGTATTAGTAATGTATCAAGGTCGATTAGAAAACAAAAAGTTGATGAAAAGATTATGTGAATCACTAAAGGCCAAAAAAGAAAAGTTGACTGCTTTCTAATGGAACGTTGCTGCTGGAAAGCCAACTATAGGTGCGTACAAATGGGTGGTATGTATGTATATATGAGGGTGTTCTGGGGGTTGTTTCTCCACTTCTCTTGGTGTTCTTTGCTTTTGAATTAGGATGATCGACTAATGAGAGTATTTGCCTCGTTTGTCCACATGATTTACGTTTTGAACCTCATTGCATGTCCAACCAAAGAATTGATATAAGTGTCCCGACCCTGATACGCTCACGTGTAGGGGCCCATAGGTTTCGACCTAGGTAACGGACATGCGATGCATCCCAACTAGTAAAGTGGACTCCACCATGTTGGGGTGATATTATAGTTGAAAGTTTTGCGTTTTGTCGTGGGTGTTTTCTTTTAGTGGTTGTGTCACCTTCTTTTAGAGGCACCGCATGAAGGGCTCACGCGAGAAGAACCACATTGAGATAGGAGATATTGCACATTCACGCACACGGTGTAAGCTGGTATTTAGGTAGGTCAAGAACGAGGTTAACCCAGTGTACAATGTATTTTATCTGCCCAGGACACAGCCATAGGGCCCTGTGGTAGGAAAGATGCGCTATCTGGGAATTATGGTTAGTAAAGATCTAAAAGAATCTGTGGAGCATATTGCAGCAAAGACTTACCGGTAACACCCGCGAACGGTGCCAGCACCGATCGCGGGTGTTTTACTGCTGATCGCCGCCGGCAAAGGTGCCAGCAGCTTCAAAAAGACGGCGGCGCGTGGGCGACGCCATCTTTCCGTGGATCGTTGCTCCCCGTGACGTCATCGGGGAGCGGCGATCCGTCGCCATGGTAGCTTCCGGTCTCACGAAGACAATAAACAGTAAAAATCATAAACACATTAGGTATCGCCGCGTCCGAAAATGTCCGATCTATCAAAATATGATAACGGTTTTTCACTGCGTTTAGCCCGTAACAGAAAATCGTGCCCAAAGACGAAAATGGCACTTTTTTGCCATTTAAAAAATTATTTTAAATTCTATAAAAAGTGATCAAAAGGTCGTACAGTCCTAAAAATGATAACATTGTAAACGTCATCAAAATCTGCAAAAAACGGCACCACCCACAGCTCCATACACCAAAGTATGAAAAAGTTATTAGCGCCAGAAGATGGCAAAATCCCCCCCAACCTTTTGTACAGAGGTTTTAAATTTTTTGAAACATTATAAAACCTATACAAATTTGGTATCCCCCTAACGTCCCGACCCAAAGAATAAAGTAGACATGTCTTTTGGGGTGCACAATGAAATCCTAAAATCCAAGCCTACAAGAATACGGCACAAATGCGTTTTTTTTACCAATTTCACTGCATTTGGAATTTTTTTCCCGCTTCCCTGGTACAACGGCATGGAATATTAAATACCACCATTTTAAAGTTAATTTTACTTCGCAGAAAATAAGCCATCACACAGCTCTGTAGATGGAAATAAAAAAGTTACAGATTTTTGAATGTGGGGATGAAAAATGAAACGCAAAATCGAAAAAGGGCCGCGGCTGGAAGGGGTTAATAAATAAAACAGACTATAAGAAGTCTCATTGTATGAGATCTTTGTATGATCTTTGTATGAGATCTTTGTCTCATTGTATGAGATTGTATGTATCTACTCAAATTCGTTTTAGTTATGCTTCTCTATATATAACAAAATTAAAACAATATAACAAGAAACATATTTGGTCTGAGGGAATTAAAAAAAAAATTGCCTCCCCGTCGGGGAATCGAACACCCCGTCTCCCGCGTGACGGCGGGGATACTTACCACTATACTAACGAGGACTAGCTATTTCAGACTGACTTCAGCATCACTGTCACAGCTGATGATGGAATGTACATACTGTTCGACTACTGGGAAGGAAAGCCCCAGAGATCTGTGAACCAGTGACATTATTTGGCCAATAGTGTATACAATTGAATTGTGATATTTAATGAAGTGTCCTTGGTAACCGATGTTCCATAATTTGGATTGTGTGCTTATTGCTCACTTTTTCAATATGCTGCATCTAACATATGTAGGGTTAATAATCTATTAATAGATAAGGACGTTAAAAGTTGATGAATGTACAAAGTGCTAAATGTACTGTTGAAAGAAAGCCCCAGAGATCTGAGAACCAGTGACATAGAATCACACAATGAGCAGCCGACAAATAGGATCTCATAGCAAATATAAATATACGTTTTGTATCTGCTGGTTAAAAAAGAAAAAAAACTGCTCCCTCCCCGTCGGGATCGAACCCCGGTCTCCCGTGTGACAGGCGGGATACTGTACCACTATACTAACGAGGACTAGCTTTAAAATTTGCCAACAGACTGAACTGAATACCAAGCAATGCACATACAATGCACATACAATGCATCAACCCATACAACTATATTCGTACATTAGTCATCATCATTTTAGGACTTTACAAACATAAAAATCACATAGTAATTAGGGTTTAAATTATGCAATATAAAACTACAAATAAACACATAAATAAACCATAACAATTAATTGCAAAACAACTGCCGAAACCCGGATCGAACCAGGGACCTTAGATCTTCAGTCTAAACGCTCTCCCAACTGAGCTATTTCGGCTGTGAATGCATGTAGGCTATTAGAAGACCCTTATGCCGAATAGTCCACTGAAGTGTCAGGTCGGATCATCTCTATTAAGTTATGTATCCTGTAACACAGAGACGGCTCTTTCATAATCACTTATGTTTTCAGTTTATTTTACACTGAGCTTCAAACACATCATACTAGTGATATAACATTAATACAAAGGGGATCACTCAGCTCATCATCACATTACCATACTAGTGCTTCTACATTAATACAAAGGGATGCACTAGCTTCATCACATCATCCTAGTGCTTCTACATTAATACAAAGGGGATGCACTCACTTCATCAATTACCATACTATGCTTCTACATTATACAAGGGATGCATGAGCGTCATCACTTACCATACTAGTGCTTCTACATTAATACAAAGGGATGCACTGAGCGTCACACATTCCATACTAGTGCTTCTGCATTAATACAAAGGGATGCACTGAGCTTCATCATTACATCTACTATTGATATAACATTAATACAATGGGATGCACTCAGCTTCATCACCTTATTATGTCCATACTAATGCTTCTACATTAATACAAAGGGGATGCACTGAGCGTCATCAACATCATACTAGTGCTTCTACATTACACAAAGGGGATGCACTACATACTTCATCCCCTTACCATACTAGTGCTTCTTACATTAATACAAGGGGATCAGCGAGAGTCATCACTTATCCTACTAGTGCTTCTCTACATTATTCAAAGGGATTCACTGAGCTTCATCACATTGCCAGACTAGTATGCTTCTACATTAAATACAAGGGATTACTGAGCTTCATCACATCATAATAGTGCTCTACATTAATACAAAGGGGATGCCTCAGCTTCATCACATACCATACTAAGATGCTTCTACATTAATACAAGGGGATGCACTGAGCTTCATCACATCATACAGTGCTTCTACATTAATACAAAGGGGATTCACTCAGCTCAATCACATTACCATACTAGTTCTCTAACATTAATACAAAGGGATGCACTGCGTCATCACATACCATACTAGTGCTTCTACATTAATACAAAGGGGATGCACTGAGCTTCATCACACATCATACTAGTGCATCCAGCCGCTCATTGACTCAACTGACACATAGAAACACTGCTTCCCCCGAATATCCTAGAGGTAAAGGCATGAGATGGCAATGTGGTAACCTCCAACTCCAAAATACTTACTGTGTTCACCGAGTTCTTTAGCAAGCTATATAGTACCCGAACTGATTGCTTGGAAGTACAGATAGATAATTTTCTATCTACCCTACCATATCCCACGACCTAGAAAGACACCCTTGATCCCCCTACCACACTAGGAGAATTGGACTAGACCCTTGCAAGCATGGCCAAGGGGGAATGTCTCTTGCCGGCTCTTCTGGGTTTATTGACAGAATCTTTTAAAAATGCGGTGCTTCTAGACTCCTTCTATGACACTAGCATTATTATGTTGTTTAAGCCAGACAAAGAGCCAAGTCAGTGTTGGTCATATAGGCCAATTTCTCTGTTAAACACAGACTATAAAATACTAACCAAGGTCTTAGCCTCCCGCCTTAAATCTGTCATGACTACCTTGATCCTCAGGGTATGCCTTTTGGAATCTCAGGGTATATATACTATTTCCCATATTTGGGATGAGACCTCTCTTCTATCCTTTGAATAGCCAAAATACTACATCCCCAGACAAGGCTCTTATAGGTTTCTGCAGCTGAGACATGCACTACAGCTACAGCTACAGTTCACTAACCTATCTGACACACTGACCTGAGTGAAGTTGGCCTCCCCACCTTGTTCAAATCAAACAAAATTGGTGGCAAATGTTTGTGCTGGTTTGTGCAGCAGAAGTTTTTGTTTCTGCCGCTATCGTTTTTAAGATATTAATGAAAGTTTCCAGAGGTCATCAGAGGTCAACCGGCCCCCCACATTTCCCAAAGCAAACCAAACTGGTGCCGAACAATTCTGCTACGTTTGTGCTGGTTTGTGCTTTTTCTCAAATTTTTGTTTGTGCTGCTTTTGTTTTGAATAAATGAACAAAAAACTAAAGGTCAAAAGTTCAACTAGCCCCCCCACATTAATCTAATCAAGCAAAACTGGTGTCAAACGTTAGTGCTATGTTTGTGCTGGTTTGTGCAGCAAAAAATGTCATTTGTGCTGCTATCATTTTTAAGGTATGTTGAGGTGTTTACATAGGTTAAAGGTGTTTAGGATGAACTGGTAAAAAACAAACCTAGTGACACTTCCCTGGTGGAAGTGGGTGGAGCTAGCAAACACATTGTATTTTGAAAGAAATGAACTCTGATGACCTTTGCAAAAAAGTTTGAATATATTAAAATTGATAGCGGCACAAACGAAAATTTTTGCTGCACAAACCAGCACAAACGTAACACTAGCGTTTGACACCAGTTTTGTTTGATTCAGTTAATGTGGGGGGGGCTGCTTGAACTTTTGACCTTTAACTTTTTGTTCATATATTCAAAACAAAAGCAGCACAAACAAAGATTTGAGCAGCACACACCAGCACAAACGTAGCAGAATTGATTGCCACCAGCTTTGTTTGGTTTGCGCAATGTGGGGGGGCTGGTTGACCTTTGATGACCTCTGGAAACTTTCATTAAAATCTTAAAAACGATAGCAGCACAAACAAAAATTTTTGCTGCACAAACAAGCACAAACGTAGCACAACGTTTGACACCAAGGTGGGGGGCCAACTTCACTCAGGTGACACACTCTCCTTGTAGCCATCGATAAGGGTGATTGGATCTCAGGGCCCATGAGGCCTTATCTCTAATTTTTACTCCCATCTTATCCAAGCTGGAACCCGCAATTCGCCCTGTCGTCCCCTAGAGGGGTGGAAAACTTTGATCTTCAGTGAGGAAGAGTATATGGATTTTCACGCCGATCCTGTTATTTAAGAGCAGATGGGGAGCATACCTAGATGCCAGCATGCTCCGACCTCCTTCTTCTATATGGTCTGGGAATGCTCGTCCGTGCAATCCTTTTGGACGGCTGTCCTGGCCACCCTAACAGATATAACAATTGCCCTTGACCCCAAAATATGCCTTTTTTGCCTACTAAATAAATAATTTTGGCTGCCAAACTGTGGCTGGATTTTTTTTTTGAGAGAAACTCTCTTCATGGCATGTAAAAATATAGGCATTCACTGGATGGATCCTCGTCCACTGAGTGTATCCAACTGGGAGAAACTAGTGAATTCTGTTATTCCCTATGAAAAGGTGCTGTATAAGCATAGATCTTGTCCGGAGAAATATGTTTTCAGACATATACTATGTGTTTCACAACATTGGGGCACATTTACTGGTCCTCTCGCGATCCCCGATCCGGACTGTCCGACGAGGATGAAGTCCGGCGTGATTCACCAAAATCGTGCACCCGAGATCCTGCATGTATCGCTTCCCCGCTGAGGTCTGCCGGAGTTCACCTTCTATGTGTGTGTATGTCTTGCGACACAATTTGACATGTTAAAACCCGCACGTTGTCCGATTCCGTCGGCCCGCCCCCCGATTTGTGTCGCGTGAAAGCCGGTGCCAATGAACCAAAATCCGATCGCATGTGACACAATCCCCGTCGCGATCCCCGAAAACATCGGACAACCCGACGGAAATGCGGCCGCGGGACCTTAGTTAATAAGCCCCATTGACTTTAATACATGATTTGCAAAGTAAAGGTAACTCCTTTATGTAAGAGAGGACATTGCTAGGCCTCCAACAAATGCAGTAAAAGTAGATCACACAAGACTGTTAATGTTTTCTGTACAGTTCTGCACTTTATTTTGTCAGATATGTATTGTACCCATTACACTGTATTTTCACATGTGCCTTAGAGCAGTGGTGGCGAACCTATGGCACGGGTGCCAGAGGTGGCACTCAAAGACCTCTCTGTGGGCACCCAGGCCATCACCAAAGAGGACACATGATATCTTCATGGATTCCCAGACAGCCCAGGACTTGCTGCGCTCAGTGCTAAAAAAAAAAAAAAAAAAAAAAAAAAAAAAAAAAAAAAAAAAAAAAATGAAAATTATTCCTATGCAGGGGGACCTGAATTTGTGCTCCTTCGATCTACTGTATTGGTGTTCTCAGGATACTGATACGATTGAAAGCTATGACAGAGAAGGGAGAAAGAAGTCATTGCTTAATTGCCATGCTGGCACTTTGCGATAAATAAAATGGGTTTTGGTTATAGTTTGGGCACTTAGCCCCTAAAAGGTTCGCCATCAATGCCTTAGAGTATGTTGCGATACATGATCGTGTACTTTTTATGTCCGATTCCGTCGGCCCGCCCCCCGATTTGTGTCGCGTGAAAGCCGGCGCCGATGAACCAAAATCCGATCGCGTGCTATCTCAGCGCTGAGACTACTAGCGCTCAGACTACAGGAGGAATGAGAAGATGTGTGCAGATCTGAATTATCATTGTAGCTCTGGCTCCAGACCTGAAAATTATTCCTTTGCAGGGGGACCTGAATTTGTGCTCCTTCGATCTACTGTATTGGTGTTCTCAGGATACTGATACGATTGAAAGCTATGACAGGGAGAAAGAAGTCATTGCTTAATTGCCATGCTGGCACTTTGTGATAAATAAAATGGGTTTTGGTTATAGTTTGGGCACTTAGCCCCTAAAAGGTTCACCATCAATGCCTTAGAGTATGTTGCGATACATGATCGTGTACTTTTTATGAGTTTAAAATGTCATGTGCCGCAAAAATTACACCTACCAGAGCTACATATGCCAAAGTCAGAATATGGAGTATGTGTGAGAATATGAAGAAAAAAAAAGGGATTTTTTAAAAAAGTCTTTTATTTTTGAAAAATGTAATAAAACCTATTTAAATGTGGCATCCCCGTGATCATGCCCACCCAGAAAATAAAGGGGAGGTGTCATTTAGAGTGCACAATTAAAGCCGTAAAAGCCATTACCCGCAAGAAACTGACACAAAAGCACAAGGATTTTTAATGGAGGGGAGCAAAAAATAGAAACCACAAAAGCACAAGGATTTTTAATGGAGGGGAGCAAAAAATAGAAACGCAAAACTGAAAATGGCGGGAAGGGGTTAAACTAACTTTATTTAACTACATACTTTTCTTTACTAGTTCCACTAGATGATGACATTATACACATGACATGACATTCCATGACCTCATATTATATCACAATTGGTGTGAAGTTCTAATACGGAGCTTTGGATTCTAATGTGCATCTGTTTACATTCCCTTCACCCGCCATAACCAAAACTTATAAGAGCAGTATTACACTTGATCTTATACAAAAGGTTCTTAGAAGTGCTGTTTGTAGCCCCCGCCTGCTTTGAAACTTATAATTTTTTCAAAGTAAACGCTTCTGGCCCCCAGGCCCATTTTGGGTGGGAAGGAGCCGAGAGACAGGAGCTTGGACAGGCGAAAGCTCGCCTGGCACTGGACCGCCAGCTCCATCCCAAGATCCAACTAACATAGTTTTAACTGCAGAACCTTTAATCTACTACTACGTTACTGCCTCCATACATCGTCCCCTTATCAAACGAGCTGTGTCTGGCAGAATTTTCGGGTGTTTCACCAGATACATAATGGAACTCGGCCCATCTGTCGCTGCCATGCTGGACACCTGAAGTTGCAATCATAGCAGCGCAATATGGATGCCCCATACTGTCGCTCTTAATCATGGAACCATTTCCGAAAAAACAATTAAAAATAGAACCGCTATGCTATTCCATTATTCCTAGATGAAATATTCAAACGACCCCACCTGCTTTGAAAATTATAATTTTTTCAAAGTAAACGCTTCTGGCCCCCATGCCCATTTTGGGTGGGGAGGAGCCGAGAGACAGGGGCTTGGACAGGCGAAAGCTCGCCTGGCAGTGGGCCGCCAGCTCCATCCCTAGATTAGGCAGCCTCAGAGGCATCCATGCATACTGCCCCTGCTGTTTCCTGTCCATTTCGCCTACACGATCCTCCACAGCGTCCACCAATGTCTCCATGCGCAACTTTCAACTCTCTATACCCTAGACGCTGGAGAGCGAGAGGATATATATCAAACGAGCTGTGTCAGGCAGAATTTTCAGGTGTTTCACCAGATACATAATGGAACTCGGGACATCTGTTGCCGCCATGCTGGAGACCTGAAGTTTCAGTCATAGCAGCGCAATATGGATGCCCCATACTGTCACTCTTAATCATGGAAGTTGTCTCCATGGCTGCCTCCACATGTTGTCCCCTTATCAAATGAGCTGTGTCAGGCAGAATTTTCAGGTGTTTCACCAGATACGTTATGGAACTTGGTCACTATGTCGCCACCATGCTGTGTTATCGACTAAATATACTGTCAACCTTTTGTTCACATAGGAAATCATTTCAGCGCTTCTTGCTCACCTCCTTTGGTTCCTCTCTGCCACCCATTGGTTTGAAGCCTGAGTCCATTTGGGGTATGTCGCCATGCCACTCTCTAGCCTGCTGCTGCTGCCGCTGCCTCTGCATTACGTCTTCTATAGCCTCATTCGGTCACTCTGTCATGGCCATGCTGTTGCCCATAATTTTTGCATAATGGTGCGATTAAGCAGCCTCAGATGCATCCATGCATGCTGCCCCTGCTGTTTCCTGTCCATTTCCGTGGTGTTTCCATCATTTTCTGAAGTTTCAAGGTGTTTGGCCAAGCTTCCCTGTGCAGACCCTTGGTCCCCTTGAAAAATGCTCGAGTCTCCCATTGACATCAATGGGGTTCGTTATTCAAGACGAGCACTAGAGCATCGGGAAAGTTTGTCTTGAATACCGAGCCCTGAAAGGGGAGAATATCTTCTTTCAAATGAATCTTGAATTTTGTTTTTAGGTGCCACGGATCCAAAGATATTCATGTTTAAAGTGAGAATATCAGGTGCCATTTTTATTAATAAAACTCACTCCCGACAGCAGTTTAACAGTTAATATCTCCGTTTTCCTAAGACTTACAAACACATTTATACACGTATAAAAGAGGAGACTCTCTTCTTTCATAGGAAAAAAGAAGTGAGGTTCTATGTGTCACAGATCTAAAAATACTACTCTCTGAAGTGTACCCCCCTCCAGATTCTTAGCCATCAGGCTACAGGGAGAATTTGCTGCACACAGGAGCTGCTGCACCTCACAGATAATGGAATATTCACTTTATATGTTACTACATTTTGAGAGGGAATAATAAGTCACCAATTTTAAGTATTTTTTTTTAAATGTTTCAGTTTGAATCAAAATTGCATGAAGGCAACTACAGTCAGGGCCAGAAATATTTGGACAGTGACACCGTTTTGTTATTTTTAGCTGTTTACAAAAACATGTTCAGAAACACAAATTTAATAATATGGGCTGTGAAAGTGCACACTCCCAAGTGCAAATGAGGTTTCCCGCATCAAATCGGAGAAAGGTGATTAGGAATCATAGTCTGTAATGCATAGCCTCCTCTTTTCAAGGGACCAAAAGTAATTGGACAATGGGACTCTAACGGCTCCAATTAACTCTGAAGGCGTCCCCTCGTTAACTGTAATCAATGAAGTAGTTAAAAGGTCTGGGATGATTCCAGGTGTGTGGTTTTTGCATCTGGAAGTGTTGCTGTGACCAGAACAACATGCGGTCAAAGGAACTCTCATTGAGGTGAAGCAGGCATCCTGAGGCTGAAAAAAAAGAAAAAATCCATCAGAGAGATGGCAGACATGCTTGGAGTAGCAAAATCAACACAGTCGGTACCTTCTGAGAAAAAAGGATTTGACTGGTGAGCTTGGGAACTCAAAAAGGCCTGGGCGTCCACAGATGACAACAGTGGTGGATGATCGCCGCATACTTTCTTTCGTGAAGAAGAACCCATTCACAACATCAACTGAAGTCCAGAACACTCTCAGTGAAGTAGGTGTATCTGTCTCTAAGGCAACAGTAAAGAGAAGACTCCATGAAAGTAAATACAAAGGGTTCACATCTAGATGCAAACCATTCATCAATTCCAAAAATAGACAGGCCAGAGTTAAATTTGCCAAAAAACACATCAAGAAGCCAGCTCAGTTCTGGAAAAGTATTCTATGGACAGATGAGACAAAGATCAACCTGTACCAGAATGATGGGAAGAAAAAAGTTTGGAGAAGAAAGGGAACGGCACATGATCCAAGGCACAACACATCCTCTGTAAAACATGGTGGAGGCAACGTGATGGCATGGGCATGCATGGCTTTCAATGGCACTGGGTCACTTGTGTTTATTGATGACATAACAGCAGACAAGAGTAGCTGGATGAATTCTGAAGTGTACCGGGATATACTTTCAGTCCAGATTCAGCTAAATGCTGCAAAGTTGATCAGACGGCGCTTCATAGTACAGATGGACAATGACCCCAAGCATACAGCCAAAGCTACCCAGGAGTTCATGAGTGCTAAAAAGTGGAACATTCTGCAATGGCCAAGTCAATCACCAGATCTGAACCCAATTGAGCATGCATTTCACTTGCTCAAATCCAGACTTAAGACGGAAAGACCCACAAACAAGCAAGACCTGAATGCTGCGGCTGTAAAGGCCTGGCAAAGCATTAAGAAGGAGGAAACCCAGCGTTTGGTGATGTCCATGGGTTCCAGACTTAAGGCAGTGATTGCCTCCAAGGGATTCGCAACAAAATATTGAAAATAAAAATATTTTGTTTGGGTTATGTTTATTTGTCCAATTATTTTTGAGCTCCTAAAATGTGGAGTGTTTGTAAAGAAATGTGTACAATTCCTACATTTTCTATCAGATATTTTTGTTCAACCCTTCAAATTAAACGTTACAATTCTGTTGTAGAGGTTTCATTTCAAATCCAAAGTGGTGGCATGCAGAGCCCAACTCGCCAAAATTGTGTCACTGTCCAAACATTTCTGGCCCTAACTGTATGTATATAAACTCTTTAATGCAATTTTGAAAATGGGGCAAGTTTCTGCTTTCAGAAAATATGTGGTTTGTTGGGTTTACTTTAATTCTTTTTGCTGTGATTTTATTTTTAAACGTCAAAATTGTAAAAATTGCTCTGGTCAATAACAACATATCCAGAAATGCCTGGCAGTGAAGGGGTTGATACCCCTTGGTTGAATTCCTGGGTTAAAAAGCTTATCATCCATCTCCTGTTTATCATCTATCGGTCTAGTTATCCATCTCCTATAATCTTACCATTTATAAATCTCGCTTTTTCTATATATATTTATTAATCAATCACCTATTTCTCTTCTACTGTATTTATCTCTCATATCTATCTTCTGTATATAATCTACTTTATAGTTCTGCATCTAGAAATCTCTATCATCTTTCATATTTATCTTCTATCATAATAATTATAATTAATAATCCCTTTACTTATATAGCGCACACAGATTACACAGCTCTGCACAGAGTTTGCCAGATTAGTCCCTGTCCCCATGGGGCTCACAATCTATTCAACCTACCAGTAATTTTTTTGGAGCGTGGGAGGAAACCGGAGGACCCAGAGGAAACCCATGCAAACACAGAGAGAACATACAAACTCTTTGCAGATGTTGACCAGCGTTGCAAGGCTGTAGTGCTAACCACTGAGCCACCACGCTGCCCATCAATCTCCCTATCATCTATCTATTCTCCCATATTACTGACTGTGATTGGTTATAAAATAGTTTTATTTTGGGGCCCCCTTTTTTGTTTTGCCCAGGGCCCCATACCGGCCCTGTGTGTTACATACTGGGAGCTTGGTATTTCAACAATCAACAATGACTCAATGCCTCAACAATCTCAGACCTGACAGTAAGTGCTAGAAACCACCTAGCTACAAGGCTTTATTCATTTTACATTGCCTGCCTAGACTGACGTTAGGGCTCAGCACATCCAACAGGATACAATTGGTGTGAGAAACGGGATGTAGTGAGTTTTACTGTACTTGCATCGCTTGCCATGATTCTTAACCTGATGATGTATTTGGCCTGTATTGCTTCTCACTGTAAATCCTTGCTAATAGTTCAAGGATTGAGTGAAATAATCTCTGTTTTTGTAAGTTCATAGACATCCTTCATAGACACACACTGTACAGGCTACAATACAGATCTATACAATAGAGAGCATTGCAGCCTGCTTCTATAATAACTAAGCAGAATGTTATTATTAAGTATATTAGCAAATGTTATTATTAAGTATATTAGCAAATGTTCACATCACCCCCCCTCACACACACACAATATTAAAAATGATCTCCGCAAAGCAGGTTGGACTTGTTGCAGAGTGGTACCACCAGGATTGTTCCACAGGCGGCTAAGGCGTAGTACAGAATTGTTAGGCAAACTCGTGGTCGGGGACAGGCAGGAGGTCGAGACAGGCAGTATGGGATCAGAGTCAGGAACAGATCGAGGTCACAACAGGAAATCAGGATAGTCGCAAAGGGCTTGGAACACAGCTTACTCTTAGGCATAGAAGCACAAAGATTCGGCAGGGGTCACAGGAAGAGGTTGAGCATTTAAAGGTTGTCAGGTGACCAGCGTCAATTAGCGGTGCGCTGGCCCTTTAAATTTCAGACGGCAGGCGGGCGCGCACCCTAGGAGGCAGAGACGCACACGCTGAAGTGAGGAGGCCATTGCTGGAGCGCAGTTAGGTAAGTGAGGCTGCCGGTTAGAGGGCACACGGAGACACACGTGACAGTGCTGTACAATTTTTGCTGTATATGGGCAACTGTAACTAGATCTCGAACAAAACTTCTAGTAAGACACATGGAAATATCAGGTATGTATGAAAATCATCTGAACCTCACTCCATTATGGTATCAACAGATCAATGGGGCTCAGAACAGGCATTATTACATATCTTTCGCCCAGAGTTTTACATGAATTTCATATAACGGATCTATAATGTGCTTGTTAGATACCTGAAAGTAGTCATACTTAAACCTCCCCCTTCGCCCTCCCCCTCTTCTTGGTCTGAAGAAACCTCTGCAGAAGGGCACGATCCAGGATGTTGTCCTCGGGGTCCCAAGATCTCTCCTCAGGCTTGAACCCCTTCCAGTCAATGCGACTTCATGTCCAAGACCTCTTTGACTTCATAGACATTGGTGGAATCAGGAGCAGGAGGAGCTATTTGCTGGGAGAAACGATTCAAGATAACCGGTTTCAGGAGGGAGACATGGAAGGAGTTCGGAATGCACATGGTGGGAGCTAGATGAAGCTTGTATGCCAAATGGTTGATGCGCCTTAGTACCTCAAAAGGGCCAAGAAAACGAGAACTGAGTTTGTAGCCGGGAATCTTTAGACAGACATACCCGGAGGACAGCCAAACTTTATCTCCAGGAGAGAAAACTGGAGGAGGCCTACGTTTCCTGTCGGCCTGTGCTTTGGTGTGGGCGGATGCCCAAATAAAGTTCTTCTCAGAAGGAAAGGCAAGAGGAAGAGGTGATCAAGCGGGGAAAGGCAGAAGCGGTGGGCGTACAACGAGACCGGATAGGAGTTAATTCCAAAAGGGTTTATTGGACAGTTGAAAATTTGTCACAAAACATCACAACGCGTTTCGGGGAATAAAATCCCCTTTTTCAAGTGAAAAGAGACTTCTCAGGCGGGGGTGCACGTCCTCTTGTTACCAGAGCTTGGACAGGGCTGTGTGCTGCATGCCTCCTGCCCCGGCTGTCCTGTGTACGAGCCTCTGCTACACGGGAAACGGAAGAGGTGGGCATGGAAGTTGTCCATAGTCAATGAAGAAGGGAGCAGCACCCGAGTCTAGAGAAGTATAAGAAAATTCTGCCGAAGGTAAGAGGGAGGACCAATCATCCTGTCGAGCAGAGACAAAGTGCCGTAGATAGCAGCCTGGTTGACTATCTCTACTTGCCCATTAGTTTGAGGATGGTATGTGGAGGAGAATGTTATTATTGCAGAGGGAATGCCAGAATCTGGAAACAAACTGGACCCCACAGTCCGAGACAATGGGGGCACATGTATCATAGTTTTTTTTTCTTTGGTGAATTTTTGAGACATTGGGCAGCTCTTTTTTGCGCCTTATGTATGATCCTGTCTTTTTACTTGTGATACACGTTCAGTTTTGCCTATCCTTGCAGGTGCAAATTTTGGCTGCTTTTTGAGACTTTTTGTTGCAAATGTCTCAAATCCACATGGACACAAGCCACGTAAGGGGGTTATATGCAGGAGTGGACATAAGCCATGTGAGGGGTTATATGCAGGAGTGGACATAAGCCATGTGAGGGGGTTATATGCAGGAGTGGACATAAGCCATGTGAGGGGGTTATAAGCAGGAGTGGACACTATTGTTAATTTGGGATTTTAGGCTGTGTCATAAATTTTTAAGCACTCTAGTCACATCCCAGGAAGATGACGACATGCTGTGGTCACATGTGGTGTTAAGGTTGCGGTCACACGTTGCATTTTGAAACACATTGAGGCTGAGGAATGGTGATTTGCCTAAATAAATTACTGCTAACATTTGCATTTACAAAGCGCATTGTAAACACAATGTTAACAGTAATGTAATTAGGCAAATCACCTCTCCTCAGCTGTTGTAATAGGTTTCAAAATACAATGAAAGAGCAATTAAAACGCTACATGTGACTACACCCTTAGAAGTTACCAAGCAATTTAAAAAAAAACAGGTTACTGTGCAAACTTTTAAACATTTAAACTGTATGAAATAATTCCAATTTACATGTTAAAAGAGAGTCCATGAAAAGAAAATACTTCCTTTGCACCGGCCCTGGACCAGGTGCAAATTTGCCCCTGAAAATTCACAAAAATAAGCAAATAAAATAAGTGCAAAGTCGCATGGAACATCTGGAAAACAAAGATACATAAGACACACAGCACAACAAGGTGCAGACCAATGCGTACTTGAAAAATGACAGCAAAAGTAGCAGTGAAAAGTCGCAAAAAAGTCGCAAAAATGACAGAAACGATACAATTTGACTAGCAGAAATAATGATATATGTCCCCCAATGTCCACAGGGAGTCCATGTAGCCGGAAGATATGGAGAAAGAACAGAGTGGCCAGAAGAGGAGCTGACGGCAGACCTGGCAGCGGAACAAAATGAGACATCTTGGAGAACTGGTCAGTTACCACCCAGATGAGGAAGATCATAGATTCGTAGTCCATGGCTATGTGAGTCCACGGGCAACTGGGTATCGGCAACGGCGGCAGCAGAACTGCTGGCTTGAGACGTGACAACTTGTTATGGGCACAGGAACTCAAAAAATCTTGAACGTCCTTGACCAGATCAAGCCACCACTAGTAACGATATGAGAGCACCAGACCTCTCATGTGGCTGGGTACCCTGGGTTGCAATGTCCCCAAGTGAGTATCCTCTTCCGAAGAGTAGGTCGGATATGAGTCTTGCCAGGAGAAAGGTGCCGCAGATCCACAGGAGCGGCCACAACCAGTCGTTCTGGAGGAACAATATGACGAGGAGCCGATTCTTCCCCAATCACATCGGAGGCACGAGAGAGAGCATTGACCTTAACATTCTTCTCTGCTGGATGGAAGTTTATCATAAAATTGAAACGGCAGAAGAAGAGGGAACAACAAGCCTGTCGAGGATTGAGACGATGGGCGGTCTGGAAGTATAGCAGATTCTTGTGATCCGTAAAGACTGGATGAAGATCTCCCTCCTGCAGATAACGCCACTCCTCCAAGGCAAGTTTTATGGCTAGAAGCTCTCACCTATGGAGTAGTTCCTCTCTGCAGCAAAAAAACATCTTTGAGAAGAAACCACAGGTGAGCGTTCGACCATTGGGCCCTTTCCGGGCGCAACTTCATTCAACTCTCGATACATCGAACGCTGGAGGCGAGAGGATATAATCAACGAGCTGTGTCAGCAAATTTTCAGGTGTTTTCACCAAGATACATAATGGAACTCGGGACATCTGTGCCGCATGCTGAGACCTGAAGTTTCAGTTCATACAGCGCAATATGGATGCCCCATACTGTCACTCTAACATGGAAGTTGTCTCCATGGCTGCCTCCACAGTTGTCCCCTTATCAATAGCTTGTCAGGAATTTTCAGGTGTTTCACCAGATACGTATGGAACTGGTCCACTAGTTCGCCACCATGCTGTGTTATCGACTAAATATACTGTCAACTTTTGTTCACATAGGAAATCATTTCAGCGCTTCTTGCTCACCTCCTTTGGTTCCTCTCTGCCACCCATTGGTTTGAAGCCTGAGTCCATTTGGGGTATGTCGCCATGCCACCTCTAGCCTGCTGCTGCTGGCCGCTGCGCCTCTGCATTACGTCTTCTATACCTCATTCGGTCACTCGTCATGGCCATGCTGTTGCCCCATAATTTTTGCATATGGTGCGATTAAGCAGCCTCAGATGCATCCATGCATGCTGCCCCTGCTGTTTCCGTCCATTTCCGTGGTGTTTCCATCATTTTCTGAAGTTTCAAGGTGTTTGGCCAAGCTTCTTCCCTGTGCAGACCCTGGTCCCCTTGAAAAATGCTCGAGTCTCCCATGGACATCAATGGGGTTCGTTATTCAAGACGAGCACTAGAGCATCGGGAAAGTTTTGTCTTGAATAACCGAGCCCTGAAAGGGGAGAATATCTTCTTTCAAATGAATCTTGATTTTGGTTTTTAGTGCCACGGATCCAAAGATATTCATTTTAAAGTGAGAATATCAGGTGCCATTTTTATTATAAAACTCACCGACTCCCCGACAGCAGTTTAAACAGTTAATATCTCCGTTTTCCTAAGACTTACAAACACATTTTACACGTATAAAAGAGGAGACTCTCTTCTTTCATAGGAAAAAAGAATGAGGTTCTATGTGTCCAGATCTAAAAATACTACTCTCTGAAGTGTACCCCCCTCCAGATTCTTAGCCATCAGGCTACGGGAGAATTTGCTGCCACACGAGCTGCTCTGCACCTCACAATAATGGAATATGTCACTTTATATGTTACTACATTTTGAGAAGGATAATAAGTCAAATTTTAAGTATTTTTTTTTAAATGTTTCAGTTTGAATCAAATTGCATGAAGGCACCTACAGTCAGGCCAGAATATTTGGACAGTGACACAAGTTTTGTTATGTTAGCTGTTTACAAAAACATGTTCAGAAACACAATTTATATTATATATGGGCTGAAAGTGCACCTCCCAGCTGCAATATAGTTTCCGCATCCAAATCGGAGAAGGGATTAGGAATCATAGCCTGTAATGCATAGCCTCCTCTTTTTCAAGGGACCAAAAGTAATTGGACAATGGACTCTAACGCTCCAATTAACTCTGAGGGCGTCTCCCTCGTTAACCTGTAATCAATGAAGTAGTTAAAGGTCTGGAGATTCCAGTGTGTGTTTTTGCATCTGAAGCTGTTCTGGGACCAGAACAACATCGCGGTCAAAGGAACTCTCATTTGAGGTGAAGCAGAGCATCCTGAGCTGAAAAAAAAGAAAAATCCATCAGAGAGATGGCAGACATGCTTGGAGTAGCAAAAATCAACATCCGGGTACCATTCTGAAAAAAAGGATTTGACTGGTGAGCTTGGAACTCAAAAAGGCCTGGGCGTCCACAGATGACAACAGTGGTGGATGATCGCCGCATACTTTCTTTCGTGAAGAAAACCCATTCACAACATCAACTGAAGTCCAGAACACTCTCAGTGAAGTAGTGTATCTGTCTCCACGGCAACAGTAAAGAGAAGACTCCATGAAAGTAAATCAAAGGGTTCACATCTAGATGCCAACCATTCATCAATTCCAAAAATGACAGGCCAGTTAAATATTTGCCAAAAAACACATCAAAAGCCAGCTCAGTTCTGGAAAAGTATTCTATGGACAGATGAGACAAAGATCAACCTGTACCAGAATGATGGGAAAGAAAAAAGTTTGGAAAGAAAGGGAACGGCACATGATCCAGGCACAACACATCCTCTGTAAAACATGGTGGAGGCAACGTGATGCATGGGCATGCATGGCTTTCAATGGCACTGGGTCACTTGTGTTTATTGATGACATAACAGCAGACCAATAGTACTGATGAATTCTGAAGTGTACCGGATATACTTTCAGTCCAGATTCACTAAATGCTGCAAAGTTGATCAGACGGCGCTTCATAGTACAGATGGACAATGACCCAAGCATACAGCCAAAGCTACCCGAGTTCATGAGTGCTAAAAGTGGACACATTCTGCAATGGCCAATTCATCACCAAATCTGAACAGAGCTGAACAATCTGAACGCGATGCATCATTACAACTTATGCTCAATATCCAGACTTAGACGAAAGACTGAAGGCACACTCAACAAGCAAGCTCCTGATGCTGCTGGCTGTAAAGGCCTGGCAAAGCATAAGAAGGAGGAACCCAGCGTTTGGTGATGTCCATGGTTCCAGACTTAGGCAGTGATTGCCTCCAGGGATTCGCACAAAATATTGAAAATAAAATATTTTGTTTGGGTTATGTTTATTTGTCCAATTATTTTTGAGCTCCTAAAATGTGAGGTTTGTAAAGAAATGTGTACAATTCCTACATTTTCTATCAGATATTTTGTTGTTCACCTTCAAATGAAACGTTACAATTCGTTGTAGAGGTTTCAATTTCAAATCCAAAGTGGTGGCATGCAGAGCCCAACGTCGCCAAAATGTGTCACTGTCCAAACATTTCCCCTAACTGTATGTATATAAACTCTTTAATGTCAATTTTGAAAATGGGGCAAGTTTCTGCTTTCAGAAAATATGTGGTTTGTTGGGTTTCTTACTTTAATTCTTTTTGCTGTGATTTTATTTTTTAAACCGTCAAAATTGTAAAAATTGCTCTGGTCAATAACAACATATCCAGAAATGCCTGGCAGTGAAGGGGTTGATACCCCTTGGTTGAATTCCTGGGTTTAAAAAGCTTATCATCCATCTCCTTTTTCATCTATCGGTCTAGTTATCCATCTCCTATAATCTTACCATTTATAAATCTCGCTTTTTCATATATATTTATTAATCACACTCACCTATTTCTCTTCTACTGTATTTATCTCTCATATCTTCTTCTGTATTAATCTACTTTAGGTTCTGCATCTAGAAATCTCTATCACTTTCATATTTATCTTCTATTATAATAATTATAATTAATAATCCTTTACTATATATCGCCACACAGATTACACACTCTGCACAAGTTTACAGATTAGTTCCTGTCCCCCTGGGGCTCACAATCTTTCAACCTACCAGTATTTTTGGGAGCGTGGGAGGAAACCGGAGGACCCGAGGAAACCCATGCAACACAGAGAGAACATACAACTCTTTGCAGATGTTGACAGCGCTGCAAGGCGTAGTGCAACCACTGAGCCACCACGCTGCCCATCATCTCCCTATCATCTATCTATTCTCCCATATTACTGACTGTGATTGGTTATAAAATAGTTTTATTTTGGGGCCCCCTTTTTTGTTTTGCCCAGGGCCCCATACCGCCCCTGTGTGTTACATACTGGGAGCTTGGATTTCACACATCAACAAGACTCAATGCCTCACAATCTCAACCTGACAGTAAGTGCTAGAAACCACCTAGCTACAAGGCTTTATTCATTTTACATTGCTGCCGTAGACTGCGTTAGGGCTCAGCACATCCAACAGGATACAATTGGTGTGAGAAACGGATGTAGTGAGTTTTACTGTACTTGCATCGCTTGCCATGATTCGTAACCTGATGATGTATTTGGCCTGTTTGCTTCTCACACTGTAAATCTTGCTAATAGTTCAAGGATTGAGTGAATAATCTCTGTTTTTGTGTAAGTTCATAGCAATCCTTCATAGACACACACTGTACAGGCTACAATACAGATCTATACAATAGAGAGCATTGCAGCCTGCTTCTATAATAACTAAGCAGAATGTTTATTAATTAATATTAGCAAATGTTTATTAAGTATATTAGCAAATGTTCCATCACCCCCCCTCACCACACACACATATTAAAAGATCTCCCGCAAAGCAGGTTTGGACTTGTTGCAGAGTGGTACCACCATGATTGTTCCACAGGCGGCTAAGGCGTAGTACAGAATTGTTAGGCAAAACTCGTGGTCGGGGACAGGCAGGAGTCGAGACAGGCAGTATGGGATCAGAGTCAGGAACAGATCGAGGTCACAAAGGAAATCAGGATAGTCGCAAGGGCTTGGAACACAGCTTACCTTAGGCATAGAAGCACAAAGATTCGGCAGGGTCACAGGAAGAGGTTTGAGCATTTAAGGTTGTCAGGTGACCAGCTTCAATTAGCGGTGCGCTGGCCCTTTAAATTTCAGACGGCAGGCGGGCGCGCACCAGGAGGCAGAGACGCACACGCTGAAGTGAGGAGGCCATTGCGGAGCGCAGTTAGGTAAGTGAGGCTGCCGGTTAAGGGCACACGGAGACACACGACACTGGACAGTGCTGTACAATTTTTGCTGTATATGGGCAACTGTAACTAGATCTCGAACAAAACTTCTAGTAAACACATGGAAATATCAGGTATTAAAATCATCTGAACCTCACTCCATTATGTTCAACAGATCAATGGGGCTCAGACAGGCATTATTACCATATCTTTCGCCCAGAGTTTTACATGATTTCATATACGGATCTATAATGTGCTTGTTAGATACCGAAAGTAGTCATACTTAAACCTCCCCCTTCGCCCCTCCCCCCTCTTCTTGGTCTGAAGAAACCTCTGCAGAAGGGCACGATCCATGAATGTTGTTGGTCCTCTGGGTCCCAAGATCTCTCCTCAGGCGACCCCTTCCAGTCAATGCGACTTCATGTCCAAGACCTCTTTGCCTTCATAGACATTGGTGGAATCAGGAGCAGGAGATAGCTATTTCTGGAGAAACGATTCAGATAACCGGTTTTCAGAGGGAGACATGGAAGAGAGTTCGGAATGCCACATGGTGGGAGCTAGATGAAGCTTGTAATGCCAAATGGTTGATGCCGCTTAGTACTCCTCAAAAGGGCCAAGAAAACGAGAACTGAGTTTTGTAGCCGGAATCTTTAGACAGACATACCCGGAGGACAGCCAAACTTTATCTCCAGGAGAAAACTGGAGGCCTACGTTTCCTGTCGGCCTGTGCTTTGGTGTGGGCGGATGCCCAAATAAAGTTCTTCTCAGAAGGAAAGGCAAGAGGAAGAGGTGATCAAGCGGGGAAAGGCAGAAGCGGTGGGCGTAACAAACGAGACCGGATAGGAGTTAATTCCAAAAGGGTTTATTGGACAGTTGAAAATTTGTCACAAAACATCACAACGCGTTCTCGGGAATAAATCCCCTTTTTCTCAAGTGAAGAGACTTCTCAGGCGGGGGTGCACGCTCTTGTTACCAGAGCTTGGACAGGGCTGTGTGCTGCATGCCTCCTGCCCGGCTGTCCTGTGTACGAGCCTCTGCTACACGGGAAACGAGAGGTGGGCATGAAGTTGTCCATAGTCAATGAAGAAGGGAGCAGCACCCGAGTCTAGATAAGTATAAGAAATTCTGCCGAAGGTAAGGGAGGACCAATCATCCTGTCGAGCAGAGACCAAGTGCCGTAGATAGCACCTGGTTGACTATCTCTACTTGCCCATTAGTTTGAGGATGGTATGTTGAGGAGAATGTTATTATTGCAGAGGGAATGCCAGAAATCTGGAAACAAACTGGACCCCACAGTCCGAGACAATGGGGGCACATGTATCATAGTTTTTTTTTCTTTGGTGAATTTTTGAGAGACATTGGGCAGCTCTTTTTGCGCCTTATGTATGATCCTGTCTTTTTACTTGTGATACAGTTCATTTTGCCTATCCTTGCAGGTGCAAATTTGGCTGCTTTTTGAGACTTTTTGTTGCAAATGTCTCAAATCCACATGGACACAAGCCACGTAAGGGGGTTTATATGCGGAGTGGACATAAGCCATGTGGGGGTTATATGCAGGAGTGGACATAAGCCATGTGAGGGGGTTATATGCAGGAGTGGACAAGCCTTGTGAGGGGGTTATAAGCAGGATGGACTATTGTTAATTGTGGGATTTTAGGCTGTGTCATAAATTTTTAAGCACTCTAGTCACATCCCAGGAAGAGGACGACATGCTGTGGTCACATGTGGTGTTAGGTTGCGGTCACACGTTGCATTTTGAAACACATTGAGCTGAGGAATGGTGATTTGCCTAAATAAATTACTGCTAAACATTTGCATTTACAAAGCGCATTGTAAACACAATGTTAACAGTAATTAATTAGGCAAATCACCTCTCCTCAGCTGTTGTAATAGGTTTCAAAATACATGAAAGAGCAATTAAAACGCTACATGTGACTACACCCTTAGAAGTTACCAAGCAATTTAAAAAAAACAGTTACTACTGTGCAAACTTTTAAACATTTAAACTGTATGAAATAATTCCAATTACATGTTAAAAGAGAGTCCATGAAAAGAAAATACTTCCTTTGCACCGGCCCTGGACCAGGTGGCAAATTTGCCCCTGAAAATTCACAAAAAATAATGCAAATAAAATAAGTGCAAAGTCGCATGGAACATCTGGAAAACAAGATACATAAGACACACAGCACAACAAGGTGCAGACCAATGCGTACTTGAAAAATGACAGCAAAAGTAGCAGTGAAAGTCGCAAAAAAGTCGCAAAATGACAGAAACGATACAATTTGACTAGCAGAAATAATGATATATGTCCCCCCAATGTCCACAGGAGTCCATGTAGCCGAAGATATGGAAAAGAACAGAGTGCCAGAAGAGGAGCTGACGGCATACCTGGCAGCGGAACAAAATGAGACATCTTGGAGAACTGGTCAGTTACCACCCAGATGAGGAAGATCATAGATTCGTAGTCCATGGCTATGTGAGTCCACGGGCAACTGGGTATCGGCAACGCGGCAGCAGAACTGCTTGCTTGAGACTTGACAACTTGTTATGGGCACAGGAACTCAAAAATCTGAACGTCCTTGACCAGATCAAGCCACCACTAGTACGATATGAGAGCACCAGACCTCTCATGTGGCTGGGTACCCTGGGTTGCAATGTCCCCAAGTGAGTATCCTCTTTCCGAAGAGTAGGTCGGATATAGTCTTGCCAGGAGAAAGGTGCCGCAGATCCACAGGAGCGGCCACACCGTCGTTCTGGAGGAACAATATGACGAGGAGCCGATTCTTCCCACTCAATCAGAGACACAAGAGAGAACATTGGCCGTAACATTCTTCTTTTCTTGGCGGAAGTGTATCAAAAAGAGGGACAAAGAGCCTGTCAGAATTGAGACGCAGGGCGGTCTGGAGCTATAGGAGTTTTTGGGGCACTTGGGTGATGTGAAAAAGGACATAACGCAGACAGAGTAGCGGGATATCTGAAGTGTACCGGGATATACTTTCAGTCCAGATTCAGCTAGTGCAAAGTGTCAGACGGCGCTTCATAGTAAGATGGACAATGACCCCAACATAACAGCCAAAGCTACCAGGAGTTTCATGGTGCTAAAAAGTGGAACATTCTGTCAAGGCCAGTCAATCACCGAATCTGAACCATTGAGCATGCATTTCACTTGCCAAATCCAGACTTAAACGGAAAGACCACAAACAGCAAGACCTGAATGCTGCGGCTGTAAAGGCCTGGCAAAGCATTAAGAAGGAGAACCCGCTTTGGTGATGTCCATGGTTCCAGACTTAGGCAGTGATTGCCTCCAAGATTCGCAACAAAATATTGAAATAAAAATATTTTTGTTTGGGTATGTTTTATTTGTCCAATTATTTTGAGCTCCTAAAAATGTGGAGTTTGTAAAGAAATGTGTACATTCCTATACATTTTCATCAGATATTTTGTTCAACCCTCAATTAAACGTACAATTCTGTGTAGAGGTTTCATTTCAATCCAAAGTGGTTGGCATGCAGAGCCCAACTCGCCAAAATTGTGTCACTGTCCAAACTTTCTGGCCTTACCTGTATGTATATAACCTTTATTCAATTTTGAAAATGGGGCAAGTTTCTGCTTTCAGAAAATATGTGGTTTGTTGGGTTTACTTTAATTCTTTTTGCTGTGATTTTATTTTTAAACGTCAAAATTGTAAAAATTGCTCTGGTCAATAACACCATATCCAGAAATGCTGGCAGTGAAGGGGTTGATACCCCTTGGTTGAATTCCTGGTTTAAAAAGCTTATCATCATCCCTCTCCTGTTCATCATATCGGTCTAGTATCCATCTCCTATAATCTTACCATTTATAAATCTCGCTTTTTCTATATATATTTATTAATCAATCACCTATTTCTCTTCTACTGTATTTATCTCTCATATCTATCTTCTGTATATAATCTACTTTATAGTTCTGCATCTAGAAATCTCTATCATCTTTCATATTTATCTTCTATTATAATAATTATAATTTAATAATCCCTTTACTATATAGCGCACACAGATTACACACTCTGCACAAGTTTACAGATTAGTTCCTGTCCATGGGGCTCACAATCTATCTCAACCTACCAGTATTTTTGGGAGCGTGGGAGGAACCGGAGGACCCAAGAAACCCATGCAACACAGAGAACATACAACACCTTTGCAGATGTTGACCACGCTGCTGCAAGGCTGTAGTGCTAACCACTGAGCCACACCGCTGCCCTCATCTCCTATCTCTATCTCTTCTCTTCTCTCCCATATTACTGACTGTGATTGGTTATAAAATAGTTTTATTTTGGGGCCCCCTTTTTTGTTTTGCCCCGGGCCCCATACCGCCCTGTGTGTTACATACTGGGAGCTTGGTATTTCACAATCAACAATGACTCAATGCCTCAACAATCTCAGACCTGACAGTAAGTGCTAGAAACCACCTAGCTACAGCTTTATTCATTTTACATTGCTGCCTAGACTGCGTTGGGCTCAGCACATCCAACAGGATACAATTGGTGTGAGAAACGGGATGTAGTGAGTTTTACTGTACGTTGCATCGCTTGCCATGATTCTTAACCTGATGATGTATTTGGCCTGTATTGCTTCTCACTGTAAATCCTTGCTAATAGTTCAAGGATTGAGTGAATATCTCTGTTTTTGTAAGTTCATAGACATCCTTCATAGACACACACGGTACAGGCTACAATACAGATCTATACAATAGAGAGCATTGCAGCCTGCTTCTATAATAACTAAGCAGAATGTTTATTATTATGTATATTAGCAAATGTTTATTTAAGTATATTAGCAAATGTTCCATCACATCACCCCCCACTCACACACAACACAATATTAAAAGATCTCCGCAAGCGGTTGGACTTGTTGCAGAGTGGTACCACCAGATTGTTCCACAGGCGGCTAAGGCGTAGTACGAATTGTTAGGCAACTCGTGGTCGGGGACAGCAGGAGGTCGAGACAGGCAGTATGGGGATCAGAGTCAGAACAGATCGAGTTCACAACAGGAAATCAGGATAGTCGCAAGGGCTTGGAACACAGCTTACTCTTAGGCATAGAAGCACAAGATTCGGCAGGGTCACAGGAAGAGGTTGAGCATTTAAAGGTTTCAGGTGACCAGCGTCAATTAGCGGTGCGCTGGCCCTTTAAATTTCAGAACGGCAGGCGGGCGCGCACCTAGGAGGCAGAGACGCACACGCTGAGTGAGGAGGCCATTGCTGGAGGCAGTTAGGTAAGTGAGGCTGCCGGTTAGGAGGCACAGAGACACACGTGACGTCTGTACAATTTTTGCTGTATATGGGCAACTGTAACTAGATCTCGAACAAAACTTTCGTAGTACACATGGAAATATCAGGTATGTATGAAATCATCTGAACCTCACTCCATTATGGTACAACAGATCAATGGGGCTCAGAACAGGCATTATTCCATATCTTTCGCCGGCAGTTTTACATGATTTCATATAACGGATCTCTAATGTGCTTGTTAGATACCTGAAAGTAGTCATACTTAAACCTCCCCCTTCGCCCTCCCCCCTCTTCTTGGTCTGAAGAAACCTCTCGCAAGGGCACGATCCAGGATGTTGTCCTCGGGGTCCCAAGATCTCTCCTCAGGCTAACCCCTTCCAGTCAATGCGACTTCATGTCCAACCTCTTTGACTTCATAGACATTGGTGGAATCAGGAGCAGAGTAGCTATTTGCTGGTGAGAAACGATTCAAGATAACCGGTTTCCAGAGGGAGACATGGAAGGAGTTCGGAATGCACATGTTGGGAGCTAGATGAAGCTTGTAATGCCAAATGGTTGATGCGCCTAGTACCTACTGGAGCCAAAACGCCAGCGAAACTGAGTTTGTAGCCGGGAATCTTTAGACAGACATACCCGGAGGACAGCCAAACTTTATCTCCAGAGAGAAAACTGGAGGAGCCTACGTTTCCGTCGGCCTGTGCTTTGGTGTGGGCGGATGCCCAAATAAAGTTCTTCTCAGAAGGAAAGGCAAGAGGAAGAGGTGATCAAGCGGGGAAAGGCAGAAGCGGTGGCGTAACAACGAGACCGGATAGGAGTTAATTCAAAAGGGTTTATTGGACAGTTGAAAATTTGTCACAAAACATCACAACGCGTTCGGGGAATAAATCCCCTTTTTCAAGTGAAAAGAGACTTCTCAGCGGGGGTGCGCACGTCTCGTTTCCAGAGCTTGGACAGGGCTGTGTGCTGCATGCCTCCTGCCCGGCTGTCCTGTGTACGAGCCTCTGCTACACGGAAACGAAGAGGTGGGCTGGAAGTTGTCCATAGTCAATGAAGAAGGGAGCAGCACCCGAGTCTAGAGAGGTATAGAAATTCTGCCGAAGGTAAAGGGAGGACCAATCATCCTGTCGAGCAGAGACCAAGTGTGCCGTAGTATAGCCTTGGTTGACTATCTCTACTTGCCCATTAGTTTGAGGATGGTATGTGGAGGAGAATGTATTATTGCAGAGGGAATGCCAGAATCTGGAACAAACTGGACCCCACAGTCCGAGACAATGGGGGCACATGTATCATAGTTTTTTTTTCTTTGGTGAATTTTTGAGACTTGGGCAGCTCTTTTTGCGCCTTATGTATGATCCTGTCTTTTTACTTGTGATACACGTTCAGTTTTGCCTATCCTTGCAGGTGCAATTTTGGCTGCTTTTTGAGACTTTTTTGTTGCAAATGTCTCAAATCCACATGGACACAAGCCACGTAAGGGGGTTATATGCAGGAGTGGACATAAGCCATGTAGGGGTTATATGCAGGAGTGGACATAAGCCATGTGAGGGGGTTATATGCAGGAGTGGACATAAGCCATGTGAGGGGTTATAAGCAGGATGGACCTATTGTTAATTTGGGATTTTAGGCTGTGTCATAATTTTTAAGCACTCTAGTCACATCCCAGGAAGATGACGACATGCTGTGGTCACATGTGGTGTTAAGGTTGCGGTCACACGTTGCATTTTGAAACCCATTGAGGCTGAGGAATGGTGATTTTGCCTAAATAATTACTGCTAACATTGCATTTACAAAGCGCATTGTAAACACAATGTTAACAGGTAATGTAATTAGGCAAATCACCTCTCCTCGCTGTTGTAATAGGTTTCAAATACAATGAAAGAGCAATTAAAACGCTACATGTGACTACCCTTAGAATTTACAAAGCAATTTAAAAAAAACAGGTTACTTGTGCAAACTTTTAAACATTTAAACTGTATGAAATAATTCCAATTACATGTTAAAAGAGAGTCCATGAAAGAAAATACTCCTTTGCACCGGCCCTGGACCAGGTGCAAATTTGCCCCTGAAAATTCACAAAAATAACAATAAAATAAGTGCAAAGTCGCATGGAACATCTGGAAAACAAGATACATAAGACACACAGCACAACAAGGTGCAGACCAATGCGTACTTGAAAAATGACACCAAAGTAGCAGTGAAAGTCGCAAAAAGTCGCAAAATGACGAAACGATACAATTTGACTAGCAGAAATAATGATATATGTCCCCCAATGTCCACAGGGAGTCCATGTAGCCGGTAAGATATGGAGAAAGAACAGAGTGGCCAGAAGAAAGGAGCTGACGGCAGACCTGGCGAGCGGAACCAAAATAGAGACACTCTTGGAGAACTGGTCAGTTACCACCCAGATGAGGAAGATCATAGATTCGTAGTCCATGGCTATGTGAGTCCCACGGGCAACTGGGTATCGGCAACGGCGCGCAGAACTGCTTGGCTTGAGGTGACAACTTGTTATGGGCACAGGAACTCAAAAAATCTTGAACGTCCTTGACCAGATCAAGCCCACCACTAGTACGATATGAGAGCACCAGACCTCTCATGTGGCTGGGTACCTGGGTTGCAATGTCCCCAAGTGTATCCTCTTCCGAAGAGTAGGTCGATATGAGTCTTGCCAGGAGAAGGTGCCGCAGTCCACAGGAGCGGCCACACCATTCGTTCTGGAGGAACAAATGACAGGAGCCGATTCTTCCCCAATCACATCAGAGACACAAGAGAGAACATTGGCCGTAACTTCTTCTTTTCTTGGCGGAAGTGTATCAAAAAGAGGGACCAAGAGCCTGTCGAAATTGAGACGCAGGGCGGTCTGGAGCTATAGGAGGTTTTTGTCAGACAAGCTTTATCCACCTGCATGGGTTCCTCAGCAGCAGACCCGGAGGTGACAGAGGTGGACTTTGGAAGACAGGAGCCTTTGGAAATGGCATATCTCGAGTTTGCACTTGTTCAGATGCTGCTCCTCAAAACGCTCATAAACAGGATGTCGATCTGAGTGGCCAAAGAGATGAGATCACTCAGAAAATGGCAGACAGTGCGTGTTTAATTTGTCCAGAAAGCCCCATTGTAAGGTTGCGACCTAGGCGGCTTGTTCCAGGATAGCACAGATGCCAGTGTATGGAACAGAATCGCATAAACGTTGTGACCAATGCGGCTTTGTTCCAGGCTAGCTCAGAAGCCAGGGTGCGAACTGAACCACATATCACCGACAGATGAGTCCCCTTGACGCAGTTCACAAGCGTGTCTCGGCAGAATACGCCTGGGCTGGTTAATCACTGATGGACCGGAACTTGGGCAAAGAGGTGGTGATATTATCAGTGACCGGGTCTTTCCTGTCCAAGGGGAGTAGCCCATTCCAGGGCCTATCCAGAGAGGAGCCTATGATGAAAGCCACTTTAGACCTTTCTGTCCACGAACTGCGTAGCAGAAGGAACCGAAGGAACTTGATGCAGGTGCTGAGTAGCCATACTTGCTGCAACATTGCGGTGACTTGTCCGATGTTTCTGCCGGACTGTTGGGCCACTACGTGGTAGATTCAGCCAGCACATGTAGCGGAACCTCGCGTTCCATGGCTGGATCTTACTGTCAGGATCATTGAAGCAGATCCTCTGTACCACTGTGGACGTAAGCCGACACCTGGGACCAAAGTCCTAAAGTTGTACTTGGTTTTCACCAGCACCCCGCCACAAGCAGGTTGGACTTGTTGTGGCGTGGTACAACCAGGCCGTTCCACGGTGCGACTTTGTCCGCAGTGGCGGCCAAGACGTATACAGATCATACGTCAAACTCGGGGTCGGGGCGCAGGTCGGGGAAAATCAAGGTCACAACAGGAATCTGGTTAGTCGCAAAGAAAACACATAAAAGCACAAAGATCCAGCAGGGGTCACAGGAAGAGGTTGAGCATTTATAGTTGTCAGGTGGCCAAGCCTGTTACGGGTGCGCTGGCCCCTTAAGATTCAGACGGCCGGCGCACCACGCCCTAAGAGGCTAGGATGCGCATACTGAAGTGAGGAACCGTCGCTGGTGTGCGCTAGGTAAGTGAGGCTGCTGGCGAGAGGGGCCACACGTAGACCCACAGGGCTCGAGTCCTCTCCATAGCCGGTAAGATTTGCTTTCCGATTGGCAGAAAGGGCTTCACGGTAACACCCCGCTGATCACCGCCGAAAAGGTGCCGACGGCTCAAAAAGACGTAGCGCACGGGCGCCGCCATCTTTCCCGTGGATCGTCGCTCCCCGTGACGTCATCGTCGCCATGGTAGCTCTCGGGTCTCACGGAGACCCGAAGCTACTTCGGATTAAACCATTCATTACCATGTGCTGTCAGCACATGGTAATGTATGAGTAGTAAAATCCCCATATACTGCCATACTGTAGTATGGCAGTATATGATAGGATCGTACAGACACCCTAGGTAGAGTACCCTAGGGAGTCTGAAATAGTAAAAATAAAAATTAAAAAATTAAAATAAAATTATAATAAAAAAACCTAAAAATTTCATTCATCCTTTTCCCTAGAATTGATATAATATAAATAACAGTAAAATCATAAACCATTAGGTATTGGCCGCGTCGAAAAATGCTCGATCTATCAAATATGATAACGGTTTTGGCACTTGTTTTTCACTGCGTTTAACCCCGTAACGGAAAATCGCGCCCAAATTCTAAAATGGCACTTTTTTGCCATTTAAAAAAAATTTTAAAATTCTATAAAAAGTGATCAAAAGGTCGTACAGTCCTAAAAATGATAACATTGTAAACGTCATCAAAATCTGCAAAAAACGACACCACCCACAGCTCCATACACCAAAGTAAGAAAAAGTTATTAGCCCCAGAAGATGGCAAAATCCCCCCCCAAAACTTTTGTACAGGAGGTTTTAATTTTTTGAAACATTATAAAACCTATACAAATTTGGTATCCCCGTAATCGTACCGACCCAAAGAATAAAGTAGACATGTCATTTGGGGTGCACAATGAAATCCGTAAAATCCAAGCCTACAAGAATACGGCACAAATGCGTTTTTTTTACCAATTTCACTGCATTTGGAATTTTTTTCCCGCTTCCCGGTACACGGCATGGAATATTAAATACCACCATTTTAAAGTGTAATTTGTTACGCAGAAAATAAGCCATCACACAGCTCTGTAGATGGAAAAATAAAAAAGTTACAGATTTTTGAATGTGGGGAGTGAAAAATGAAAACGCAAAATCGAAAAAGGGCCGCGGCTGGAAGGGGTTAATAAATAAAACAGACTATAAGAAGTCTCATTGTATGAGATCTTTGTATGATCTTTGTATGAGATCTTTGTCTCATTGTATGAGATTGTATGTATCTACTCAATTCGTTTTAGTTATGCTTCTCTATATATAACAAAATTAAAACAATATAACAAGAAACAATATTTGTCTGGAGGGAATTAAAAAAAAATTGCCTCCCCGTCGGGGAATCGAACCCCGGTCTCCCGCGTGACAGGCGGGGATACTTACCACTATACTAACGAGGACTAGCTATTTCAGACTGACTTCAGCATCACTGTCACAGCTGATGATGGAATGTACATACTGTTCGACTACTGTGGAAGGAAAGCCCCAGAGATCTGTGAACCAGTGACATTATTTGGCCAATAGTGTATCACAATTGAATTGTGATATTTAATGAAGTGTCTTTGGTAACCGATGTTCCATAATTTGGATTGTGTGCTTAATTGCTTCACTTTTTCAATATGCTGCATCTAACATATGTAGGGTTAATAATCTATTAATATGAGAGGACGTTAAAAGTTGATGGAATGTACAAAGTGCTAAATGTACTGTTGAAAGAAAGCCCCAGAGATCTGAGAACCAGTGACATAGAATCACACAATGAGCAAGCGACAAATAGGATCTCAATAGCAAATATAAAAGTACGTTTTGTATCTGCTGGTTAAAAAAAGAAAAAAAAACTTGCCTCCCCGTCGGGGAATCGAACCCCGGTCTCCCGCGTGACAGGCGGGGATACTTACCACTATACTAACGAGGACTAGCTATTAAAATTTGCCAACAGACTGAACTGAATACCAAGCAATGCACATACAATGCACATACAATGCAATCACCCATACAACTAATATTTCGTACATTAGTCATCACATTTTAGGACTTTACAAACATAAAAATCACATAGTATTAGGGTTTAATTATGCAATTATAAAACTACAATATAAAACACATAAAATAAACCATAACAAGTAATTGCAAAACAACTGCCGAAACCCGGGATCGAACCAGGGACCTTTAGATCTTCAGTCTAACGCTCTCCCAACTGAGCTATTTCGGCTGTGAATGCATGTATGGCTATTAGACCCTTATGCCGAATATGTCACTGAAGTGTCAGGTCGGATCATCTCTATTAAGTTATGTATTCCTGTAACACAGAGGACGCTCTTTCATAATCACTTATGTTTTCAGTTTAATTTTACACTGAGCTTCATCACATCATACTAGTGATATAACATTAATACAAAGGGGATGCACTCAGCTTCATCACATTACATCCTATGCTTCTACATTAATACAAAGGGGATGCACCAGCTTCATCAATTACCATACTATGCTTCTACATTAATACAAAGGGGATGCACTGAGCGTCATCCTTCCATACTAGTGCTTACATATACAAAAGGGATGCAACTGATCGTCATCACATTCCACTAGTGCTTCTACATTAAATACAAAGGGGATGCACTAGCTTCATCACATCATACTAGTATATAACATTAATACCAATGGGATCACTCAGCTTCATTCACATTATCATACTAGTGCTTCTACATTAATACAAAGGGGATGCACTGAGTCGCAAGCACTCATCTAATGCTTTAGTGCTTCTAACATTAATACACAAGGGGATGCACTGCAGCTTCATCACATGTACATACAGTGCTTTTCTACATTAATACAAGGGATGCATTGAGAGTCACCTAATCATACTAAGTGACTGTCTCTACATTAATACAAGGGGATGCAACTGAGCGTCCATCAACATTACCATACTATTGCTCTCCTACATTATACAAAGGGGATTTACTGAGCTATCATCACATCATACTAGTGACCTATAACATTTAATACAAAGGGGGATGCACTCGCGTTCATCACATTACCATACATGCTTCTACATTAATATACAAGGGATGCACTGAGCTTCATCCATCATACTAGTGCTTCTACCTTACTACAAAAGGGGATGCCACTCAGCTCACTCACACTTACACACATACATACTAGTGCCTCTACACATAAACAAAGGGGCTGCAACTGAGCGTCATCACATTACCATACTAGTGCTTCCTGACATTAATACAAAGGGGATGCACTGATGCGTCCATCACATCATACTATGCTTCTACATTAATACAAAGGGGATTCACTCAGCGTCAATCACATTACCATACTATGCTTCTACATTAATACAAAGGGATGCACGAGCTTCATCACATCATCTCTGTGCTTCTACATTAATACAAAGGGGATGCACTCAGCTTCATCACATTAACCATACTAGTGCTTCTACATAATACAAAGGGGATGCCTTGAGCGTCATCACATTACCATACTAGTGCTTCTACATTAATACAAAGGATGTACTGAGCTTCTCACATCATACTAGTGATTACATTAATACAAGGGATGCACTCCACTCCATCACATTACCATACTAGTGCTTCTACATTAATACAAAGGGATGCCCTGAGCTTCATCACGTCATACTAGTGCTTCTACATTAATACAAAGGGGATGTACTGAGCTCATCAACATACTAGTGCTTCTACATTATACAAAGGGGATGCACTGAGCGTCATCCATTACATACTAGTGCTTCTTCTACATTAATACAAAGGATGTCTGAGCTTCATCACATCATACTAGTGCTTCTACATTAATACAAAGGGGATGCACTGAGCGTCTCCACATTACCTACAGTACTAGTGCTTCTACATTAAATACAAAGGGGAATGTACTGAACTTCATCACATCATCTAGTGATATAACATTAATACAAGGGATGCCTGCGCTTCATCACATATCATACTAGTGCTTCTACATTAATACAAGGGGATGCACTGAGCTTCATCACATCATACTAGTGCTTCTACATTAATACAAAGGATGGCACTGAGCTTCATCACATTACCATACTATTGCTTCTACATATACAAAGGGGATGCACTGGACTTCATCACATACCATATCTAGTGCTTCTACATTAATACAAAGGGGATGCACTGAGCTTCATCACATACCATACTTGCTTCTACATTAATACAATGGGGATGCACTCAGCTTCATCATCAATTACCATACGAGTGCTTTCTCATTAATCAAAGGGGATGGCACTGAGCGTCATCACATTACCAACTAGTGCTTCTACATTAATACAAAGGGGATCACTGAGCTTCATCACATCAACATGCTTCTCATTATACAAGGGATGCACTCAGCTTTCATCCATTACCATACTAGTGCTTCTACATTAATACAAAGGGGATCACTGAGCTTCATCACATTACCATACTAGTGCTTCTACATTAATACAAGGGGAGGGTCCTGAGCTTCATCACATCATACTGTGTATATAACATTATACAAGGGGATGCACTCAGCTTCATCACATTACATACTAGTGCTTCTACATTAATACAAAGGGATGCACTGAGCTTCATCACATCATACTAGTGCTTCTACATTAATACAAAGGGGATGTACTGAGCTCATCACATCATACTAGTTGCTTCTACATTAATACAAGGGGATGCACTGAGCGCATCACATTATCATACTAGTGCTTCTAATTAATACAAGGGGATGTACTGAGCTTCATCACATCATCTAGAATATAACATTAATACAAAGGGGATGCACTGAGCTTCATCACATTATCATACTAGTGCTTCTACTTAATACAAAGGGGATGCACTGAGCTTCATCACATCATACTGTGATATAACATTAATACAAGGGATGCACTGAGCTTTCATCACATTACCATACTAGTGCTTCTACATTAAATACAAAGGGATGCACTCAGCTTCTATCACATCATACTAGTGAGATAACACTTAATACAAGGGATGCACTGAGCTTCATCCCATTATCATACTAGTGATTAACATCATACAATGGGATGTACTGAACTTTCATCACTATCCACTGTGCTATAAATATTACAAGAGGATGCACTGATCTTCATCAATTACCATACTAGTGCTATAACATTTTACCAAGAGGATGCACTGATCTTCATCACATTTCAGACTATGCTATAACCATTAATACCAAGGGATGTACTGAGCTTCATCACATTATCATACTATTGCTTTAACATTAATACCTAGGGGATGTAGCTCATGTAGAGCGCATGGCTTTTGCATGTATTAGGCCCCGGGTTCAATCCCCGGCATCTCCAGGAAATAGTTTTGTTTCATCCAGAATCCATACACAAGTACAGGTGGTCCCCTACTTAAAGACACCCGGACTTTCAGACAACCCATAGTTACAGACAGACACCTCTGGTGAAGCTTTCTGAATGCTTTACTATTAATCCTAGATTGCAATAATCAGCTGTATGTGTCTGTAATGAAGGTTTATTGAATAATCCTTGGTCCCATTACAGCAAAAAATGTTTCAACTCCAATTGTTACTGGGGCCAGAAAAATTTTTTTTCTGGAGTCTACAATTATAAAATAAGTTTTTCGACTTAAGAACAAACCTCCGGACCTATCTGTAACATACCCCGGGACTGCCTGTATTAGGTTAGGGTAAAACTCTTCCCCCAAACATCATGTTCATAATTACAGAAGTATTAGCCAAGAATGGGCATGGCCAGCCCTATTACCACATTAGGAGAAGCAGGGTGTTTCACAGCAAAGGACTGACACTTTTACTTTCTGTTGATATCTGTACACTCCATAAGAAATTAATTATACTGGTAATACTGTATCACAATTGAATTGATGTTTATGAAAGGTTCTTTGGTAACTGATAGACCGTAATTATGGAAGGCCGCATCTACTAATAATCTATAGGAGAGGGGTTAGTTGATTGGGCAGCAGTGCCAAGTGTTGCAATCCCACCAATCAGTTTGTCATACATGGCATTGGTAGCTGGGAGGGCACCCGTCCTGTCTTGTTCTGTACCAAACGTCCTAATGTGCCTGCACAGCTGATACCGTACAGACACATGTGTTCTCCAGCTACAGCAATGGTGCCACGGTGCCACCTCCTCACTCATCACATTTTAATGACCTGTCCTCTATGGAAAAATAATTAGCAGCATAGATAGCCGAGATTATTTCCATTGCACGAGTGCGGCATATGAATAATGCCCCCACTGAACGCCCTCGGCGTAAATGTGCCCTTATAGGTGGACATTTATCCTGCCCCATCCGCATGATGAAGCCTATTGCACCTGGCCGGATACAAGAGGATGTTCCGGCCTCTATGTATTTGGCAGATCTGCAGTTTGTTGGCAATACAATTATATGTCAAGGGTGCGGGCACACGCTTGCGCTTCCAAGCTCAGGGGGGCTGTGCTTCGGCCCTGCTCTCATGAATTTTTCAGTGAAACGCATAGCGATTGTTTACCCCATCGCATTTGTTTCACTGCAATGCATTTGGGCCCAAGGGCACGCCCCCATTGCGCTAGCGCAGCATGTGACTGCACCCTCAGGCTTTGTTTGGTGTACAATTGAATGGCAAGCCTTTTCAACTCAATTAAAGTTTTCAGCATATGGTGAGTGCACAGGTGGGGAAATAGCAGCCCACTCCATGCTCCGACATAAAAGCCCGTGAATCTCCCCCTAGTCCCTATCCATAGAGTCCTGGGGGATAACCAATAAAAAAACAACGGACTTATCTCCCGTGCGACGAAAGAAATTGGGTTACAGTCATAAGATATCTGGACCCTCTAAGCAATTAACCACATAACTCAATAGAGGGATGAAACCAATACTATAAATTGAGGTTAAAATGGTAAATTTTTTATTATTAAAAATCAAAGATTAGTATAAACCTGTTTAAATATTGGTGGGCACATCTATGTCCCATCTCGAGTACTATTTTTTTAGGTACATACAGCAACCCTATGGCCGTCCGACCGCAGCCGGGCGAACATACAGATTCGCGGTGGAGGAGGTGGTGACCCCTACCACCTCCATAGAGAAAGTGGCACACGGCCCGCACACACAGGAAAAGATATCTTTTCCCCATTATGCCGTGGATCGGTGCCAAACATGTGTGGCCCTACTCCAGCGAGCTGCCATTGCAGTCTATGGGGTGGCGTATATGCCACTGCATATACTCCTGTCTAAATCTAACACCCTTAGGTGATCTTAGGATAATACATGTTTTACAAAATTTATTGTTTTCATATTTTATATTATTTCCTATCGCTAGTTTTGCTTGCCATCTTTGATTTTTTAAAAAAGCCAACACTTAACCATAGATAGATGACACAAACCTACAACTAAGGTTAAAGGTATAAACCTGAAAAAAAAAAAAAAAATCAATAGATAATCACGAAAACTAAGGACATAATGAAATCTCTACGGGACCAATGAAGGAAACCTGTCCCCATTGAGCAATACCAGCTACACAATTCAGTGGCGTACTGTCCTCGGAATTTTAAGGCTACTGCTATTTTTAAACATAATATCACGATCTGATTCTATCTTATGTACAAGGACGTGTGAAGTTCACAATACAAGCTGACATCATAAACATTGTAGGAACTGGTAAAGCATGTTACCCCATAACTATCCCAATCCCACATGAACGACACAGCACAAGCAACTTTTTTGGTGGGGTTTTTTTACAAAAAAAAAAATTGATATTTATTTTGTTTTGTATACACTATTAATACAATAGTGTCCGTTGCAAGGCAAACATCACATGTTCTCATGAAAAATGTTTTGAATTCAGTTACATTGTAACAATGTATATGACACAAGAGTAAGAGATGTCATGAGGACAACGTAGAGGACAGAAAAGAAATTACTTTTGGGCCGTCGGTCAGTATTCAAGGCATTGAATGTTTCCACATGTTTGAGCTTAACTGATTTAAGAGAGACATGGGGGTGGGGGGGACAGGAGGCCAACTTTGTGACATCTTGCGTGTGCCGCTTTCAGGATCCTTGACTAAACGCATGTAGAGTCTGGAACAAAAGAATCAATATCAATGGACAGAAATGAAAGTTTACTTCAATCTGTTACAACAGCTTTTTTCATTTTATTTTTCACACCCCACTTTCATCAATTCCTAACTTTTTTAATTTTTTCATGTATATAGCTGCCTAACCATTGTAGCATCCTAGTGATATATTCATATTCCATACCGTGACTGGAAATTAGCAAAAAAAAAAAAAAAAAAATTACAAATCCAGTGAAACTGAATGAAAAGCACATTGCGCCTTTTCTTTTGGACTTTGTTTTTTAAGGCTTTTCATTGTGCACTACAATAAACCGCCCCCGATTATTTGTCAGGGCAATTATGAGATAGTTTATTGCTTTTTGTAGATTTACCCCTTCCACACGCTCCGTGACGGATATTTATCCGCCACACAAAGTACCCATCGTCGCTTCACACGCGTCGGTGCCGTCCATCTCTCCTCCGAATCGCCGCTCCCCATAAGTCACTCGGGGGCGGCGATCAGGTTGCCATGGTATCTCTCGGGTCTTCATTTGACCCGGGTACTACATGACTTCTGCACTGCATTACAGACCTTGTGGCTTTCTTGTAAGGTATAGTGAGCATAATGCCATATACGGCAATACATAGTATTGCCAGTGTATGGGCAGAGCGATGCAGCAGACCATCTAGGGTTAATGTACCTATAGGGTCTGAGAAATAGTGGGGAAAAAGAAAAAAAAAAGTTTAAAAATGTAAAAAAATTATAAATATTATTAAAGGAACCTACCACGTGAGTGGCAGGTTTCTGTGGAAATACGGCACCACTTTGTTCAGGGTGAGCTGTGCCTGGAGCTTTTTTCGTTAGCGTTTTAAATAAACCGCGTTAATTCGCGTTTAAACACTTTTTTAAAACTTTTATTACTCGGCGGCAGTCAGCTTATCGCTCTCGGCTCTTTACCGTTCAGCGCCCCGCGGCTACAATAGGAAGTGAATGAGAGCCGCGCGCTATGTACGCCGTATCGCGTTACCTGTCCTGCGCCGGCTATCAAAGTTTAAAAAACGTTGTTAAACCGCATACGCGGTTTAAAACAGCTAACGAAACTAAGCTCTCCGGCACCATCTCACCCTGAGCTGTGCCCTGTATTTTTCCATCAGAAACCTCCACTACAATGGTAGGTTTCCTTTAAAAAAGTTCATCAAACAAATCACCCTCCCCCTTTCCCTAGAACTGAATATACAATATAGACTAATAGTAAAAATCACAGACACCTTAAGTTAATCGCGCGTCCCAAAAGGCCAAGCTATCAAAATATAAAACGGTTATTGACGGCGGTGACCTCCGGAACTGCAAATGCCTGCCTACAAAATATTGTATCTCAAAACGCGACTTTCTTTATACACTCATGTCTTAGATAGATCACTTTTTTAGATTACAATAAAATCGTATATACAAAATGATCAAAATGTTTGCACAGTCCTCAAAGGTAGCATGAGAACTCGCTCAGTTCGCAAAAAATGACCCTCACACCCAATGCGCCAAATATGAAAAAGTTTTCGCAGTCAAAGATGGCAAAAATTTTTTTTTGCTTTTGTATCACTTCGTTTTACTTTATTGAAATGTAATGAAAACGCATACTAAATCTCTCTCGTATAAATTTGGTATCACCGCGATTCGTAAGTCCGACCAAAGAATAAGTAGTGGTGTTATTTTGCGTAGCCGTCCAAGCAGAGTGAAAGTTTCCTGGTACCAAAAACTGAGCACACAAGAACATGACGCTACATTGCAGTTTCTTTTTTCAATTTTCTCACACTAGTTGTGCGTCAAATTTTTTTTTTCAGCCGGCTCGTGTCCCGTCACCTACCATGTGTACACTGTGCTAGTAAGTACTACAACATCATGGGAAACCGGCCTGTTGACCCTTGATATCTTGTTCCGCACAACATACCTCTATAGAGACCCATTTGGGACATCTCTACCCACTGCTTAAGTCAAGCGGCCGGGAACATGAAACAAAGTTTAATGGCCTTTTTGAACAGAGGAGAGCGAGAACTTAGCGAAATACCCTGCGTCCTTTTAAGGGGTTAAAACGTGTACACCATCGTTCATTAAAAAAAAAAAAAAGATTTTTCTTTTTGCCCAGCTCATAATGTTGATTCATACTCTCGGTGTACTGAGCTTTGTAGGCGTCACTTTTAAGGCGGTATAATATTAACTTTTTTCATGCTACCAATTTGGGGACTGTACGACCTTTGGATCACGTTTTTTAAATAATGTTTCTAAGGAACAATTTATATGGGCAAAAGTGGGGTTTCCATATCATTTGGGGGGCTGCACATCTTTCCTCTATGGGGCTTACCGCTGTGAATAACCGTTATTATTTTTTTGACTGATCTGGCGCTTGGGTTACGCGGTGACACCTTTATTTGTCGGTCCCCAACAGTTGCTTTCTATTTAACATTTATTTTAATCCATAGCTAAGTGGTAGGGGGATTGTTTGAAATTTTTAGGTCGTTTTGTATGCATTAAACAAAACAAACAATACTAGAGTGCAGTGTGTCGGTGCGTGTGCGCCGCCGACAGACTCAACCTGTAGATGAAGTAACTAGTAAAGAATGCCTCGGGGACGCGGTGTGCCGACAAGCGCAGGCTGTGTCTAGCGGCGGCTCCCTGGTGATCGTGTAGGTTTCACTACAGTGACTAGAGGAGGGACATCACGGTATCCACCAGGGCGCAACGCACACTTACAGCAATGACCATCGACTAGTGGTTGACCAATCGCACACCTTTGGTCTAGCGCCCTAACGAAAGCTCAGCGACCACAACAATGAAAAAATGCAAGAAACCCAATGAAAAAACTCGATGACCATGTAGGGCGCGGACCAATAAGAGTGGGGCAACTCAGAAACTGGAAACCAACTATTCCACCTTTTCTAGAGATGTCCTCATGTGGTTCACTAGTGAGTGTGCGACACACACAGCTGGAGCTAACTCAGCGTGGGCTGGAGAAAGTGTCAAAGTGGCATCTCAACGAGCCACATTATGTGCAATTCCAGAAGATACACTGTAAAAGCTAAACTGAAAGGTGACACAGCACGAACAGATTGTGCGTAACAAGTATCAAGCTGAAAAGACGTCCAAAGAGACACGCAAAGCATCGACGGCTTGGTAATCTGTGGTCGTAAACGACGTCATCACGCAGCTTCAAACCGCGCACGAGACACGTCGCCCTCTTAAGACCCATAACCCTAGGATAGCTGCCTCTGCCCAAAACGACGCAACGAAGAGATAAGTAGAAGACCCGTCAGTAAGCTCTGATACACAGACCCTATGCACAGCGAGAGTAATCCGGGTGGAGTCGTCTGCCTATAATCTTGAGTCAGTGTCCAATATAAAACACTCTTACTAACACAAAGAACGTGTGAACCGGTCCACGTATGCGACGGAGTCAAAGCTTCTGCATTACGAGGGAACAGGCGGAGGGGATGTGACGTATCCAAAAAGTACTAGTATCGCCCAAGCAGGCTCATCACGGGATCACACCAAGGAATGTGCCGCTTGGTGTGCCGTGAGCACTGACGATGTCCCATCCCAACAGATATAGCAACAGAGAGGAGAATCTTCACAAGCCCGAAAACCGCACAGCGGGAGCGCGACCCTGGGGCGGCTTCCCATAGCGGGGAGGGGGGGGTTCAATCACCGCAATTAACCGGGCCCCAATGTTGGGAGCATTGGGAGAGGGGGGGGAGAGGAAAACAGGGAGGAGCCAGGTTTTTGTGATCACCTAAAACATGGAACGGGGTTACGGAAAGAGAAAACTTGGACCGAAAGGGAAAAGTAAGAAACGGGACGTTATAACCTGTCCGGCGAGAAAAACCTGCAATACTTGTAGAGCGAGCAGAGCGGCTGGATATCCAGCTCACACAGGCAGTGGCCATCCAAACTCGATCGAAGGTACAGTCATAATTACAGTATTGCTTCGTACGGGCGGTGCGACCTACCTGTCTATGCGGAATGAAGATTGCAGATACCGATATCTTCTCGACAGGAAAGCGAAAGCGCGTGAGTGACAACAATCTCAACAAGACGGTACTATGTGAGAAGAAAACACCCACAAGGCGTGTACAAAAACGTAGCGAACAGATCGTACGAGATGTACCGAACAAGTGAGTGCAAGATGAGACACCTGTCATTATATCATCTTAGTCGAGCAAATAAAGGGGACAGTTACAAATACTACTACACCAATCCGTGGTCGGCAGACTTCTATGTCGAGAACGTGACTGCTGCAGGGCGCGGTGTCAAACTGCTTGTGAAACACATGGGCAAGCGAAGTCGAAGGAGAAAAACATCACGGGTCACCGAAGAGTTATGGTAGACACAAGTGCGGATGCGGCGGTTAAGGGAAGAGGCAACCAAGCTGGCTCATGAGTTAGAAAAAAAAAAACAAAGAACAAAAAAAAAACCCAAGGAGATGAGAGGAAGAAGGAGGTTGTCAACGAAAAATCTCGAAGAGGATAGGCTAGGATGGGGGGGGAAAAAAGTTAAGAAGAGGGGGTAGAAAAGACAGAAATTCTGTAGGGATGACGAAAGGTAGTGGTGGTGGGGTGACAGTGGGTGAAAAGTAGATCTGCGCCTTTACTAATGAGATTCAACAGAAAAAACAGGGAGGGAGACAACACAGCGCGATGCGAGAGATTAGGAGGGGAGTAGTTCCCCCCAACCCCCCCACCCCCCCCAGAGCCCCCCCCCCCACCACCCGCCCCCCGCTCACCCCCCCCCCCCCACCCCCCCCGCCCCCCACCCCCTCCCCCCCCCCCACCCCCCCCCGTGGTGCCCTCCCCACCCCTCTGCCTCCACGGACGAGAAACCCACCCCCACCCCCCTCAACCCCCCTCCCCCCCCCGACGCCCTCCCTCCCCCCTCCCCGCCCCCCCCCCCCCCCACCCCCCCCCCCCCCCCCCCCCCCCCCCCACCCCCCATCCATCTCTCGCGCGCGCGCTCCGCCCCCCCCACCCCCCCCCCGGCTCGCGGTTCCCGCCCCCACTCAATAATCAATGCACCTACCGAAAGATTTGTGTCTTTCTGCTCGTTCCTACCCCCTCCCCCGTCCCCCCACCCACCCCCCCCGACTTCCCACGCCTACCCACCCCCTAACCGTTATTCTCTTTCTCCCCCCCACAACACTGACCTCCCCCCGGTCCCATGTCTTTGGCGCGCCCCCGCTGCTCTCTCCGCGGAGAACACTTCGCTCCCCTCTCCATCTCCCCCTATGCGTCCCCCCACCCGACCTCCACCTCCCGTCTCCCTCCCCCCCCCATCTCTCCGCTATTACCTTCTGTGTACCCCCCCCCTCTCCCCCCCCCTACTCCCCTCCACTCGGCCCTCGCCCCCCCCCCCCCCCCCCCCTCCCCGCCCCCGTCCGTCCTCTCCCCAACCGTATCTCGATGCCCCCCCCCCCCCTGCCGTCCCTCTACCCCACCGCTGCCGCTTCCCCCTCTCGTTTTCATTCCCCCCCCAGCCCACCACCCCCGCCCGCTCAGCACCGCACCCGCCCGCCCCCGGTTTTTCCCCCCCAACCCTCCACCCAACTCACCTCACCTCCTTCCCTAAGGCAGTGTACCCCCCACCCCCCACCGCCCCCAAAAAAAAAGAAAACAAAACAAAAAAAAAAAAAAGAAAAAAAAGATTTTGCCGTTCTTTTTGGGTTTTCGGGATGGTTATACTTTATTTCTGCCTATGCCGATTTTCGCTTTCTCGCCCCATTCCCTGCCGCCCCCTCCCCAGCCCCCCCCCCGCCCCCCCACCCGCACGCTCCTCGCCACCGCAACCCTTCCGTCCCCCATAGCACCAGCCCCCCCTGCCCTCTTTCATTACTAGCGGGAGCCCCCCCCTCCATCTATCTTCACCCACCGTCGCTCACCTTCCCCCCTCGTCCCCTACCCCCGCATCTACCTCTCCCCCCCCCCCCCACCCTCCTAGACCCGCCCCCCCCTCCCCCTGGCCCCCCCCCCCCCCCCCCCCCCCCACAGCCCCTACCCCCACGTTCCCCCCCACCTCTCCTTTGCCTCCTCTCAATCCCCCGCCCCTTGTGCTCCCACCCCTCCCGTTACAACCCTCCTCCCACCTCTCGGCAACCCTGTTGTCCCCTGCATTCGCCCCCCCCCTCCGCCGCCCCTTTTTCCCCTGCTCTTAGCCACCCCTTCCCTCCTTCCGTATTCCATACCCACACTCGCCCGCCCCGGCCCCAACTCCCCACCCCCACTCCCCCACACACTCCCCCCTCGCCCACCCCGCCTGTCATCCCCTGGCTCCTACTTACTCACGGCCACCCCCCCCCTACCCTCTCCCCACCCTCCCCCACCCCCCCCCACCCCCCCCCCCAACCCCACCCCCCCCCCCCCCACCCCCCCCCCCCACCCCCCCCCCCCCCCCCCCCCCCCCCCCCCCCCCCACCCCCCCCCCCCCCCCCACCACCCCCCCCCCCCCGCCCCCCCCCCCACACCCCCCCCCCCACCACCCCCCCCCCCCCCCCCACCCCCCCCCCCCCCCCCCCCACCCCCCCCCCCCCCCCCCCCCAACCAAAAAAAAAAAAAAAAAAGGTTGTGTTTCTTTTTTTTTTTTTCCAGAACACAATGTCAAAGTTAATATAACCTGTGCCTCACAGATCATATTAGCCCCAGACCACCACCACAGCACCAGGACGCGCGTTCGCCGTCGCGTGTTCTTTACTCCTTTATTTCCTTTCTCATCGGGATCCCTCTTGTTGTTGCCGGGACTGGTTACCAAGAAGTGGGGTTACACGGATTTGGTTCACTTTCTTTTATATGGTAACATAGTGCCCACTACAGCCCAATGAATAATGATCTAGAAATGTGTCGGGTAACAGCAATATACAAGGATGTGTGTAACCCTGGAGGGGCTGTCTTGTACCGGTCATGCACTACACTATGATTGCATGAAGGTAACTAACTGAGGCCTACTCAAGTGGCTGGAAATTGCAGATGCTGCTGTTTTTCCTCTACCTTCTAAAAGTCAATTAAGCAGTTCACTTTCCTTCATGGAATTTCTGTCATGATGATTTATTTACTATTTGATTTTCTTCAATTTTTTATTATTTTCATTGTTCCGGTTATGAGAAGGAACATCTTTCCTGGAAAGCAGTGTGGAGAGTACATGGAAAGAGGAAGAGTAATGCAAGGTGGAGTGGAGGAGGTAGAGCAATGATGTGAGGGGTCGGGGAGTAGGTGTAAGGGAATTGAGGAGGTATTGGTGTAATGGATATTGGGAGGGGGAAGTTGTAATCAAGGGGGCCGGGAGAGTGAGGACCTGGGGGGAGCAGGTTGCTGGAGGAGTCAGGAGAGGACGGACGAGCAGTAATAGGAGTACTATCAACTGACGCCTGGGCTTGACTGCTGGTGGATGACAGGAGAATTTGATTATTCGACATCTTCCAACCCCTTACCTCCATTTTTTCAATTATTTGTAATAGAAAAACATTCTTGTGTATAGAAGGGGAAAAAAAAAAAAAAACACCGATCAAAATAGAATGTCTGGATTTACGGGTTTCAATATATAAACCCATAAAATTGTCAATATAAATAATCATCCCACAAGGTAAATCAATAATGACGATTATCTTTGAAGGAGAATGATTATTTCTAATAAACTGTACAGAAGTGGCTTTCTCCCTCTTTGACACTTTACTGTCTCCTGATTCCTCCGCATAAAAGGAGGGGTCCTCAAGGATCTTAAAAAATGGCAATACTGGGAACAAGATCGTAATCCACCATGTTTCAATGGAGAAACCCCTGCACAAAAGATATTCAAAGGATTTCAAAGATAACTGAGAAAAAATACAAGAATGAGCAGAAATAAAGCAGGAATGCTTCCCCGGCCTCAATCCCCCGAGCTTAAAATGAGGACAAGTATAAATGGGCATCAACTCATTCTTCCAGAGACAACCTTCATCTTATAGACAAAGTTTAGGCCCCGATTTTGCACTCGATTGTTTGGATTTCTAAACAAAATCATTTAAATAGAGAACTGCACGTTGATTAGACCTACAAGGGGAAGGAAATATGACATTCACGATAACCAGCTTACCCTTCATGTACATCTTGGTTGTTGTCCACAATTTCCTGGAAAACTACAAGTCAGGAAGTTGTCTGAAGAGAGAAGAATTTGGATGGATGAAAACTGGATCTTCAAGAGAGGGGTCTGGAAAAGAAGCAAAAGCCCTTTATACTGCATTCAGGGCGAGAAAGCTGACCTATGGGTTTGCTTCAAAATGTCCATGGCCGGTCCCTGAATCAAAGTCCGATGCAGTATCCTCGTTTAATGACCGACCATCATACCACTGTGTTCTGAACGTCTAAGCATCAAGCCATGTAGATGCCAACTGAAGTTCCCTGCTCCCCTAAAGCAGTTCAGATTAGTAGGCTATCATGGACTTTGTCTTGCAGTATTGGGTATTGACTTATCACCTCTCACACCTACCAGCTTGTACTATTCCAAATGACATAAGCACAGACTTAAACCAACAACGTTTAATTTTGTGATGCCGTAATTAAGTTTTTCACTCCATCCTTAGAATGCACCTTCTCTCCCATTCTCTTTTCAAGCAGTTCTTCAGGTGGATCCTTCGAGGCTATAGGATCCCCCCCCGCCAGTACATCCCACTCCCCGTAGAAAGTTTACTTGGCTCTCCCTTATGGTGGGTGACATCTTTGAGTCCAGGAATAGAGACATCAGGCACCGGAAATTAACTGTTGAAGGAAGACAAACTTAGTAGGGTGTATCCCATGTTGTGCATATAGCTTCATCACATCATACTAGTGATATAACATTAATACAAAGGGGATGCACTGAGCTTCATCACATTATCATACTAGTGATATAACATTAATACAAATGGGATGTACTGAACTTCATCACATTATCACACTAGTGCTATAACATTATTACCAAGAGGATGCACTGATCTTCATCACATTACCATACTAGTGCTATAACATTATTACCAAGAGGATGCACTGATCTTCATCACATTATCATACTAGTGCTATAACATTAATACCAAAGGGATGTACTGAGCTTCATCACATTATCATACTAGTGCTTTAACATTAATACCTAGGGGATGTAGCTCAGTGGTAGAGCGCATGCTTTGCATGTATGAGGCCCCGGGTTCAATCCCCGGCATCTCCAAGGAAATAGTTTTGTTTCCATGCAAGAAATCATACACAAGTAACAGGTGGTCCCCTACTTAAAGACACCCGACTTTCAGACAACCCATAGTTACAGACAGACACCTCTGGTGAAGCTTTCTGAATGCTTTACTATAATCCTAGATTGCAATAATCAGCTGTAAGGTGTCTGTAATGAAGGTTTATTGATAATCCTTGGTCCCATTACAGCAAAAAATGTTTCAACTCCAATTGTTACTGGGGCCGAAAAATTTTTTTTCTGGATCTACAATTATAAAATATACAGTTTCGACTTAAGAACAAACCTCCGGACCCTATCTTGTACATAACCCGGGGACTGCCTGTATTAGGTATAGGGTAAAACTCTTCCCCCAACATCATGTCATAATTACAGAAGTATTAGCCATAGAATGGGCATGGCCAGCCTATTACCAGCATGTAGGAGAAGCAGGGTGTTTCATACAGCAAAGGACTGACATTTTCTTCTGTTGATACTGTACACTCCATAAGAAATTAATTATACTGGTAATACTGTATCACAATTGAATTGTGATGTTTAATGAAAGGTCTTTGGTAACTGATATACCGTAATTATGGAAGGCCGCATCTACTAATAATCTATAGGAGAGGGGGTTATGAGTTGATTGGCAGCAGTGCCAAGTGTTGCAATCCAACCAATCAGTTGTCATACATGGCAGTTGTAGCTGGGAGGGCACCGTCCTGTCTGTTCTGTACCAAACATCCTAATGTGCCTGGCACAGCTGATACAGTACAGACACATGTGTTCTCCCAGCTACAAGCAATGGTGCCAGGTGCCACATCCTCACTCATCACATTTTAATGACCTGCTCTATGGAAAAATAATTAGCAGCATAGATAGCCTGAGAGTATTTCCAGTGCACGAGTGCCGGCATATGATAAATGCCCCCACTGAACGCCTCTGCGTAAATGTGCCCTTATAGGTGGACATTTATCCTGCCCAGTCGCATGATGAAGCCTATTGCACTGCCGGATACAGGAGGAGGTTCCGGCCTCTATGTATTTGGCAGATCTGCAGTGTCGGCATACAATTATATGCAAGGGTGCGGGCACACGCTGCGCTTCCAAGCTCAGGGGGGCTGTGCTTCGGCCCGCTCTCATTAGAATTTTCAGTGAAACGCATGCGATTGTTTACCCATCGCATTTGTTTCACTGCAAATGCATTTGCCCAAGGCACGCCCCCATTGCGCTAGCGCAGCATGTGACTGCACCCTCAGGCTTTGTTTGGTGTACAATTGAATGGCAGCCTTTCACTCATTAAAGTTTTCAGCATATGGTGAGTGCACAGGTGGGGGAAATAACAGCCCACTCCATGCCGACATAAAAGCCGTGAAATCTCCCCCTAGTCCCTATCCATAGGATGTCTGTGGGATAACCCAATAAGAAAAACAAAGGACTTATCTCACGTGCGACGAAAAGAAATGGGGTACAGTCATAAGATATCTGGGACCCTCTAAAGCAATTAACCAACACAACATAATAGAGGGATGACACCAATACTACAATTGAGGTTAAAAATGGTATAATTTTATTATTAAAAATCAAAGATTAGTATACCTGTTTAAATATTGGTGGGCACATATGTCCCATCTCAGAGCTATTATGTTTTAGGGTACATACATGCAACCCTATGGCCGTCCGACCGCAGCCGGGCGAACATACAGATGCGCGGTGGAGGAGGTGGTGACCCCTACCACCTCCATAGAGAAAAGTGGCACACGGCCCGCACACACAGGAAAAGATATCTTTTCCCCATGTATGCCGTGGATCGGTGCCAAACATGTGTGGCACCGTACTGCCAGCGAGCTGCCATTGCAGTCTATGGGGTCGTATATGCCACTGCATATACATCCTGTCTAAATCTACCCTTAGGGTGATCTTAGGATAATACATGTTTTACAAAATTTATTGTTTTCATATTTTATATTATTTCCTATCTAGTTTTGCTTGCATCTTTGATTTTTAAAAAAGCCAACACTTAACAATAGATAGATGACACAAACACTACAACTAAGGTTAAAAAGGTATAAACTGAAAAAAAAAAAAAAATCAAAGATATATACGAAAAACTAGGACATAATGAAATCATTACGGGACCAATTGAAGGAAACCTGTCCACATTGAGGCATTAACCAGCTAACAATTCAGTGGCGTAATGTCCTGCGAAATTTTAGGCTACTGCTATTTTAAACATTAAGTCAACGATCTGGAGTTCTTATGTAAAGGAAGTGTGAAGTTCAAAACAGCTGACATCATAAACATTGTAGGAACTGGTAAAGCAATGTTACCCAATAACTATCCCAATCCCACATGAAGACACAGCACAAAGCAAACTTTTTTGGGGGGGTTTATTTTACAAAAAAAAAAAAATTGATATTTTATTTTGTTGTATATACATATTATACAATATGTAGTCCGTGTGAAGCAAACATCATGTTCTCATGAAAAATGTGAATTCAGTTACATTGTAACAATGTATGAGACACAAAGGAAGGATGTCAGAGAGACAACAGTAGAGGACAGTAAAGAAATTAATTTGCAGTCGTCAGTATTTCAAGGCACTTGAGATGTTTTCACATGTTTGAGCTTAACGGATTTAAGAAGAGACAGGAGGCCAAGCTTTTGTGACATCTGCGTGTGCCGCTTCAGGAATCCATTGACGAAACGCATGTAAGAGGTCTGGGAACAAAAGAATCAATATCAATGTACAGTAAATTCAATACTTAACACAGCCCTTTTTCATTTTATCTTTTCCATTTTTCACACCCCACTTTCAAAATTCCATAACTTTTTAATTTTTTTCATGTATAGAGCTGCCTAACCAATTGTACATCCTAGTGATTATATTTAATATTCCATACCGTGTACTGGAAAATTGCAAAAAAAAAAAAAAAAAAAATTACAAATCCAGTGAAACTGATGAAAAAGCACATTTGCGCCATTTTCTTTTGGACTTTGTTTTTAAGGCTTTCATTGTGCACTACAAATAAAACCGCCCCCATATTATTTGGTCAGGGCAATTATGGAGATAGTTTTATTGCTTTTTGGTAGATTTAACCCCTTCACGCTCCGTGACGGATATATCCGCCAGCAGCAAAGACCCATCGCTATCACCCGCGGTCGGTGCCGCCATCTTACCTCCGATCGCCGCTCCCCCTAACGTCATCGGGGGGGGCGGCGATCGGTTGCCATGGTAGCCTCGGGCTCTCATTTGACCCGAGGATACATGACTTCTGCACATGCATTACAAGACCTGTGGCTCATTGTAATGTATAGTGAGCAGAATGCCATAACTGCAATACATAGTATTGCAGTATATGGCAGAGCGATCAGACCATCTAGGGTTATGTACCCTAGAGGGTCTGAGAAAATATGTGGGGAAAAAGAAAAAAAAAAAGTTTAAAAATGTAAAAAAATTATAAAATATTAAAGGAAACCTACCACTTGGAGTGGCAGGTTTCTGATGGAAATACCGGGCACCAGCTCAGGGTGAGCTGGTGCCGGACTTATTTTCGTTAGTGTTTTAAAACCGCGTATCGCGGTTTAAAACACTTTTTTAAACTTTTATTACCGGCGCAGCAGTACGCTCTCGCGCTTACCGTGCCGCTCGCGGCTAACATAGGAAGTGAATGAGAGCCGCGCGCATGGTACGCCGATTGCGTTACCTGCCTGCGCCGGCTATAAAGTTTTAAAAAGTGTTTTAAAACCGCATACGCGGTTTAAAACACTAACGAAATAAGCTCCCGCACACTCACCCTGAGCTGTGCCCGATTTTCCATCAGAAACCTGCCACTACAAGTGGTAGGTTTCCTTTAAAAGTTCAAATCACCCCCCTTTCCCTAGAACTGTATAAAATAATAATAAATAGTAAAATCACAGACACATTAGGTATCGCCGCGTCCCAAAATGCCAATCTATCAAAATAAAAACGGTATTGACGGCGGTGACTCCGGAACGGCAAATGCGCCCAAATGTCCAAAACTGCGACTTTTACGACCTTTTTAGATGATCATAAAAAATGTAATAAAAAATGATAAAATGTTGCACAGTCCTCAAACGGTAGCATGAGAACGTCGGCTCATCGCAAAAAAAATGCACCTCACACAGCTCAATGCGCCAAAGTATGAAAAAGTTATTCGCGTCAGAAGATGGCAAAAATTTTTTGCTTTTTTGTACACATTCGTTTAATTTTTGAAAATGTATGAAAACGCAATAAAACCTGTATAAATTTGGATCACCGCGATCGTCCGAACCAAAGATAAAGTAGAGGTTTATTGGAGCGCAGAGTGAAAGTCGTAAAACTGAGCCCACAAGAACATGACGCACATGCAGTTTTTTTTCAATTTTCCACATTTGGAATTTTTTTGCGGTTCCCACTACCATGGCATGGAATAATAAATAACATCATGGGAAAGTAAAATTTGTTACGCACAAAATAAGCCCTCGCACAGCTCTATCAACGGAAAAATGAAAAAGATGGATTTTTGAAGATGGAGAGCGAGAAATTAGCGAAAATACCCTGCGTCCTTAAGGGGTTAAAAAGTATAAATCGTTCAATTAAAAAAAAAAAAAAAAGATTTTTCATTTTGCCAGGTCAATATTTTTTCATACTTCGGTGTACTGAGCTGTGTAAGGCGTCATTTTTTGCGGTATGAGATTAATTTTTTCATTGCTACCAATTTGGGGACTGTACGACCTTTTGATCACTTTTATTTAAATAATGTCTAGGAAAATGGCAAAAAAGTGGGGTTTCAGACATGTTGCTGCCATCTTCCTCTATGGGGTTCACCGCTGTGAATAACCGTTATTATATTTTGACTGATCTGGCATTTCGGGACTTTATGATGCCCAACATGCTTTTATTTAATTTATTTTTAAATCAGTGCTAAGGGAAGGGGGATGATTTGAAATTTTAGGTTTTTATGCAAAAAAAAAAAAAAAAAAACTATATTGCAGTGTATTCTGTGTTGCAGAATAATAGATTAAGCATTAGAGCATTGCTTTTACAAGCCGTAGTTTCTTGGGATTGTTAAAAAAGAGAGACTTGGGTGGGCCAATAAAAACAAACACAATTTGAAATAGAAAATGGCCAAACGAAGGAAAAACAATAAAACCTCTTACATTTAGGATTTTTTTTCCAAACTGCAAGTAAAGATGACAGATTGTCCACCTTTTCTGAAACCAAGGTTTTCAATAAAATCTCAGTCCTGGGCTGAAGCCTGTAAGGAATAGAAATGATCATAAGATTGCAGGATATGAAGAGTACTATTATTAACAGAAAGATCTACAAAACTATACAACTATTCTTAAGATTATGCAGTAAATAAAACCAAGACACTGCTTATACATATTACAACCACCATTATGAAACAGAGGTGGTTTGCAGCAAATACCATTTTGGCTGCTATATTTCCAATAAGGTTCAACTGCTATTTCCAATGTTATGGCTGTGCGTTGAAGCTGCAAGCGGTGCTACTGTAACCCATGCAGCGAGCACAAAAGCGATGTTTGGATATCACGTGTGTTCCACATTAATCATTATGATAAAACACCAACCATAAAAAACCCCACATTCTTTATCTCTACCCTTGCTGCCATAGACTGCGGGAGGGGGGGGGGGGGGGGTTCAGTCACTTACCTGGCCCATGTTTTGATCATTGTTATAGGGTTTGATAGTAAAATACTAGTGTAGGAGCCCAGTTTTTTGATCACCTAAAAACAATTTAAACTGGGTTACTGTAAAGAATAAAACTTGGACCTAAATGGAAAAGTAAGAAACGTGACTTTATACCTTTCCTTCTAGTAAAAACCTTGCAAAATACTTGTAGCGATCAAGATCTTCTGGATAATCCATCTCCACAGCAGGCAGTGGCCATCCAACTCGATCTAAGGAAGCAAAATAATAAGTTGGTAGTCTGAATATTAGAACTACTGTATATGGTAAAAATGATAAATACCAACAGAAAACATATGAGATCACATGTCATACTATAAGTACCAAAAATTAATTCAAAATATACACCTTTATTAATTCATATAGACAATCAAAAATTGGACATTAAAAACATACACATTAAAACCACAAAAACAAACAGCATGGTGGTGGTCAGTCTAATAACCATAGTAGAGAGAGTACCACATCATAATAGTATACAACATCAATCCATAAGTATGAAAATAAGGGCTATACCGGGCACAGAAAATATAAACTCAATATCAAGTCAGACACAATGTCAAAGTAATATACCTGTGCCTCAGATCAGATTAGCCCCAGACCACCACCACAGCACCAGGACGCGCGTTTCGCCGTCGCTTCCTCAAGGGATCGGTTACCAGAGAAGTGGGTACACTTATTGGTATTTATTATATGGTAAAAATGGCCCACTACAGCCCAAAATGAATAATGATCTAGAAAGGGGGTAAAGAGCATGTAAGGAGGTACCTGGAGGGGCTGTCTGGTACCAGGCACTACACTATGATGTGCATGAAGGTAAACTAACTGAGGCCTACTCAAGTGCTGGAAAGTGCAGATGCTGCGTTTATTCCTCTACACTGCTAAAAGGTCAATTAAGCAGTTCATCTTTTCTTCATGGAAATTTCTGTCTGATGATTTATTTACTATTTGATTTTCTTCAATTTATTATATTTTCATTGTCCAGGGATTATGAGAAGTGACATCTTTCCTGGAAAAGGCAGTGATGGAGAGTACATGGAAAGAGGAAGAGTAAGCAATGGTGGAGTGGAGGAGGTAGAGGCAATGATGGAGGGGTAGGGGAGTAGGGTGTATGATTGAGGAGGTAGTGGTGTAATGGATATTGGAGGGGGAAGTTGTAATCAAGGGGGCCGGGAGAGGAGGAATGGGGGGGAGCAGTGCTGGAGGAGTTATGGGAGAGGACAGGAAGAAGCAGTAATAGGAGTAATATAACTGAAGACCTGGGCTGAGCTGTGATGACAGGAGAATTTGTTATTCAACATCTTCCAACCCCTTACCCCATTTTTCAATGATTTTTAAACAATTCTTGTGTATTTAAAAAAAAAAAAAAACACCGATCAAAAATAGAATGTCTGGATTTACGGGTTTAAATATATAAACAATAAAAATTGCAATATAAATAATCAGCCAACTGATATAACATTAATACAAAGGGGATGCACTCAGCTTCATCACATTATCATACTAGTGCTTCTACATTAATACAAAGGGGATGCACTGAGCGTCATCACATCATACTAGTGCTTCTACATTAATACAAAGGGGATGCACTGAGCGTCAATCCTTCCATACTAGTGCTTCGACATGATACAAAGGGGATCCACTAGCGTCATCACATTACCATACTATGCTTCTACAATTAAACAAAGGGATGCACTTAGCTTCATCACATCATACTAGTGCTATACTTCTTCACATTAATACATAGGGGATCACTCATCTTCATCACATTATCATACTAGTGCTTTCTACATTAATACAAAGGGGATGCACTGAGCGTCATCACATCAACAGTGCTTCTACATTAATACAAGGGGATGCACGCAGCTTCATCACATTACCATACTAGTGCTTCTACATTAATACAATGGGGATGCACTTGAGACGTCATCCTCATTATCCATACTAGTGCTTCACATTAATACAAGGGGATGCACTGAGCGTCATCACATTCCATCTAGTGCTTCTACATTATACAAAGGGGATGCACTGAGCTTCATCACATCATACTAGTGTCCTATAATTTAATACAAAGGGGATGCACTCAGCTTCATCACATTCCAATACTAGTGCTTCTACATTAATATACAAAGGGATGCACTGAGCTTCATCCATCATTCTAAGTAGTGCTTCTACATTAAATACAAAGGGGATGCACTCAGCTTCATCACATTACCATACTAGTGTGCTCTACATTAATACAAGGGGCTGCCTGACTCCATCACATACCATACTAAGTGCTTCCTACATTAATACAAGGGGATGCACTGAGCTCATCACATCATACTGTGCTTCTACATTAATACAAAGGGGATTCACTCAGCTTCATCACATTACCATACTAGTGCTTCTAACATTAATACAAAGGGATGCACGGCTTCATCACATCATCATCGTGCTTCTACATTAATACAAGGGGATGCACTAGCTTCATCACATACATACTAGTGCTTCTCCTATCAAGGTGCATCATCAACGCTCACAATCATAGTTCCTTACATAAAAGGGGATCACTTGAGCGTCATCACATTACCATCACGTAGTGCTTCGACATAATACAAAGGGATGTCTGAGCGTCTCACAGCATACTATGTTTAACATTAATACAGGGGAATGCACTCAGCGTCATCACATTTACCATACTATGGCTTCTACATTAATACAAGGGATGCCTGATCTTCATCACTCATACTAGTCCTTCTCTAACGATTAATACAAAGGGGATGTCACTAGCTTCATCACATACATACTTGCTTCTATCATTAATACAAAGGGGATGCACTGAGCGTCATCACATTACATACTAGTGCTTCTTCACTTAATACAAAGGATGTACCTGAGCTTCATCCCATCATACTAGTGATTCTACATTAATACAAAGTGGGATGCACTGCAGCGTCCCACATTACCTACTGTGCTCTTAGCATTCAAAGGGGATGCCTGCTTCACAAATCATACTAGTTACAAACCAAGGGGAATGTACTGATGCTTCATCACTCATACTCAGTGACTTCAGCATTATACAAAGGGATGCACTGGCTTCATACATATCATACTAGTGCTTCTACATTAATACAAGGGTGCACTGAGCTTCAGCACATCATACTAGTGAGCTTTCTACATTAATACAAAGGAATGCACTGAGCTTCATCACATTATACCATACTAGTGCTTCTACATTAATACAAAGGGGATGTACTGAGATTCAATTCACATTACCATACTATGCTTCTACATTAATACAAAGGGGATGCACTGAGCTTCATCACATACCATACTAGTGCTTCTAATTAATCAAGGGATGCACTCAGCTTCATCATCCATTACCATACTAGTTGCTTCTACATTAATCAAAGGGGATGGCACTGAGCGTCATCACATTACCATACTAGTGCTTTACATTAATACAAAGGGGATGCACTGAGCTTCATCACATCATACATGCTTCTACATTAATACAAGGGGATGCACTCAGCTTCATCACATTACCATACTAGTGCTTCTACTTAATACAAAGGGGATGCACTGAGCTTCATCACATTACCATACTAGTGCTTCTACATTAATACAAGGGGAGGGTCACTGAGCTTCATCACATCATACTGTGTAAAACATTCATACAAGGGGATGCACTCAGTTCATCATCATTACCATACTAGTGCTTCACATTAATACAAAGGGATGCACTGAGCTTCATCACATCTACTATGTGCTTCTACATTAATACAAAGGGGATGTACTGAGCTTCATCACATCATACTGTTGCTTCTACATTAATACAAAGGGGATGCACTGAGCGCATCACATTATCACACTAGTGCTTCTAATTAATACAAAGGGGATGTACTGAGCTTCATCACATCATACTAGAAATAACATGTAAATACAAAGGGGATGCCTGAGCTTCATCACATTATCATACTAGTCTTCTACTTAATACAAAGGGGATGCACTGAGCTTCATCACATCATACTAGTGTATAGACATTAATACAAGGGGATGCCTGCGCTTTCATCACATTACCATACTCGTGCTTCTACATTATACCAAAGGGGATGCACCAGCTTCTTCACATCATACTAGTGATACATTAATACAAGGATGCACTGAGGCTGTCATCCCATTAATCATACTGTGATATAACATCACTACAATGGGATGACTGAACTTTCATCACATTACCACTGTGCTATAACATATTACAAGAGGATGCACTGATCTTCACATTACCATACTATGCTGTAACATCATTACCAAGAGGATGCACTGATCTTCATCACATTATCAACTATGCTATAACCATTAATACCAAGGGATGTACTGAGCCTTCATCACTATCATACTATTGCTTTAACATTAAGACCCGTAGGGGATGTAGCTCATTGGTAGAGCTTCATGGCTTATTGCATGTATTAGGCCCCGGGTTCAATCCCCGGCATCTCCAGGTAAATAGTTTTGTTTCATCCATGAATCCATACACAAGTACAGGTGGTCCCCTACTTAAAGACACCCGGACTTTCAGACAACCCATAGTTACAGACAGACACCTCTGGTGAAGCTTTCTGAATGCTTTACTATTAATCCTAGATTGCAATAATCAGCTGTATGTGTCTGTAATGAAGGTTTATTGAATAATCCTTGGTCCCATTACAGCAAAAAATGTTTCAACTCCAATTGTTACTGGGGCCATGAAAAATTTTTTTTCTGGAGTCTACAATTATAAAATAAGTTTTTCGACTTAAGAACAAACCTCCGGACCTATCTGTAACATACCCCGGGACTGCCTGTATTAGGTTAGGGTAAAACTCTTCCCCCAAACATCATGTTCATAATTACAGAAGTATTAGCCAAGAATGGGCATGGCCAGCCCTATTACCACATTAGGAGAAGCAGGGTGTTTCACAGCAAAGGACTGACACTTTTTCTTTCTGTTGATATCTGTACACTCCATAAGAAATTAATTATACTGGTAATACTGTATCACAATTGAATTGATGTTTATGAAAGGTTCTTTGGTAACTGATAGACCGTAATTATGGAAGGCCGCATCTACTAATAATCTATAGGAGAGGGGTTAGTTGATTGGGCAGCAGTGCCAAGTGTTGCAATCCCACCAATCAGTTTGTCATACATGGCATTGGTAGCTGGGAGGGCACCCGTCCTGTCTTGTTCTGTACCAAACGTCCTAATGTGCCTGCACAGCTGATACCGTACAGACACATGTGTTCTCCAGCTACAGCAATGGTGCCATGGTGCCACCTCCTCACTCATCACATTTTAATGACCTGTCCTCTATGGAAAAATAATTAGCAGCATAGATAGCCGAGATTATTTCCATTGCACGAGTGCGGCATATGAATAATGCCCCCACTGAACGCCCTCGGCGTAAATGTGCCCTTATAGGTGGACATTTATCCTGCCCCGTCCGCATGATGAAGCCTATTGCACCTGGCCGGATACAAGAGGATGTTCCGGCCTCTATGTATTTGGCAGATCTGCAGTTTGTTGGCAATACAATTATATGGCAAGGGTGCGGGCACACGCTTGCGCTTCCAAGCTCAGGGGGGCTGTGCTTCGGCCCGCTCTCATGAATTTTTCAGTGAAACGCATAGCGATTGTTTACCCCATCGCATTTGTTTCACTGCAATGCATTTGGGCCCAAGGGCACGCCCCCATTGCGCTAGCGCAGCATGTGACTGCACCCTCAGGCTTTGTTTGGTGTACAATTGAATGACAAGCCTTTTCAACTCAATTAAAGTTTTCAGCATATGGTGAGTGCACAGGTGGGGAAATAGCAGCCCACTCCATGCTCCGACATAAAAGCCCGTGAATCTCCCCCTAGTCCCTATCCATAGAGTCCTGGGGGATAACCAATAAAAAAACAAAGGACTTATCTCCCGTGCGACGAAAGAAATTGGGTTACAGTCATAAGATATCTGGACCCTCTAAGCAATTAACCACATAACTCAATAGAGGGATGAAACCAATACTATAAATTGAGGTTAAAATGGTAAATTTTTTATTATTAAAAATCAAAGATTAGTATAAACCTGTTTAAATATTGGTGGGCACATCTATGTCCCATCTCGAGAACTATTTATTTTAGGTACATACAGCAACCCTATGGCCGTCCGACCGCAGCCGGGCGAACATACAGATTCGCGGTGGAGGAGGTGGTGACCCCTACCACCTCCATAGAGAAAGTGGCACACGGCCCGCACACACAGGAAAAGATATCTTTTCCCCATTATGCCGTGGATCGGTGCCAAACATGTGTGGCCCTACTCCAGCGAGCTGCCATTGCAGTCTATGGGGTGGCGTATATGCCACTGCATATACTCCTGTCTAAATCTAACACCCTTAGGTGATCTTAGGATAATACATGTTTTACAAAATTTATTGTTTTCATATTTTATATTATTTCCTATCGCTAGTTTTGCTTGCCATCTTTGATTTTTTAAAAAAGCCAACACTTAACCATAGATAGATGACACAAACCTACAACTAAGGTTAAAGGTATAAACCTGAAAAAAAAAAAAAAAATCAAAGAATAATCACGAAAACTAAGGACATAATGAAAATCACTACGGGACAATGAAGGAAACCTGTCCCATTGAGGCATGCTACCAGTACAAGTTCAGTGGCGTATGCCTCGCGAATTTTAAAGGCTACTGCTATTTTAAACATTATCACGATCTGAGTTCTACTTATGTATAAGGACGTGTGACGTTCAAAATACAGCTGACATCATAAACCATTTGTAGGAACTGGTAAAGCACATGTTCCCATAACTATCCCCATCCCACATGAAGACACAGCACAAAGCAAACTTTTTTGGGGGGTTTTATTTTACAAAAAAAAAAAATTGATTAATTTATTTTGTTTTTATATCCTATTAATACACAATATGTGTCCGTTTGAAGGCAAACATCCAAATTTCTCATGAAAAATGGTTTTGACATTCAGTTACATTGTACAATGTATATGACACAAGAGAAGATGTCAGAGCAGACAACGTAGAGGACGTACGGATAAAGAAATTACTTTTGGGCCGTCGGTCAGTATTCAAGGCATTGAATGTTTCCACATGTTTGAGCTTAACTGATTTAAGAGAGACATGGGGGTGGGGGGGACAGGAGGCCAACTTTGTGACATCTTGCGTGTGCCGCTTTCAGGATCCTTGACTAAACGCATGTAGAGTCTGGAACAAAAGAATCAATATCAATGGACAGAAATGAAAGTTTACTTCAATCTGTTACAACAGCTTTTTTCATTTTATTTTTCACACCCCACTTTCATCAATTCCTAACTTTTTTAATTTTTTCATGTATATAGCTGCCTAACCATTGTAGCATCCTAGTGATATATTCATATTCCATACCGTGACTGGAAATTAGCAAAAAAAAAAAAAAAAAAATTACAAATCCAGTGAAACTGAATGAAAAGCACATTGCGCCTTTTCTTTTGGACTTTGTTTTTTAAGGCTTTTCATTGTGCACTACAATAAACCGCCCCCGATTATTTGTCAGGGCAATTATGAGATAGTTTATTGCTTTTTGTAGATTTACCCCTTCCACACGCTCCGTGACGGATATTTATCCGCCACACAAAGTACCCATCGTCGCTTCACACGCGTCGGTGCCGTCCATCTCTCCTCCGAATCGCCGCTCCCCATAAGTCACTCGGGGGCGGCGATCAGGTTGCCATGGTATCTCTCGGGTCTTCATTTGACCCGGGTACTACATGACTTCTGCACTGCATTACAGACCTTGTGGCTTTCTTGTAAGGTATAGTGAGCATAATGCCATATACGGCAATACATAGTATTGCCAGTGTATGGGCAGAGCGATGCAGCAGACCATCTAGGGTTAATGTACCTATAGGGTCTGAGAAATAGTGGGGAAAAAGAAAAAAAAAAGTTTAAAAATGTAAAAAAATTATAAATATTATTAAAGGAACCTACCACGTGAGTGGCAGGTTTCTGTGGAAATACGGCACCACTTTGTTCAGGGTGAGCTGTGCCTGGAGCTTTTTTCGTTAGCGTTTTAAATAAACCGCGTTAATTCGCGTTTAAACACTTTTTTAAAACTTTTATTACTCGGCGGCAGTCAGCTTATCGCTCTCGGCTCTTTACCGTTCAGCGCCCCGCGGCTACAATAGGAAGTGAATGAGAGCCGCGCGCTATGTACGCCGTATCGCGTTACCTGTCCTGCGCCGGCTATCAAAGTTTAAAAAACGTTGTTAAACCGCATACGCGGTTTAAAACAGCTAACGAAACTAAGCTCTCCGGCACCATCTCACCCTGAGCTGTGCCCTGTATTTTTCCATCAGAAACCTCCACTACAATGGTAGGTTTCCTTTAAAAAAGTTCATCAAACAAATCACCCTCCCCCTTTCCCTAGAACTGAATATACAATATAGACTAATAGTAAAAATCACAGACACCTTAAGTTAATCGCGCGTCCCAAAAGGCCAAGCTATCAAAATATAAAACGGTTATTGACGGCGGTGACCTCCGGAACTGCAAATGCCTGCCTACAAAATATTGTATCTCAAAACGCGACTTTCTTTATACACTCATGTCTTAGATAGATCACTTTTTTAGATTACAATAAAATCGTATATACAAAATGATCAAAATGTTTGCACAGTCCTCAAAGGTAGCATGAGAACTCGCTCAGTTCGCAAAAAATGACCCTCACACCCAATGCGCCAAATATGAAAAAGTTTTCGCAGTCAAAGATGGCAAAAATTTTTTTTTGCTTTTGTATCACTTCGTTTTACTTTATTGAAATGTAATGAAAACGCATACTAAATCTCTCTCGTATAAATTTGGTATCACCGCGATTCGTAAGTCCGACCAAAGAATAAGTAGTGGTGTTATTTTGCGTAGCCGTCCAAGCAGAGTGAAAGTTTCCTGGTACCAAAAACTGAGCACACAAGAACATGACGCTACATTGCAGTTTCTTTTTTCAATTTTCTCACACTAGTTGTGCGTCAAATTTTTTTTTTCAGCCGGCTCGTGTCCCGTCACCTACCATGTGTACACTGTGCTAGTAAGTACTACAACATCATGGGAAACCGGCCTGTTGACCCTTGATATCTTGTTCCGCACAACATACCTCTATAGAGACCCATTTGGGACATCTCTACCCACTGCTTAAGTCAAGCGGCCGGGAACATGAAACAAAGTTTAATGGCCTTTTTGAACAGAGGAGAGCGAGAACTTAGCGAAATACCCTGCGTCCTTTTAAGGGGTTAAAACGTGTACACCATCGTTCATTAAAAAAAAAAAAAAGATTTTTCTTTTTGCCCAGCTCATAATGTTGATTCATACTCTCGGTGTACTGAGCTTTGTAGGCGTCACTTTTAAGGCGGTATAATATTAACTTTTTTCATGCTACCAATTTGGGGACTGTACGACCTTTGGATCACGTTTTTTAAATAATGTTTCTAAGGAACAATTTATATGGGCAAAAGTGGGGTTTCCATATCATTTGGGGGGCTGCACATCTTTCCTCTATGGGGCTTACCGCTGTGAATAACCGTTATTATTTTTTTGACTGATCTGGCGCTTGGGTTACGCGGTGACACCTTTATTTGTCGGTCCCCAACAGTTGCTTTCTATTTAACATTTATTTTAATCCATAGCTAAGTGGTAGGGGGATTGTTTGAAATTTTTAGGTCGTTTTGTATGCATTAAACAAAACAAACAATACTAGAGTGCAGTGTGTCGGTGCGTGTGCGCCGCCGACAGACTCAACCTGTAGATGAAGTAACTAGTAAAGAATGCCTCGGGGACGCGGTGTGCCGACAAGCGCAGGCTGTGTCTAGCGGCGGCTCCCTGGTGATCGTGTAGGTTTCACTACAGTGACTAGAGGAGGGACATCACGGTATCCACCAGGGCGCAACGCACACTTACAGCAATGACCATCGACTAGTGGTTGACCAATCGCACACCTTTGGTCTAGCGCCCTAACGAAAGCTCAGCGACCACAACAATGAAAAAATGCAAGAAACCCAATGAAAAAACTCGATGACCATGTAGGGCGCGGACCAATAAGAGTGGGGCAACTCAGAAACTGGAAACCAACTATTCCACCTTTTCTAGAGATGTCCTCATGTGGTTCACTAGTGAGTGTGCGACACACACAGCTGGAGCTAACTCAGCGTGGGCTGGAGAAAGTGTCAAAGTGGCATCTCAACGAGCCACATTATGTGCAATTCCAGAAGATACACTGTAAAAGCTAAACTGAAAGGTGACACAGCACGAACAGATTGTGCGTAACAAGTATCAAGCTGAAAAGACGTCCAAAGAGACACGCAAAGCATCGACGGCTTGGTAATCTGTGGTCGTAAACGACGTCATCACGCAGCTTCAAACCGCGCACGAGACACGTCGCCCTCTTAAGACCCATAACCCTAGGATAGCTGCCTCTGCCCAAAACGACGCAACGAAGAGATAAGTAGAAGACCCGTCAGTAAGCTCTGATACACAGACCCTATGCACAGCGAGAGTAATCCGGGTGGAGTCGTCTGCCTATAATCTTGAGTCAGTGTCCAATATAAAACACTCTTACTAACACAAAGAACGTGTGAACCGGTCCACGTATGCGACGGAGTCAAAGCTTCTGCATTACGAGGGAACAGGCGGAGGGGATGTGACGTATCCAAAAAGTACTAGTATCGCCCAAGCAGGCTCATCACGGGATCACACCAAGGAATGTGCCGCTTGGTGTGCCGTGAGCACTGACGATGTCCCATCCCAACAGATATAGCAACAGAGAGGAGAATCTTCACAAGCCCGAAAACCGCACAGCGGGAGCGCGACCCTGGGGCGGCTTCCCATAGCGGGGAGGGGGGGGTTCAATCACCGCAATTAACCGGGCCCCAATGTTGGGAGCATTGGGAGAGGGGGGGGAGAGGAAAACAGGGAGGAGCCAGGTTTTTGTGATCACCTAAAACATGGAACGGGGTTACGGAAAGAGAAAACTTGGACCGAAAGGGAAAAGTAAGAAACGGGACGTTATAACCTGTCCGGCGAGAAAAACCTGCAATACTTGTAGAGCGAGCAGAGCGGCTGGATATCCAGCTCACACAGGCAGTGGCCATCCAAACTCGATCGAAGGTACAGTCATAATTACAGTATTGCTTCGTACGGGCGGTGCGACCTACCTGTCTATGCGGAATGAAGATTGCAGATACCGATATCTTCTCGACAGGAAAGCGAAAGCGCGTGAGTGACAACAATCTCAACAAGACGGTACTATGTGAGAAGAAAACACCCACAAGGCGTGTACAAAAACGTAGCGAACAGATCGTACGAGATGTACCGAACAAGTGAGTGCAAGATGAGACACCTGTCATTATATCATCTTAGTCGAGCAAATAAAGGGGACAGTTACAAATACTACTACACCAATCCGTGGTCGGCAGACTTCTATGTCGAGAACGTGACTGCTGCAGGGCGCGGTGTCAAACTGCTTGTGAAACACATGGGCAAGCGAAGTCGAAGGAGAAAAACATCACGGGTCACCGAAGAGTTATGGTAGACACAAGTGCGGATGCGGCGGTTAAGGGAAGAGGCAACCAAGCTGGCTCATGAGTTAGAAAAAAAAAAACAAAGAACAAAAAAAAAACCCAAGGAGATGAGAGGAAGAAGGAGGTTGTCAACGAAAAATCTCGAAGAGGATAGGCTAGGATGGGGGGGGAAAAAAGTTAAGAAGAGGGGGTAGAAAAGACAGAAATTCTGTAGGGATGACGAAAGGTAGTGGTGGTGGGGTGACAGTGGGTGAAAAGTAGATCTGCGCCTTTACTAATGAGATTCAACAGAAAAAACAGGGAGGGAGACAACACAGCGCGATGCGAGAGATTAGGAGGGGAGTAGTTCCCCCCAACCCCCCCACCCCCCCCAGAGCCCCCCCCCCCACCACCCGCCCCCCGCTCACCCCCCCCCCCCCACCCCCCCCGCCCCCCACCCCCTCCCCCCCCCCCACCCCCCCCCGTGGTGCCCTCCCCACCCCTCTGCCTCCACGGACGAGAAACCCACCCCCACCCCCCTCAACCCCCCTCCCCCCCCCGACGCCCTCCCTCCCCCCTCCCCGCCCCCCCCCCCCCCCACCCCCCCCCCCCCCCCCCCCCCCCCCCCACCCCCCATCCATCTCTCGCGCGCGCGCTCCGCCCCCCCCACCCCCCCCCCGGCTCGCGGTTCCCGCCCCCACTCAATAATCAATGCACCTACCGAAAGATTTGTGTCTTTCTGCTCGTTCCTACCCCCTCCCCCGTCCCCCCACCCACCCCCCCCGACTTCCCACGCCTACCCACCCCCTAACCGTTATTCTCTTTCTCCCCCCCACAACACTGACCTCCCCCCGGTCCCATGTCTTTGGCGCGCCCCCGCTGCTCTCTCCGCGGAGAACACTTCGCTCCCCTCTCCATCTCCCCCTATGCGTCCCCCCACCCGACCTCCACCTCCCGTCTCCCTCCCCCCCCCATCTCTCCGCTATTACCTTCTGTGTACCCCCCCCCTCTCCCCCCCCCTACTCCCCTCCACTCGGCCCTCGCCCCCCCCCCCCCCCCCCCCTCCCCGCCCCCGTCCGTCCTCTCCCCAACCGTATCTCGATGCCCCCCCCCCCCCTGCCGTCCCTCTACCCCACCGCTGCCGCTTCCCCCTCTCGTTTTCATTCCCCCCCCAGCCCACCACCCCCGCCCGCTCAGCACCGCACCCGCCCGCCCCCGGTTTTTCCCCCCCAACCCTCCACCCAACTCACCTCACCTCCTTCCCTAAGGCAGTGTACCCCCCACCCCCCACCGCCCCCAAAAAAAAAGAAAACAAAACAAAAAAAAAAAAAAGAAAAAAAAGATTTTGCCGTTCTTTTTGGGTTTTCGGGATGGTTATACTTTATTTCTGCCTATGCCGATTTTCGCTTTCTCGCCCCATTCCCTGCCGCCCCCTCCCCAGCCCCCCCCCCGCCCCCCCACCCGCACGCTCCTCGCCACCGCAACCCTTCCGTCCCCCATAGCACCAGCCCCCCCTGCCCTCTTTCATTACTAGCGGGAGCCCCCCCCTCCATCTATCTTCACCCACCGTCGCTCACCTTCCCCCCTCGTCCCCTACCCCCGCATCTACCTCTCCCCCCCCCCCCCACCCTCCTAGACCCGCCCCCCCCTCCCCCTGGCCCCCCCCCCCCCCCCCCCCCCCCACAGCCCCTACCCCCACGTTCCCCCCCACCTCTCCTTTGCCTCCTCTCAATCCCCCGCCCCTTGTGCTCCCACCCCTCCCGTTACAACCCTCCTCCCACCTCTCGGCAACCCTGTTGTCCCCTGCATTCGCCCCCCCCCTCCGCCGCCCCTTTTTCCCCTGCTCTTAGCCACCCCTTCCCTCCTTCCGTATTCCATACCCACACTCGCCCGCCCCGGCCCCAACTCCCCACCCCCACTCCCCCACACACTCCCCCCTCGCCCACCCCGCCTGTCATCCCCTGGCTCCTACTTACTCACGGCCACCCCCCCCCTACCCTCTCCCCACCCTCCCCCACCCCCCCCCACCCCCCCCCCCAACCCCACCCCCCCCCCCCCCACCCCCCCCCCCCACCCCCCCCCCCCCCCCCCCCCCCCCCCCCCCCCCCACCCCCCCCCCCCCCCCCACCACCCCCCCCCCCCCGCCCCCCCCCCCACACCCCCCCCCCCACCACCCCCCCCCCCCCCCCCACCCCCCCCCCCCCCCCCCCCACCCCCCCCCCCCCCCCCCCCCAACCAAAAAAAAAAAAAAAAAAGGTTGTGTTTCTTTTTTTTTTTTTCCAGAACACAATGTCAAAGTTAATATAACCTGTGCCTCACAGATCATATTAGCCCCAGACCACCACCACAGCACCAGGACGCGCGTTCGCCGTCGCGTGTTCTTTACTCCTTTATTTCCTTTCTCATCGGGATCCCTCTTGTTGTTGCCGGGACTGGTTACCAAGAAGTGGGGTTACACGGATTTGGTTCACTTTCTTTTATATGGTAACATAGTGCCCACTACAGCCCAATGAATAATGATCTAGAAATGTGTCGGGTAACAGCAATATACAAGGATGTGTGTAACCCTGGAGGGGCTGTCTTGTACCGGTCATGCACTACACTATGATTGCATGAAGGTAACTAACTGAGGCCTACTCAAGTGGCTGGAAATTGCAGATGCTGCTGTTTTTCCTCTACCTTCTAAAAGTCAATTAAGCAGTTCACTTTCCTTCATGGAATTTCTGTCATGATGATTTATTTACTATTTGATTTTCTTCAATTTTTTATTATTTTCATTGTTCCGGTTATGAGAAGGAACATCTTTCCTGGAAAGCAGTGTGGAGAGTACATGGAAAGAGGAAGAGTAATGCAAGGTGGAGTGGAGGAGGTAGAGCAATGATGTGAGGGGTCGGGGAGTAGGTGTAAGGGAATTGAGGAGGTATTGGTGTAATGGATATTGGGAGGGGGAAGTTGTAATCAAGGGGGCCGGGAGAGTGAGGACCTGGGGGGAGCAGGTTGCTGGAGGAGTCAGGAGAGGACGGACGAGCAGTAATAGGAGTACTATCAACTGACGCCTGGGCTTGACTGCTGGTGGATGACAGGAGAATTTGATTATTCGACATCTTCCAACCCCTTACCTCCATTTTTTCAATTATTTGTAATAGAAAAACATTCTTGTGTATAGAAGGGGAAAAAAAAAAAAAAACACCGATCAAAATAGAATGTCTGGATTTACGGGTTTCAATATATAAACCCATAAAATTGTCAATATAAATAATCATCCCACAAGGTAAATCAATAATGACGATTATCTTTGAAGGAGAATGATTATTTCTAATAAACTGTACAGAAGTGGCTTTCTCCCTCTTTGACACTTTACTGTCTCCTGATTCCTCCGCATAAAAGGAGGGGTCCTCAAGGATCTTAAAAAATGGCAATACTGGGAACAAGATCGTAATCCACCATGTTTCAATGGAGAAACCCCTGCACAAAAGATATTCAAAGGATTTCAAAGATAACTGAGAAAAAATACAAGAATGAGCAGAAATAAAGCAGGAATGCTTCCCCGGCCTCAATCCCCCGAGCTTAAAATGAGGACAAGTATAAATGGGCATCAACTCATTCTTCCAGAGACAACCTTCATCTTATAGACAAAGTTTAGGCCCCGATTTTGCACTCGATTGTTTGGATTTCTAAACAAAATCATTTAAATAGAGAACTGCACGTTGATTAGACCTACAAGGGGAAGGAAATATGACATTCACGATAACCAGCTTACCCTTCATGTACATCTTGGTTGTTGTCCACAATTTCCTGGAAAACTACAAGTCAGGAAGTTGTCTGAAGAGAGAAGAATTTGGATGGATGAAAACTGGATCTTCAAGAGAGGGGTCTGGAAAAGAAGCAAAAGCCCTTTATACTGCATTCAGGGCGAGAAAGCTGACCTATGGGTTTGCTTCAAAATGTCCATGGCCGGTCCCTGAATCAAAGTCCGATGCAGTATCCTCGTTTAATGACCGACCATCATACCACTGTGTTCTGAACGTCTAAGCATCAAGCCATGTAGATGCCAACTGAAGTTCCCTGCTCCCCTAAAGCAGTTCAGATTAGTAGGCTATCATGGACTTTGTCTTGCAGTATTGGGTATTGACTTATCACCTCTCACACCTACCAGCTTGTACTATTCCAAATGACATAAGCACAGACTTAAACCAACAACGTTTAATTTTGTGATGCCGTAATTAAGTTTTTCACTCCATCCTTAGAATGCACCTTCTCTCCCATTCTCTTTTCAAGCAGTTCTTCAGGTGGATCCTTCGAGGCTATAGGATCCCCCCCCGCCAGTACATCCCACTCCCCGTAGAAAGTTTACTTGGCTCTCCCTTATGGTGGGTGACATCTTTGAGTCCAGGAATAGAGACATCAGGCACCGGAAATTAACTGTTGAAGGAAGACAAACTTAGTAGGGTGTATCCCATGTTGTGCATATTCATCACATTACCATACTAGTGCTTCTACATTAATACAAAGGGGATGCACTGAGCTTCATCACATCATACTAGTGCTTCTACATTAATACAAAGGGGATGCACTCAGCTTCATCACATTACCATACTAGTGCTTCTACATTAATACAAAGGGGATGCACTGAGCGTCATCACATTACCATACTAGTGCTTCTACATTAATACAAAGGGGATGTACTGAGCTTCATCACATCATACTAGTGATATAACATTAATACAAAGGGGATGCACTGAGCTTCATCACATTACCATACTAGTGATATAACATTAATACAAAGGGGATGCACTCAGCTTCATCACATTACCATACTAGTGCTTCTACATTAATACAAAGGGGATGCACTGAGCTTCATCACATCATACTAGTGCTTCTACATTAATACAAAGGGGATGCACTCAGCTTCATCACATTACCATACTAGTGCTTCTACATTAATACAAAGGGGATGCACTGAGCGTCATCACATTACCATACTAGTGCTTCTACATTAATACAAAGGGGATGCACTGAGCTTCATCACATCATACTAGTGATATAACATTAATACAATGGGGATGCACTCAGCTTCATCACATTATCATACTAGTGCTTCTACATTAATACAAAGGGGATGCACTGAGCTTCATCACATCATACTAGTGCTTCTACATTAATACAAAGGGGATGCACTCAGCTTCATCACATTACCATACTAGTGCTTCTACATTAATACAAAGGGGATGCACTGAGAGTCATCACATTATCATACTAGTGCTTCTACATTAATACAAAGGGGATGCACTGAGCGTCATCACATTACCATACTAGTGCTTCTACATTAATACAAAGGGGATGAACTGTGCCGAACCTGTATAGGTAATCAGTACGTGAAGCTGAGGACCGTGGATCCAACTGGGGAGGGCCGAGGGAGGGGAAGAGAGAAAAAGAGGGGAGGTAGTAGGTACGCCATACACTCTCCCCTTATCAAACTCGGCTGTGTCTGGCAGAATTTTTCGGGTTTTCCCAGATCATAATGGAACTCGGCCCATCTGTCGGCTGCCCATGCTGGACACCTAATGCAATCATAGCAGCGCAATATTGGATGCCCCATACGTGTACTGTCGCTCTTATCATGGAACCATTTCCTAAAAACAATTACATAAAAATAGAACCTGCTATGCTATCCAATTATTCCTGAAGATGAAATATTCACACGCCCCCCCCCCCTGCTTTGGAAAATTATAATTTTTTCAAGTACACGCTTCTGGGCCCCCATGGCTCCATTTTGGGTGGGAGGAGCCTAGAGACAGGGCTTGGACAGGCGAAACTCGCCTGCAGTGGCCGGCCATCTCCATCCCTAATTAGGCAGCCTCATAGGGCATCCATGCCAGACTGCCCCCTGCTGTTTCCTGTCCCGTTCGCCTACACTGTCCTCCCAAGCGTCCACCAATGTCTCCATGCGCAACGTTCACTCTCTATTAGTAGGCCCTAGACGCTGGAGAGCTGAGAGGATTATATCAACGAGCTGTGTCAAGCAAATTTTCAGGTGGTTCCCATATACAAGAATGGCACTCGACATCTGTTGCCCGGCATGCTGGAGACCTGAAGTTTCAAGTCATTCAGGGCGCAATATGGAGGCCCCATACGTGTCACTCTTTAATATGGAAGTTGTCTCATGGCTGCAGCCACTAATGTGTCCCCTTATCAAATGCCTTGTCCAGCAGAATTTTCAGGTGTTTCACCAATACGTTCTGAACTTTGTCCCCATGTCCCACCATGGCTGTGTTATCGCTAAATATATGTCAACTTTTGTTCGACATAGGACTCATTTCAGTCAGCGCTTCCTTGCTCACCTCCTTGGTTTCCTTCTCTGCCACCTCTTGTTGAATTCCTGAGTCCATTGGTGGGGTATTCGCCATGCCACTTCTAGCCCTGCTGGCTGCTGCTGCCGCTGCCTCTCAATTAAAACGTCTTCTATAGCCCTCATTCGGTTTCACTCTGTCATGGCCAATGCTGTTTCCTAATTTTTGTGCATATGGTGCGATTAAGCAAGCCTCAGATGCTCATGCCATGCTGCCCCTGCTGTTTTCCGTCCATTTTCCGTGGTGTTTTCCATCATTTTCTGAAGTTTCAAGTGTTTGGCCACTTCTCCCTGTGGCATAACCCTTTGGTCCCCCTTGAAAATGCTCGAGTCTCCCATTGACATCAATGGGGTTCGTTATTCAAGACTAGCACTAGAGCATCGGACAGTTTTGCTTGAAATACCGAGCCCTGAAAGGGAGAAAATATCTTCTTCAAATGAATTCTTGATTTTGTTTTTGGTGCCACTGATCCAAAGAAATCTGTTTAAAGGAAGAATATCAGGTGCCATTTTATTAATAAAACTCACGCTCCCGACAGCAAGTTTAAACAGTTAATATCTCCGTTTTCCTAAGACTTACAAACCATTTTACACGTATAAAAAAGGAGACTTCTTCTTTCAAGGAAAAAAGAATTAGGTTCTAATGTGTCCCAGATCTAAAATACTACTCTCTGAAGTTAAAAACCCCCCGCCAGATTTCTTAGCCATCAGGCTACGGGAGAATTTGCTGCAAACAGGCTGCTGCACCTCACAATATGGAATAGTCACTTTATATGTTTAGCTATCATTTTGAGAAGGGGAATAATAAGTCAAATTTTAAGTATTTTTTTTTAAATGTTTCAGTTTGAATCAAATTGCATGAAGGCCACCTACAGTCAGGGCCAGAAATCTATTTGGACAGGACCACAATTTTGTTATTTTAGCTTTTACAAAAACATGTTCAGAAACACAAATTTATATATATATGGGCTGAAAGTGCACCACTCCCAGCTGCAATATGTTTGTCTTCCGCACCAATCGGAGAAAGGGATTAGGAATCATAGCCTCTGTACTGCATAGCCTCCTCTTTTTTCAAGGACCAAAAGTAATTGGACAGGGACTCTAAACGGCTCCAATTAACTCTGGAAGCGCTCCCGTGAACCCTTTAATCAATGAAGTATTAAAAGTCTGGGAATGATTCCAGGGGTGTGTTTTGTGCATCTGAACTGTTGCCTTGACCATACAACATCGGTCAAAAGGAACCTCCCCATTGAGGTGAAGTCAGAGCATCCTGAGCTAAAAAAAAGAAGACAAATCCATCAGAGAGATGGCAAGACATGCTTGGATGCAAAATCAACAGTCGGGTAACATTCTGAGAAAAAAGGATTTGACTGGTGAGCTTGGGAACTCCAAAAGGCCCCTTGGGGTCCCAGATGACACCAGTGTGGATGATCGCCGCAATACTGTCTTTCGATGAAGAAAGAAACCCATTCACAACATCAACTTAAGTCCAGAACACTCTCAGGTGAATAGGTTATCTGTCTCTTAAGGCAACAGTAAGAGAGACTCCATGAAGTAAATACAAAGGGTTCACATCTAGATGCCAACCATTCATCAATTCCAAAAATGACAGCCATATTTAAATATTTGCCAAAACCACATCAGAACCAGCTCGTTTCTGGCAAAGTATTCTATGGACAGATGAGACAAAGATATCAACCTGTACCAAATGATTGGGAAGAAAAAAGTTTGGGAGAGAAAGTGACCGCACATGATCCAAGCACAACACAATCCTCTGTAAACTGGTGGAGGCAACGTGATGGCATGGGCATGCATGGCATTCCAAGTGGCACTGGGTCACTTGTGTTTATTATGACTAACAGCAACCAGAGTAGCTGGATAATTCTGGAAGTGTACCGGGATACTGTTCAGTCCAGATTCACTAAGGGCAAAGTTGATGGCAGAACGGCGCTCATAGTAAGATGACAATGACCCCAACATAACAGCCTTCAAAGCTACCCGGAGTTCATGAGTGCTAAAAAGTGGAACCATTCTGTCAATGGCCCATCAATCACCCGATCTAACCCATTGAGCATTGCAGTTTCACTTGCTCAGAAGATCCAGACTAAGACGGAAAGAACCCACAAACAAGAAGACCTAGATGGCTGCGGCCTGTAAAGGCCTGGCAAAGCATTAAAGAGGAGGAACCCAGCCTTTGGTGATGTCGCATGGTTCCAGACTTAAGGCACGTGATTGCCTCCAATGATTCGCAACAAAATATTGAAAATAAAACATATTTGTTTGGTTCATGTTTTAATTTGTCCATTATTTTGAGCTCCTAACAAATGTGGATGTTTGTAAAGAAATTGTTACATTCCTATCATTTTCCGATCAGATATTTGTTCTTCACCCCTCAAGATAACGGACAATTCTGTTGTTAGAGGTTTCATTTCAACATCCATGTGTTGGCATGCGAGCCCAACTCGCCAAATGTGTCACTGTCCAACTTACTTTTCTGGTCGCCTACGCGTATGTAATATAAACCTTTAATGTCAATTTAAAATTGTGCAAGTTTTTGCTTTCAGAAAATATGTGGTTTGTTGGGTTCACTTTTAATTCTTTTTGCTGTGATTTTTATTTTTAAAATACGTCAAATTGTAAAAGTTGCTCTGGTCAATAACACCATATCCAGAATAGCTGGCAGTTGAAGGGGTTTATACACCCTGTGGTTGAATTTCCTAGGTTAAAAAGCTATCACCATCTCCTTCTGTATCATCATATCTGTCCTAGTATCCATCTCCTATAATCTTACATTTATAATATCTCGCTTATTTTTCTAGTATATATTTATTAACAAACTCACCTATTTCTCTTCTACTGTATTTTCTCTCATAGCTTCTTCCGGTATATATCTACTTTTAGTTCTGCATCCTAGAAACTCTATCATCTTTCATATTTATCTTCTATAGTAGAATTATAATTTAATAATCCCTTTACTATTAGCGCACCACGAAGATTACAACACCTGCACGACAGTTTACAGATTATTCCTGTCTCTTGGGCTCACAATCCTATCACCTACCGTAATGTTGTGGGAGACGTGTGGAGGAACCGGAGGACCCAAGTAAACCCTCCCTGCAACACAAGAGAAACATACAACCTTTGCAGATGTTGACAGCGCTGTTCTGCAAGGCTGTAGTGACTAGACCACTGAGCCATCCACCGCTGCCCATGCATCTCCCTATCTTATCTCTTTCTCTTCTCCCCATATTACTGACTGTGATTGTTATTAAACTAAGTTTTATTTTGGGGCCCCCTTTTTGTTTTTTGCCCGGGCCCCAGTACCGGTCCCTGTTGTTACAGACTGGGTAGCTTGGTATTTCAACAATCAACAAATGACCATGCCTCAAAATCCTCGACACCTACAGTAAGTGCTAGAAAACCACCTACTACACGGCTTTAATATTCATTTTAATGTGCTGCCTAGACTGACGTTGGGCTCACACATCCAACAGATAACATTGGTGTGACGAACGGGATGTAGTGAGTTTTTACTGCTATGATCGCCTTGCCATTATTCTTAACCTGATTATGGTATTTGGCCTGTATTGCTTCTCAACTGTAATCCTTGCTATAGTTCAAGGATTAGTGAAATATATCGTCTGTTTTTGTAAGGTCTAGGACAATCCTTCATAGACACACACGGTACAGCTACAATACAGATCTATACAATGAGAGCATTGCAGCCTGCTTCTATAATAACTCAAGCAGAATGTTTATTATTATGTATCTTACAAATGTTTTATTAAGTATATTAGCAAATGTTCACAATCACCCCTCACAACTCCCCCCCTCACCACGAACACAAATTAAACTGATCTCCCGCAAGCCCAGGTTGGACTTGTTGCAGAGTGGGTAACCTACCAGATTGTTCCACAGGCTGGCTAAGGCGTAGTACGGCGAATGTTAGCGCAACTCGTGTCGGGGACAGCAGGAGGTCGAGACCGGCAGTATGGGGATCCAAGTCGTGACAGATCGAGGTTCACAACAGGAAATCAGGATGTCGCAAGGGCTTGGAACAGCAGCTTAACCGTAGTCATCAGAAGCACAAAGATCGGCAGGGGTCCAGAAAGAGGTTGGCATTTACAAGGTTTCAGTGTGACCACGCTAATTAGCGGTGCGCTGGCCCTTTAAATTCAACGGCATGGCCGGGGAACGCGCACCCTAGGTAGGCACGAGACGCACACGCTGAGTGAGTGAGGCCATTGCTGAGCGCAGTTAGTGTAAGGTGAGGGCTGGGCCGTGTTAGAGATGGCACACGGAACCACGTTGACAGTGTCTGTACAATTTTTAGCTGTATATGGGGCAACTGTAACTAGATCTCGAACAAAACTTAGTAATAACATGGAAATATCAGGTATGTACAGAAAAAAAAAATCTCGTGAACCTCACTTCCATATTGTAGCAAGCATGATCAATGGGCTCAGAACAGGCATTATTACCATATCTTTCTCGCCAGGCTTTTCATGGAAATTCATATAACGGATCTACTAATTGTTCTTGTTTAATACCTAAAGTAGTCATACTTAAACCTCCCCTTCGCCCTCTAGTCCGGGCCCCTCTTCTTGGTCTGAAGAACCTCTGCAAAGGCAACGATCCAGGATGTTTGTCCTCGGGGATCCCAAGGATCCTCCTCAGGCTTGCAACCCCTTCAGTCAATGCGACTTCATGTCCAAGACCTCTTTGACTTCATAGACATTGGGGAATCAGGAGCAGATGAGCTATTTGCTGGATGAAACACTTCAAGATAACCACGGTTTCAGGAGGGAAACATGGAAGGAGTTCGGAATGCAACATGGTTGGGTAGCTAGATGAAGCTTGTAAATGCCAATGGTTGATGTCGCCTAGTACCCCATTAGAACTAGGGATAGGCCTACAAACTCCGCCCCGCGAAACTGAGTTTGTACCAGCCGGGAAATCTTTAGACAGACCTACCCGGAGGAACCAGCCCACACTTTATCTCCAGTAAGGAAAACTGGGAGGAGTCCTACGTTTCCCGTCGCCTGTGCTTTGTTGTGGGCGGATTTGCCCAAATAAAAGTTCTTCCAGAAGAAAGTGCAAGAGGAAGAGGTGATCAGCGGGAAAGGCAGAGCGGTGGCAGTAACCAACAACCGGATAGGAGTTATTCAAAAGGGTTTATTGTACAGTGTGAAATTTGTCACAACAACATCACAACGCGTTTCGGAGGAATAAATCCCCTTTTTTCAAGTGAAAAGAACTTCTCAGTGCGGGGTGCGCACGGTCCGGCTCTTATCGATGAGCTTGAGACAAGGGCTGGTGCCTGCATCCTCCTGCTCCCGCTGTCCTGTGTACGGAGCCTCTGCTACACTGGAAACGTAAGAAGTGGGCACTGGAGTTGTCATGAGTCAATGAAGAGGGAGCATCACCCCGAGTCTAGATAATATAAGAAATTCTGCCGAAGGTAAGAGGGTAGGACCATCATCCTTCGAGCAGAGACCAAGTGTGCCGTAGCTAGTCAGCCTTTTACTATCTCTAACTTGCCCATTAGTTTGAGGATGTATGTGAGGAGAATGTTATTATTGCAGAGGGAATGCCTAAATCTGGACAACAAACTGGACCCCACAGTCGAGACAATGGGGCACTGTATCATAGTTTTTTTTTCTTTGTGAATTTTTTGAGACCTTGGGGCACGCTGTTTTTCGCTTTATGTATGATCCTGCTTCTTTACTTGGGATAACACGTTCGTTTTGCCTATCCTTGCAGGTGCAATTTGCTGGCTTTTGAGACTTTTTTGTTTGTCAAATGTTCTCAAATCCACATGGAACACAGCCACTAAGGGGTGTTATGCAGGAGTGGACCATAGCCATGTAGGGGATTATATGCAGGAGTTGGACATAAGCCATGGAGGGGTTATATGCAGGAGTGGACATTAAGCCATGTGAGGGTGTTATAAGCAGGGAGTTGGACCTATTGTTAATTTGGGATTTTTTAGCATGTGTCATAATTTTTAAGCACTCTAATTCACATCCCAGGAAGATGACGACATGCTGTGGTTCACATGGGTGTAAGGTTGGGTCACACGTTGCATTTTGAAAACCCATTGAGGCTGAGGAATGGTGTTTTGCCGTAATAATTACTGCTAACATTTGCCATTTTACAAGCGCATTGTAAACCAATGTAACGTAATGTAAGTAGGCAATCACCGCTCTCCGCACTGTTGTAATAGGTTTCCAAATCAATGACAAGATCAATTAAAAACGCGACATATGTGACTACACCCTTAGAAGTTACAGGTAAGCATTTAAAAAAACAACAGGTTTACTGCAAACTTTTAAACATTTAAAACTGTATGAAATAATTCCAATTACATGTTAAAAGAGAGTCCATGAAAAGAAAATACGTCCTTTTGCACATTGCAACTTTCGGCCCTCCGGACCAGGTGTGCAAATTTTGGCCCGCTGAAAATTCACAAAAATAAGCATCAATAAATAAGTGCAAGTCGCATGGACATCTTGGAAAACAGATACAATAAGACACAACGCACAACAAGGTGCTAAGAACGCAATGCGTACTTGAAATAATACACTAAACGTAAGCATGAAAGTCGCAAAAAGTCGCAAAATGACAAAACGATCAATTTGACTATGAGAAATAATGTTAATATAATGTCCCCCAAGTGTCACCAGTGGGCCTCTGTATGCCGGTAAGTATGGAGAAAGACAGAGTGGCCAGAAGGACAGGAGCTGACGGCAGACCTGGAGCTTGAACCATGATATGAATCATCTTGGAGAACTGTGTCAGTTACCACCCAGATGAGGAAGATCAGTAGATTCGTATCCATGCTATGTGATCCCACGGCAACTGGGTATCGGGGCAACGGCGGCAGCATGACTTTGCTGCCTTGTTACCGTAAGTGACCATTGTATGCTACAGGAACTCAAAAAATCTTGACGTCCTTGACCAATCAAGCGCCCAACTAAGTACGATGATGCAGGCACGCAGACCTCTCATCGTGGCTGGGTACCCTGGTGCAATGTCCCCATAGTATCTGCTTCCTCTTCCGAAGAGTAGGGTCGTCATATGATCTTGCCAGGAGACACGTGCACGCAGCTCCACAGAGCGGCCACACCATTCGTTTGGAGGAACAAGATGACATGGAGCCGATTCTTCCCCAATCACATCAGAGACAAAGAGAGCAACTTGGCCGTCATTCTCTTCTTTCTTTGGCGGAAGTGTAATCAAAAAGATGGGACCCAAGAGCCTGTCGAATTGAGACGTCAGGGCGGTCTGGAGCTAAGGAGGTTTTTGTCATGACAAGCTTTTCCACCTGCATGGGTTCCTCAAGGCAAGCAGACGCCCGGAGGTGCAGAGGTGGACTTTGGAAGACAGGAGCCTTGTGGAAATGGCATATGCTTGAGTAAGTTGCACTTGTTCATTGATGCTGCTCCTCAAAACGCTCATAAACCGATGTCGATCTGAGTGGCCAAAGAATGAATCACTCAGATAAAATGGCAGACCAGTTGCGTGTTTAAATTTGTCCCAGAAATCCCCCATTTACCAGGTTGCGACCTAGGCGGCTTGTTCCAGGATAGCACAGATGCCAGTGATGGAACAGAATCGTCATAAACTTGTGACCAATGCGGCTTTGTTCCAGCTCACTTCCAGAAGCCAGTGGGCACTGAACACACATATTCACCGACTAGATGAGTCCCCCTTGACGCAGTTCAGCCAAGCGGTTGCGGAGAAACCGCCGGCTGTTAATCACTGATGGACCGGAACTTGGGCAAAGACGGTGGTGATATTATCAGTGACCGGTCTTTCCTGTCCACGAGGGGAGTAGCGCCATTCCAGGGCCTTCCAAGTAGAGGATAGCCTAGATGAAGAGCCACATTTAGACCTTTCTGTCACCGAACTGCGTACAGAAGGAAACCGAAGGAACTTGATGCAGGTGCTGAGTAGCCATACTTGCTGCAACATTGCGGTGACTTTGTCCGATGTTTCTGCGTGACTGCTTGGGCACTACGGTGGTAACGATATCAGCCACGATCACTTAGCGTAACCCTCTGCGTTCCATGCTGGATCTTACTTTCAGGATCATGAGCAATCCTCTGTATCCACTGTGAGACCGTAAGCCGACACCTTGGGACCAAAAGTCCTAAAGTTGTACTTGGTTTTCACACAGCACACCCCCACAAAGCAGGTTGGACGTGTGTTGTGCGGGTACAACCGGCCGTTCCCGGTGCGCTTTGTGCCGCAGTGGCGACCAGACGTATTACGATCATACGTCAAACTCGGGGTCGGGGACAGCAGGCGGGAAAATCAAGTCACAACAGAATCTGTTATTCGCAAGCACAACATCATACAGCACAAAGAATCCACAGGGTCACAGACGAGGTTGAGCATTTTATTAGAGTTGTCAGGTGGCCACGGCCTGTTACGGTGCGCTTGCCCCTTAAGATGTCAGACGGGCCGGACGCACACGGCCCTAAAGATGGCTAGGATGCCATACTGAAGTAGGAACCGTCGCTGGGTGTGCGCTAGGTAAGTGAGGCCTGGCTGGAGAGGGGCCACACGTAGACACACCAGGCTCGAGTCCCTCCTGCCGGTAAGATTTGCTTATGATTGGCAGAAAGGGCTTACCGGTAACAACCCCCTAATCACCCGCCGGCAAAAGGTTGCCGACGGCTCAAAACAGACGGTAGCCGCACCAGTGGCGCCCCATCTTTCCCGTGATCGTCGCCTCCTCCCGTGACGTCAATCGTCGCCATGGTACTTCGGGTCTCACGGAGACCCGAAGCTACTTCGGATTACAACCCATTCTTCCATGTGCTGTCTTGCAGCACATGGTAATTATGAGTAGTAAAATCCCCATATCTGCCATATCTGGTTAGTATGGCAGAGTATAGATAGGACGTACAGACAAACCCTAGGTAGAGTACCCTAGGGAGTCTGAAAATAGTCAAAAAGAAAATTAAAAAAAGTTAAAAAAAAATTATAATAAACAAACCTAAAAATTTCATTCATACCTTTTCCCTAAATTGATTAATATAAATCAACATAAAATATCATAACACCATTAGTATTGCTGCGCTCCGAAAAATGCTCGATCGTATCAAAATATAACGGTTTTTCAACCGTTTAACCCCCAATCGTAACGGAAAATCCGCCCAAAGTTCTAAAATGGCACTTTTTTGGCCAGTTTAAAAAAAATTTATAACATTCTATAAAAAGTGATCAAAGGGTCGTAGCATCAAATCAATAAACTAAGTCTCAAAATCTGCAAACAATCCACACAAAACACCTGCAACGACACCATCCCCAAGCTCCATACACCAAATAAGAAAAAGTTATTAGCCCCAGAAGAATTGCAAAATCCCCCCCCCCACACTTTTGTACAGGAGGTTTTAATTTTTTAAACATTATAAAACCTATAAAATTTGGTATCCCCCGTAATCGTACGACCCAAAGAATAAAGTAGACATGTCATGTTGGGGGTGCACAATGAAATCCGTACATCCAAGGCCCTACACAATACGGCACAAATGCGTTTTTTTTTACGCAATTTCATCCCTGCTTATGATATTTTTTTTCCCCGCTTCCGTACACAAAGGCATGGATATTAAATACCCACCATTAAGTTGTAATGTTTTCAGGCAAAAATAACCATACAACAGCTCTGTAGATGAAAAAACAAAAAGTTACAGATTTTTGAATGTGGGAGTGAAAATGAACGCAAACATCCGAAAAAGCGGCGCGGCTGGAAGGGGTTAAGTAAATAAACAGACTAGTAAAGAAGTCTCATTGTTATGAATCTTTTATGACTTTGTACGAGATCTTGTTGTCTCTTGTTGACTTGTATTATCTACTCAATTAATTCGTTTTAAGTTTGCTTCTCTATATATAAAAATTAAAACAACAATACAATAAACAATATTGTCTGGAGGGAATTAAAAAAACATTGCCACCTCCCCGTGCGGGATCGAACCCCGTGTCTCCCCGCGTATCAGTCGGGATACGTAACCACTATAACTAACGAGGACTAGCTCTTTCAGACTGCTTCAGCATCACTGTCCACTTAATGATGAATGGTCACATACGTTCGACTACGTGGAAGGAAAGCCCCAGATAATCGTGAACCAGTGACATTATTTGTCCAATAGTGAGTATCACACTTGAATTGTGATATTTAAATGACAGTGCTTGGTAACCATGTTCCATAAGTTTGGATTTGTGGCTAATAATTGCTTCACTTTTTCAATATGCTGCATCTAACATGATGTAGGGTTAATATCTATAATATGAGAGACGTTTAAAGTTTTGATGGATGTACAAAGTGCTAAATGTACTGTTTGACAAGAACAGCCCCAGAGATCCTGAGACCCAGTGACATCGAATTCACACAATGAGCAGCGACAAAGTAGGATCTCAATGTCAATATAAAGTAACGTTTTGTTAATCTGCATGGTACAAACAAAAAAAAAATCTTGCCTCCCCCCGTCGGGAATCGAAACCCCGGTCTCCCGCTGACAGGCGGGATACTGTACACCACTCATCTAACGAGGACTATCTATAAAAATTCCACAGACTGAACTGAATACCAGCAATGCCATCAAGGCACATACAATGCAATACCCAATGACCCATAAACATATATTTCGTACATTAGTCTCATTTTAAGGACTTTACAAACATAAAAATCACATAGTAATTAGGGTTTTAATTATGCAATTAGACAAACTACAATATAAAACACATAACTAAACCATAACAGTAATTGCAAAACCAACTGCGAAACCCGGATCGAACCATGGACCTTAGATCTGTCAGTCTAAAGACGCTCTCCCCACGACTATTTCGGCTGTGAATGCATGTATGGCCTTAGAAAGCCCTATGCCGAATATGTCACTGAAGTGTCAGGTCGGTCATCTCTATTATTATGATCCTTAACACAGAGGAGCGCTCTTTACATATATCACTTATGTTTTCAGTTTATTTTAACACGTGAGCTTCATATCACATCATACTAGTGATATAACATTAATACAAATTGGATGCACTCACTTCACACATTACCATACTAGTGCTTCGTACTTAATACAAAGGGGATGCACTGACGTTCATCACATCATCCTAGTGCTTCTACATTAATAAAGGGGATGCACTCAGCTTCATCACATTACCATACTATGCTTCTACATTAATACAAGGGGATGCACGAGCGTCATCACATTCCATACTAGTGCTTCACATTATACAAAGGGATGCAACTGACGTCATCACATTACCATCTAGTGCTTCTACATTAATACAAAGGGGATGCACTGAGCTTCATCAACATCATACTAGTTTATATAACATTAATACAATGGGATGCACTCAGCTTCATCACATTATCATACTAGTGCTTCTACATTAATACAAAGGGGATGCACTGAGCGTCACACTCATCCAAGTGCTTAGTGCTTCTAACATTAATACAAGGGGATGCACTGCAGCTTCATCACATTACCATACAGTTGCTTCTACATTAATACAAGGGGATGCACTGAGAGTCATCCATCATACTAGTGCTACTAGTGCTCTACATTTAATACAAGAGGGATGCACTGAGCGTCATCACATTACCATACTATGTGCTTCCTACATTATACAAAGGGGATGTACTGAGCTTCTCACATCATACTAGTGCTATAACATTTAATACAAAGGGGATGCACGACGCTTCATCACTTACCATACTATGCTTCTACATTAATACAAGGGGATGCACTGAGCTTCATCCATCATACTAGTGCTTCTCCTTATACAAAGGGGATGCACTCAGCTCATCACAGCTTCACACATACCATACTAGTGCTCTACATTAATACAAAGGGGATCACTGAGCGTCATCACATTACCATACTAGTGCTTCCACATTAATACAAAGGGGATGCACTGAGCTCCATCACATCATACTAGTGCTTCTTAACATTAATACAAGGGGAATGGCACTCAGCGTCATCACATTACCATACTAGTGCTTCTACATTAATACAAAGGGATGCACTGAGCTTCATCACATCATACTAGTGCTTCTCACATTAATACAAAGGGGATGCACTCAGCTTCATCACATTACCATACTAGTGCTTCTATACATTAATACAAAGGGGATGCACTGAGCTCATCACATTACCATACTAGTGCTTCTACTTAATACAAAGGATGTACTGGAGCTTCATCCCATCATACTAGTGATATAACATTAATACAAGGGGATGCACTCACGTCCTCACATTTACCATACTAGTGGCTTCTACATTAATACAAAGGGGGATGCCCTGAGCTTCATCACTCATACTAGTGCTTCTACATTAATACAAGGGGAATGTACTGAGCTCATCACTCATGACTGTGCTTCTACATTATACAAAGGGGATGCACTGAGCGTCATCACATTATCATACTAGTGCTTCTCTACATTAATACAAAGGGATGTACTGAGCTTCATCACATCTACAGTCAGGCTTCTTACATTAATACAAAGGGGATGCACTGAGCGCTCACATTATCATACTAGTGCTTCTACATTATACAAAGGGGAATGTCTGAGCTTTCATCACATCATCTAGTGATATAAGCATTAATACAAAGGGATGGCCTGAGCTTCATCACATTTCATACTAGTGCTTCTACATTAATACAAAGGGGATGCACGAGCTTCATCACATCATACTAGTGCTTCTAATTAATCAAGGGGATGCACTGAGCTTCATCATCCATACCATACTAGTTGCTTCTACAATTATACAAAGGGGATTACTGGACTTCATCACATTATACCATACTAGTGCTTCTACATTAATACAAGGGATGCACTGAGCTCATCATCATTACCAGACTATTGCTCTACATGTAATACAATGGGGATGCACTCAGCTTCATCACATTACCATACTAGTGCTCTACTTAATACCAGGGGATGCAGCTGAGCGCATCACATTACCATACTAGTGCTTTACATTGACATACAAAGGGGATCACTGGCTTCATCACTCACATGCTTCTACATGTATACAACGGGTATGCACTCAGCGTCATCACATTACCATACTAGTGCTTCTACATTAATACAAAGGGGATGTACTGAGCTTCATCACATCATACTAGTGATATAACATTAATACAAAGGGGATGCACTCAGCTTCATCACATTACCATACTAGTGCTTCTACATTAATACAAAGGGGATGCACTGAGTTTAAATATATAAACAATAAAAATTGCAATATAAATAATCAGCCAACAAGGTAAATCAATATGACGATTATCTTTGAAGGAAGAACTGATTATTTTCTAATAAACTTACAGAATGTGCTTTCTCTTTGACACTTTACTGTCCCTGATGCCTCGCAATAAAAGGGAGGGGGGTCCTCCAGAGGATCTTTAAAATGGCAATACTGGGGAAGCAAAATAGGAATCCACTCGGGTTCAATGGAGGAAACCCCTGCAAGCAAAAGATATTCATAAGGATTTCAAAGATACTGAAAAGAAAAATACAGGCGGTCCCCTACTTAAGAACACTCGACTTACATACGACCCATAGTTACAAACGGACCTCTGGATATTGGTAATTTATTGTACTTTAGTCCTAGGCTACAATAAACAACTGTAACAGTTATCACAGGTGTCTGTAATGAAGCTTTAGTGTTAATACTTATTCTTATGACAACCCAACATTTTTAAAATCCAATTGTCACAGAGACCAAAAAAGTTCTGTCTGGGATTACAATGATAAAATATACAGTTCCAACTTACATACAAACTCAACTTAAGAACAAACCTACAGACCCTATCTTGTATGTAACCCGGGGACTGCCTGTACAAGAATGAGCAGGGAAAGGCAGGAATGCTTCCCGGCCTCAATCACCCAGAGCTTAAAATTAGGACGAAGTAATAAATGGGCATCAACTCATGCTTCCAGGAGACAATCTTCAGTCTTTATAGACAAAGTTTAGGCACCTGATTTCATGCACACGATTGTTTGGATTTCTAACAAAATCATTTAAATAGGAGACTGCACGTTGATTAGAACTACAAGGGAAGGAAATATGACATTCACAGGATTAACCAGCTTACCCTTCATGTACATCTTGGTTGTTTCCACAATTTCCTGGAAAACTACAAAATCAGGAAGTTGTCTGAAGAGAGAAGAATTTGGATGGATGAAAACTGGATCTTCAAGAAGAGGGGTCTGGAAAGAGAAGGCAAGCCTTTAATACTGCATTCAGGGAGGAGAATCTGACAATGGGTTGCTTCAAAATGTCATGGTCGGTCCCTGAATCACAGTCCGTGCAGCATCTCGTTTAATGGACCGACCATACAACTGTGGTCTGGACGTCTAGCATCAAAGCAATATATGATGCAAGAAGTCCCTGCTTCCCCACTAAAAAGCAGTTCAAGATTAGTAGGCTATCATGGACAAACCTCCTTGGCTGAGAGGAAAGTTAAGAAGCACAAAGAAGAAGTAAAGTGGTCAGACTTTTAAATGAATCTTACTTTGTGCTTGCAGGATTGGGTATTGACTTATCACATCTCACACAACCGCTTGTCTATTCCAAATGACATAAGCACAGACTTAAAGAGAACCCGTCATGCAAAATAACCCCCCTAAACTAAATATATTTTCATAAACTGCCATTAGAGAGCATTGCCTCTATCCCTTCATTGTCCCTCTACATGCCTGTAAACCTAAGCAATGACGTCCTAAAGCTGTATGCAAATGACCTGTGAAATGTCCAATGAAGCATTAGCATATTCAAGCTGTCCACTCTATTCATGAGTGGGAGGCACAGCCACACCCCCAGTGCTTGACTGACAGCCTGTATAATGATGTGAGCCTGTATAATGATGTGCTTCCTGGTGCTGGTGGCCACGCCCCCTGCAGCCTGTGTGTGTTTAGGAGAGATACAGCAGCTCCAGGCAGCCATGTTACAGCAGAACCTGTCAGATTCCTGTGTAGCTGATGTCTGTGTCTCTCACCTGTGTATTAGGAGGATGCAGCATGTCAGCAGATGCAGCACACACACTAGCCATGCTTTACTATACATTACACACAGACATGAGCAGGGGGAGGAGAGGGGAGGGGTAACAGCGGTGACATCACTGCCTCTGACCATGTGACCAGCCTCATTTACATGATAAAGAATAGATGATTTTACAATGAATAATGTATGAAATAACTAGATAAAGGCTGGGATGGGATCCTTGTGAGCTGCTCCAACAGGTAGAGGTGACAGGACTAGTGGCAGAGACCTGATGACAGGTGTCCTTTAAAACCAACGTTTAATGTTGTGATGGCAGTAATTAAGTTTTCACACCTTATAACCATTCTTCCATTTCTTATCAAGAAGTTCTTCAGGGTGGATCCTTCGAGCTATATGATCACCCAAGCCAGACATCACAATCTGCCTTAGAAAGTTTACTTGGCTCTCTGTAGGGGGTGACATCTTTGAGTCCAGGAAAATAGAGACATCAGGGCACAAGGAATTAACTGTTGAAGGAAGACAACACTTAGAGGTGTATTCCCATTTGTGGCATATCAATTTGGCTATAATAGGACATGCTAGCATCGGGGATCAGAATTTTTTTTTACCTGCTGTGGTTAGTTGCCCTCTTAAACGCCTTATCTCCAGCATGGCTTTATAGCGGAGGCCATTGCGTTCACAGAATGACGGCGTTAGTCCGGAATATTCACATGCACCCACAGCACCTGCAAAAGAATTATAATACTGAACGCAAAACTATATCACAGATTGCTCACGGCTTTATGAAATGTGCAAATTGATGTTTTACCAACTGCCTAACAGCAGGGACCATTCGCATCAGTTCATTTTGCTACTTCTCTGATGTAGTTCCAATGACTATTCTTATTTATCAGTACCAGAAAATACATCCTGGAAATCAGCTGGACAAAAAATCCTCTCAATACGTACCAAGCATAACCATAAGGTCACCCAGTTTCTGTCCAGGGCCCTGTCCTGCCCAAATCTTCTGCATTTGTAACACTCTGGCCTTCTTGCCTTTTAATGTTACTTGCTCTTCATCATTTACAGCAGGTCTGGGGAAATAAAAAACAAATCATAATTTTTCTTAATATGCCACTAAGTAATTGACACATTATTAGATCCCATTTGTAGGCAGGCTTTGTATTCAGACAGTGTGGAATCACATCACACAACTGGATAACTGGTCCACATAGAATGTACAAGGTAACTTGTAATACACTATGTTGAATATTTAAAGGGAACCTGTCATAAGAAATTGGCCTAATAAACCCCTAACAGTATGTCATCAAGCAGTTCAACAGCTTCTAGATCAAGTTTCTTTCATGGCTCAGCATGGCAACATCATCCAGAAAATTCACATTGAAGTGAGATGTAAGTTGGTTGTATAAAGTCAGGGAAGCAGAAAGTTAAACACCGAAATCAAGCTCTCCCAGCCTCTGAAGACCTTTTTGCATGTGATTGACATCATTCACTGGACTTCAGTAGATCTCATCAATGATGTCCCTGGACACAGGACCATCAATTATAGCAAAGGGGGCATTCTAAGGCAGGAAAAGCTTGACTTCAGTGTCAACTCTCCGCCTCCTCAACGTCATAAAACAAATTTCCATCTGACTTCAAAGTTGCTTTTCTGGATGATGCCACCACACTAGGCCATGAAAGAAACATCATCTAGAAGCTGTTCAGCTGCTTGACAACAGACTGGTAGTGGTTATTAGGCCAATTTCTGATGACAGGTTCCCTGACATGTTAATAATTGTTGCAATTTATTTCTTAGCATAATACAGTTACCCCAGAGCAAGAAATTGTATTTGCAATTAAATATAGTGGAACCTTGGATTACAAGTGACAAGTAGTATCCTAAAATTCTGACATAGTTTATAAAGAAAACTTTACCGCAAAATTGTGTACCACAATATTGAAGAAATAAAGGGACTGTATTATGTACTGCAGAAGACAATGTCTGCATTTCAATGATCATCTGCATTTCAATGATTTCCTATGGGAAAACTTGCTTTAATATATGAGCGATTTGGATTATGTGTAAATTGACATTTATTGATGAAGAAGAACAAAGCAATCAAATGGTATAAAGATAGCAATTCACTTAAAGATATGACAGACATGGGATATTATATAATACAACTGAATTATGAGCACAAATCAAGTAACAAAGTACATTCCTGATGGTAGATTTCCTTTAAGCTCCTAATCCAAGGTCCCACTGTATACAACTGAACAATAAAGAGTACTGTCATGGTATCTGTCACCTACCTGTCCAGCTCCTCAAACAGCTCTCTGACAGTCATGGCAGCCACAATGGTAATAACATATGGTAAGCAATCTTGCTGCTTTCCCAGGGCAAGCATTTTAGCATATCGTGGAGCAACTGGAAAAGATGCCATGACCCTTCCTAGGGGTGTGATGGGACTACTAAGTTTAGCTTTATTCAGCGCTTTTAGCCTGCAAAAATATATTAGTAAAAAAAATTTCTAGGTATATAACAATGTTTATATGGCCATATAAGTATTAGAAACATAACTATTGTCTACAGATTACATCGGATACCATATAATGAATGGGACTGTTCTGCAATAACAAGTATAGTCATGATGTATACCAGAAGCATCAGCTGGATTGACAAACAACTTAAAGGGGAGTTCCCTTGTCAGCAAATAAATATTATTGTTTGTAAAATGAAAAAAGTTATAATTATATATACTTGTAATTTTCCAATAAACTTTGTTTATGTTTTCTAAATTTGCAGTCACACGTTGCAGTTACAACTGCTTCACAATCATTTTTAGGTGGTTTTACGTGCAGTTTTGTTAATTTAACAAGTGAAAGACATAAACTGAATGGGTGAATTTGATTTTGAAGGGGAAACCTGTTCCACAAATGTCATTCACCTATGAAATTAACAAAACTGCACCTAAAACCGCCTCAATGCTGATTGTGATGCAGTTTTAACTGCAACGAGTAACAGCACCAAGAGGGTGCGGTCACACGTTGCGTTTAAAAACGCATTGCAATAGCTGGAGAGTGATTTGCCTAATTAAACAGCTGTTAACACCTGTGTTAAAACACAACCGCTAACGCATTGTTACGCATTTGTTAACATCTCTGTTAACGCATGTGCTTGTTAACGCATTGTGTTTTGTAAACACAAGTGTTAAGAGCAGTTTAATTAGGCAAATCACTCTTCAGCTATTCCAATGCGTTTTTAAATGAGGGTGCATTCACACGCGTTTTAATTGTGTTTGAAATGCATTACAACAGCTGCGGAGAGGTGATTTGCCTAATTACATTACTGTTTACATTTGTTAACGCATATGGTTTGTTAAAGCATTCCGTTAACACCGCATTTAAGCAGCGTTTTGTGAACGCAAATGTTAACAGTAATGTCATTAGGCGAATCACCTCTCCTCAGCTGTCAAAAGCAATGAAAACGCAGGCCAAAACGAAAGTGTGAACACGCCCTCAGGGTGGTGGCACACGAGGCGTTTTGAGACGTTTTTAATCATGGGTTCTCAAAAAACACATGCATTTTCAAAACGCATGCGGTTTTTAACGGACTGAAAACACATAACTAAATACGGACTATAGACAGGTTCAAAATGCCACTTGTGCCACCACCCTTGGGGTGCTGCCACACATTGCGTCCTTGGACCGTCTTTGCACCGTTTTTAAATGGACTGAAAGTGCATGCATTTATGTAAGCTTAGGGTACATTCTCACGCGGAATGCCCGCCGTGTGCTGGAGAGGAGGAGGTGGCCCTTCCTCCCTCCACAGAGAATAGCGGGAAACGGCTGCAAACACGCCGAAAGATAGAGCATGCTCTATCTTTCTGCGGTGTGCGGCCCGGATCGGTGCCACACATGTGTATCCCTACCGTGCCGCTATTGCCATCTTTGGGGACGTACATGCGGCCGCATAATTTGCGGCCGCAGACGGCCATGTGAATAAGTCCTTACCATGCGTTTGGCTGGTTTTACAGCTGCCTATACTTCTGGAAAAGGAGACCAACAGGTTCAAAGCAGCCAAACGCATGGTAGACATTCACGGTAAACAGACAATTAAACAGACTGAAAACTCATGCTTTAAAACGGTCCAATAACATGATGTGTGGCAGCACCCTTACATCCAGTAGACAGAGAGCTGATTATGACCCGTCATTTTGAATTCATTTCAAAATGGCACAAGAACTGTCCAAGAACGCACTGTGTGACAGCGGTAGTGGCACACGTGGCGTTTTGAACCAGTTTTTAAGCATGAGTTTTCAGTCTGTTAAAAAACACATTTGTTTTGAAAACACATCCATTTCTGTCCGTTTTCCAACTTTCTTAAGATAATTGGGGAAAAAAACTGACAAAAACGCATGCGTTTTTAAAATGAATGTGTTTTTTAACAGACTGAAAACGTATGCTTAAAAACTGACTAAAAACTGGTTCAAAACGCCACGAGTGACACCACCCCCTAAGGGCTCTTGCACACTGGCTTTGTTTTTCAAGTCCGTGGTACAGCTATTTCCACGGATGCCTCAAAAGCCTTTGATTTCTATGGGTGTTTTCACATTAGCTTGTATTTTCACTGATTCATTGTCCGTGGAAAAAAAAAAAATATGGAAAAAAAAAACTGATGAAGTGTTTTTTTTTTCCCACCGTTGAGGCTGAAAAACAAGGTGTGACGTTTTCTTCAGTTTTGCGGACACAAACAGAAGAAAAACGTAGACACAATGGAGACAAAAAGGCAACGGATGTGCAACTGAAGCAGAACATTAACACCAATGTGAAAAATGAGAAGCAGAGGGGCTTGGGAACCCCATTCTTGTGATTGGGTGGATCAGAGTAATCAGATACTTGTCACAAATGTGATAAATGACCACTGTTGGGCATATTTTTTTTTTTTTTTTTAAGGGAAAGGTTTGCAGATAGATCAGTAGCATCATGGTCAAACCTGCCAACTTTCGGAGGCTCTTCTAATGCTCCAAGTGCGATGAGTAACTCCTCAGCTGCTATCAAAGCATCAGGCGAGGGTGGTGTTGGAAAAGGAAAATTTACCACCTGAAATCAAACCAAAAAAAACTGCTAACCCATCAACTGTGGCAAATAAGAGGACCTTTCATTATAAGCTTTACCACAATATACAGTACTTTATGATAGCACACAGTGGTGATGGATAGAGAGAATGTGTTGCCCATTTCTTTATGACTTTAATTCAAATATTAATAGCTGCATGGATTTAAAAAAAATAAATAAATACTGTCCATTATTTCGCTCACCTTTTCGATGTTCAGATCTTTCATTTGCAGAACTAAATCTTCAACGGGACGTCTTGTTATTTCAGGGGGGGAAAACTGTTCAAAATCACTAAAGACAGCTGAGGAGTACAATCTACAAGAGTAAATATAGTGGATATAGGGTTAGACAATGAGCCTTATATTCCCAACAATACTACTGGAAGGAACCTAGTTGGACACCATGAAATTCCAATATGATAGTGGAACATCATCATCTTAGGGCCAAAACTTATCTGCATTTTGGCTTTCGTTTTGCAGTTTCCATTAAATTTTAAAAATGGATTGGTATTTAAACAGATAGGCAGACCGATACATTACTAGCAATCAGGGGTTTTTTTAACCCCTTAGCGCTCTGCGCCGTACTTGTACTGCACGGGCTCCCGCGATTAGCTCTCAGCACAGTACCAGTACAGCGCTGAGCCGATGCCGGTTCAGCGCAGCATCGGAGCCAAGCCGGTATCGGGGATCACGGGGTGTCAGGGTTAATGTACCGCTGACATCCTCGGATAACACCCGCAGTCAGAGTGGGCTCCGATCACAGGTGTTTAAATGCCAGCAAGACTGCCGCATTTAACATGATTTTGGGGGGGTCTTTCCCCCACAATCACAATCCCCCACCCCGAGTCGTTTTTCTTGGCGTCTGTGATGTCATCTTAAAGGCAGTGTCAGCCTTCGCATATGCATCAGTATTGCAGAGTATTATCATGAACAAGCAATCAGATGATTGCTTGTTTATGTCCCATGGTGGAAACTGTAAAAAAAACTAAAAAAAAGTGATAAATCATTAAAAATGTCCATAAGCCCCATAACATATAAAGAGACATATAACACTAAAAAAAAGGGGGTCTAAATCATAACACAAACCCCACATATACATTATCACCGCATCCGTAACAGCCCATAGAATAAGATTAAATAATTATTGAATCCGTATAATGAACGACATAAGAATTTTAAAAAACCTGCCAAAAATTCAGATTTTTACCTATTTAATCCCACAAAAAATGCAATAAAAAGTGATCAACAAAACATATGTACTCCAGAATGAGAACAATCCATTAACCAGCTCTGTAGTCAAAAAAGTAACAATGTTATGCCACTTGGAAGACGGCAATGCAAAAATGATAGATTTTTCCCCACATTAGAGGAAAAAAATCCAGTACACAATTGATGTCTTTCTACTTCTGACCTCAAGAAAAAGCTCATAAATTTTCAACAATAGGAGATACCAACCCCAAAATGGTAACACTGAAAAAGGAAAAATGCCATCACATGGCCCCTATAGCAGAAAAGCTAAAATTTTATAGCCTACAAAAAGGGGCCAATGAGGAAACTAAAATCCTGGCAGCTGGCCGCTCCTTCCCTTCTGCTGCCTCGCTCGTCCGCCCAAAAACAGTAACGGCCACATGTGGGGGGTCTCTGTACTCGGAGAACTGCTATACAATTTTAACAATTGGTTTTCTCTCTTTATCTTTGGGAAATGTGTAAATTTTAGGGCTAAATGAACGCATAACCGTCAAAATTTCTAAATTTCACCTCCATTGTGATTCACTTACTATGAAGATCTCAAGGAGTTAACAATCTTCCTAAAAGCGGTTTCTGATTGGTTAAGGGCTGTAGATTTGAAAATGGGTTGATTATGTAGGGTGGTCTTAATGCTAAAATTTCATTCAAAACAGCATTTATCCCCAAAATAGTCATTTCTGAAATTACGGAAAGCCGAAGATGTAAAACGTGCTAATGTACACCATTGCAAGTCTATTTAAATCAATAGGAAAAAAAAACGAAACCTGAATGCAGATGGGTACTGGCCCTTACATAAACGAAGAGTACACAGAGTCTGTAATCACGTCTATTAGAAGCAGCCAATGACTGAACGATGTTGCAGGTGAAAACAGAGGCTTAACTCAACAGAGTACAACCATTGCAGGTGGTTCAGACTACTGGCACAGCAGTAAACTCACTGCATAGTATGTTCTCATTGGAGATCTATGACGATTTATAAACATGAACGTTCAAAATGCAAAAGAAAAATCAGAATCTAAGAAACATTACCTGTAGCAGTGACCAGGCTCAGTTCGCCCAGCTCTTCCTGCTCTCTGATCTGCTGACGCTTGTGATGTCCATTCCACGCGGAAGGAGGAAACGCCTGTGACTTTATCATAGAATCTTTTCTTTACTTTTCCACAATCAACAACAAATTTTATACCAGGGATTGTAAGAGAGGTTTCTGCTACGTTGGTGGCCACAACACATAATCTAGTGCCACTTGGCGGAGGGCGAAAGACCTACGTAAAAAACAAAAGGTCAAACCGCAGGTAATAACAAACTGATGTAAGAATGCTGTATAGAAGGGACAGAAAATCTATTACCTTGGCCTGCTTTTCAGGAGCCAGCAAAGAATACAATGGTAATACATAAAGTGGAAGGGATGAGTCTGATTCTTCTTCTAGAAAACAATGATAATACATATTAGTGCACATACATATATATCTATATCTATCTGTTTGTTCTGTGTACGGGATGCGAAAAATAGGTAGTAAATTCTTGCTACATCTCAGACTAAGCATATTAACCCTTCTAGCAAACTGCAGGAATTAGAAAAAGTGTGTGTGTGTGTGTGTGTGTGTGTGTGTGTGTAGTAGCAATGCTTTTGGTGATTGTGACATGTCATCTTTATTTTCCAGCAGTTTTCATCAATGCCGCCTGTGAGTTTGCCGTTGCCTGTGGGCATACCCTGCATTGAGCATCTATGCAATATGACACCTCAATGAGCTTTTGTTCATCTTGCTAGCAAGTTGGAATTCTGGGGAAAGGCTTTTTCCATAACGGATATTACTAATGCACCAACAAGCTAGTGATGCCATTTAACAAATCATATAAAAAAAAAAAAAAAAAAAGAGTAATCAAGACCTTCATCTGATCCTGCATCTCCTAAACCCAGGTCAAAGTCTGACCCCTCCTCTTCATCTCCACCAGCCTCCCTGTCTTCGTCCCCTTCATCAACGGGCAAAGCTGAATAATTGTCCAAGCTGATTTTAGGCAGGTTCTAGATAAAGATTTAAAAAAAGTCATTTTTTTTATTTAACTTAAATCTCAAGAAACTATTAACATTATTATATTCAAAGGTTAAGTAGTAGTAGTTAAAGAGTGCTTGACATGAGTTAGTGTCCGTGGGGTGGCACCCTTACTGACTGGTTTGGAGGGGGGGGTTCCAGTGGACACTTTTGTGGTATTTCAGTGCAAAATACAATTCTTTTCAATGTGGGAGGGTGTCAGAATTTCATCCTGCTTGCATTTTAGAAGTTCCCTGTTATAGCCTCTGTGAAGAGACACTAAGGCCTATTATCTACAAGCAAGTTTGGTCCGACAAAGTTGCTCAGTGTACTTTCATGAATTATCAGACTAAACCTAGAACCACTGAATTGAACAGGCATGCCAAGTTCAGTTCAATTATTCAAGGTTCAGTCTGTTAAAATTCCAAAGCAAATGTATCACACCAAATTCACATGTGGGTTTTAATTTGCATTTTAATTTGTAAAGTGTAATAACAAATGCAAATACCAATTTCTTCTGTGGTTTTGACTTCTTAAACTCTTTCAGTGCTTTTGCATCCAGTGCATCTTCATCCTTTTCATCATCTGAAAAACAATGAATAAATGTCAAATTTAGTGATTCAATTTAAAAATAGAAGCTAAAAACCCAGCCTATCAAGGTGAGCTCAATACTTAAAGATAAAATGCCACAAGAAATCCCATTTTAACCATGTTTTTATGTAGATGAGATTTGTGTTACTCACAATACAGCTACTATTAACCGAAGCCAATTAGCCACGGTTAACCCATTACGATTCCTCCATTTGTGTCCCCAGTCTAGGGCCATCAAATCAGCCCAGTTTGGAAACATCTATAGCAACAATCAGAAAAATATATTCTACACCTTATTATAAGGAACAATTTTCCCAGTATACCGTAGATTAAAAACATATATTAGCAGTATTATTATTACCCATAATAATTGTAAATTTAAATATATTCTATAAACATATACACCGAATCAAAATTACATCAAGTAACAAAATTACACAATACGGCAGTAAATAGTAATAAAAACCTAAAAATATACAATGACCCAATGTAAAAGTAGAATGACTATGGACACAATGCTCTAGAGACCGAGTATGGTATAAACTGGTGTTCTTCAAGATCCTGAGTGTTGGGCCTTTATCTGGATTCATTGTATGTTAGACCGTGAAACAGTGCAAAGTCATTATATAAAATCCTTATATCATCTTTATTAATAGCCAAAATATCCAACACACTGCCGTTATCAATAAAATCTTATGCGTCAGTAGTGTTGTCAATTAAATTATTTAAGACTGTCAATCCACACACACACACATATTATATATTTTATATACGGTATATTAGTAGTAACTGAGTATCAATGTTCAGAATACTTCATAAGGATAAAATAACTTCCATTTAAAATACTAACCATGATTTACAAAGCTGTCCATAACCTGTTGCCTCCATATGTCTCTGACCTAATCAGCCAATACCATCCCACCTGTAATCTCCGTTCCTCAAAAGAACCTTCTGCTTCACTCTATTACCATTATTTTCGGACAACAGTCTCCAGCATTTCTCCCGTAGAACACTCTACAAAAATGAGTCAGACGTATGTTTTGGATTGGCTACAATATGCAATAACTGCACTGCTCTACTCTCTCACCTTGTGTCTCCATCTACCCTCCCATATAGAATGTGAGCACTGACAGACAGGGTCTCCTGATCACTGTAGTACTGTATTTGCATTTACATTTGTTCTCATCTTAGGGCTCATTCACATGGCCGTCTGCGGGGACGTACATGCGGCCGCAAATTTGCGGCCGCATGTACGTCCCTATAGACGGCAATAACGGCAAGGCGCAGATACGGTGCCACACGTGTGGCAACGATCCGGGCCGCACACGGCAAAAAGATAGAGCATGCTCTATCTTTTGGCGTGTGTGCGGCTGTGCGACGCTATTCTCTATGGAGGGAGGAGGGGCCACCTCCTCTCCAGCGCACGGCGGGCATACCGCGTGTGAATGTACCCTTAACATAATGTATTTGAACCCCTTATCGATTGTACAGAACCATGGAATTAATGGTGCTCTACAAATTTTTATTGAGATTTTATATAATGACTTCATATGGATTCACTATATGTTAGACCCTGATACAGTGCAAGCACTCAGGATCTTGAAAAACAGTAGTTTATATCATAGCTGGTCTATAGAGCATGGTGTCTATATTCAGTCCACTTTTACATTAGGTTGCTGTATATTTCTAGGTTTTATTATTATTTACTACCATTTAATGTAATTTTATTACTTATTACTGCTTAAGACATTTTGATTACACAGGTGTCGTCTGTAAGTTGGGTGTCCTTAAGTAGGGGACTATTTAAGGACACCCAACTTACAAACGACACCCAGTTACAGACGGACCCCTCTGCCCACTGTGACCTCTTGTGAAGTCTCTGGATGCTTTACTATACTACTATAGTCCTGGGCTGCAATGATCAGCTGTAAAGTGTCTGTAATGAAGTTTTATTGATAATCCTTGGTCCCATTACAGTCAAAAATTTTGACACTCAGATTGTCACTGGGGCAAAAAAGTATTTTGTCTGGATCTACAATAATAAAATATACAGTTTTGACTTGCATACAAATTCAACTTAAGAACAAACTTATGGACCCTATCTTGTATGTAACCCCGGGACTGCCTGTATATATAAAAAAATTACAATTATTGTGGGTACTAATAAACATATGTTTTTAATCTACAATATACTGTGAGAATTGTTCCTTATAATAATGTGTACAATATATTCTCTGATTGGTGCTATAGATACTGCCATTTAGATATCAATTCCTTGCATTTTCCTTGAGATACCCAGGGTTTTCTTTGAGCACATTTGGCACATAATGTATATTGCCCTCTCCAAATATAATTTTTTTATTGTGATGCCCCAAAGCCATTATTTAGTTTGGAAACTTGGCCTTACATTGGGTGTGTGAAATAGCTGAACCTTAATCAGCTAAGCAGAACTCAGTTTGCCTCTTAACATTAAGATCACATTTATGTTTACAATTTTAATCTTCAAAACATAGCTCACTTGTACGGGCACATTGTAGCAATCCATTTCTCAGTATTAAAATTTAAAAAACAGATGATTGAAGTTATAATCAGCCAGAACTTACCTTTAGCTCCTTGTTTTCCTCTATGAGGAAACATTTTTCTTAACCGCCGACAGAGTGAATGTACTTCTGCTTGACCTGTGACGAACACCAAGATTCCCCCTAGTAATAAAAGAATTACATTATAAAACATAGAGCAAAAATTATTTATATTGGTTTCACATGGAAACATTTTGATACCTACGGTAAAGACCTTTTCTCAGACCACAGATCAAAAAACTTTGGGCATGATTCCAATAGATAGTAATATATGGTATGCCACAAGGTTGAGACCTGAACTTTTAGAGAGCTCATTCAAAGGGCCATGTCTAAACCCTCTGATCACAGCCCTAAACTTTACATACAAAGGCTTCAATGCCCATGTAAAATGTATGCACTATGCAAGAAATCTTTAAAAGGCCTCGTATAGTATGCAATTTCATAAGTAGGATAATACTATACCTGAAGGAAGCATTCGATGAATTTTGCTGACTTTTCTGAAACATTCCCCTACATAGTCATCTATTGGAGTACGTTTATTAAAGTGCACGGTTACTGGAAACTGCCTGGCGTTTACCTAAGTGATAAAAAAAAAAAAATCACAAAAATACAGTTTCACCATTAGTCTTGAAAAGAGAATAAGAGGAAGAAGAGTTGCAGTTAAATTAAAAAAAAATAATTTTTTTTAAAGAATATGAAAAAAAAAAAATTATAATATATATACATATATACATTTTTTTTTCTCCTCCTCCTCCAAATAGGTGATCAATACAAATGGCAAACTTTACAGACTGCAGAGAAGTAAATAAGCTAAAGGTGTTTACATGATTTAGCTGTAAGCAAGTAGAAGTCAACTTGCCAACCTCAGAAGTATTATATTAAATTAAATAGAATAAAGATGCTGGACCATCAAGTGCAACCAATAAACTTACAGTGTCTATGCAGAAGAAGGAAATAAATCCCATAAAGCTGATAGCAATTCATAGTTAACCATTAATTTTCCTGACTCAAATATGTCAAGAAATTCCTGGATCAACATTTTATCTTTAGAAAATGATTCCCCCAAACAGGGCCCGCGCCAGCATTCAGCAAACCCGGGCAAGTGACAGAGCCCACAGCTGCTGGGTGGACCCAATCGTGCCCACATATCCGTCCCCAGCAGCCTTGCCATGCCGGGTGCTGGCAACGTAAAGCAGAGCTCCGTGCGCAGTAGGATACTGCCCTGTGTCTCTTCACTGTGTGGCTGCCGGCAGTAGGAGGAAGACAGCAGAGGTGACTAAGGTGAGTATTACTTTATTTTAATATTTACTAATTACATTTACTAGTAAATGGGGGTGAGGAGGGGGGCCACATATAATCCATGTGAGGGGGAGTGGCTGCATATAATTAATCCATGGAGGAATAGTCTGCATATAATCCATGGGGATGAGGGGGCTGCATATAATGAATCCATGCCGCTTTACTACAGAAGGGCCCACTGAAACCAGCCCTGCTCCCAAACATGTGATTTTTTTTCTTTTCAGAAACAAATTCAGGGCCCTCTGGAGTATCTTAAAGTTACATTGATTGCTTTACAGAACTTCATATCATTCAAAATATTGAAAACCCTATATGTAATAGGGGGAATATATGAAAATCAAAAAAGTTGATGCTTTAGATTAAGATCAGTCACCTTAATCACCGGAGGAGTAATAGGGAAAAGTCTTTTGTTTTCAGTGAAGTCTTCAATACGCAGAGTAGCCGACATGATAATCAACTTTAATGGCGTTCCTTTCTGTTGGACATTATAAAAGTAGTATTTATATTGATAACATTGCAGAAAATAGCAATACAAATTGTAGATGTAAACATCAATATATAAACTAAATTGTAAAGTAATAAATTCAAAAAACTTACACCACCAGATTATTTTTAAATTACCTTTGTGCGGAGTGGGACAATTCGAGATAGAAGTCCTATCAAAATATCAGTGTAGACACTTCGTTCATGGGCTTCATCTATTATTATTACTCTGTATCTTTTAAGCAAGAAATCCTAAAAATAAAAATAATCTAAATGCATTGGGGAATTTTTTTAAAAAACTGAGCTAAAAATAACATTCTAAAGATTCATTCCACTCTGAAAATACTTAATAATGTACAGTATTCCTTGAGTTTTAAAACCAATAAAAATAAAAGTGACGAATGTGGGTCTAGTACCCGAACGAGGATTCCATCCAGACCACTCTATAGTCGTGCAGGTGATAGCTGATAGTGGGGTCCGGCCTCTTCATCTTTTAGTGAAGATCCTTTGATTGATGAGATTCCCAGCAGTCAGACACACACACCGATAACCTTGTTATCCCCTGTGATAACTTTTAAACTTTTGACAACCCCTTTAAGGTGGTCATCCAACTAATTTATAGCTCACTCCAAATGGCAGAGTTTGTTGTTTCTCTGGGGCTCATTTACTAAGGGTCCGAACGCCGCACTTTCGTCGGGTTTCCTGAACATTTCCGTTTTGCGCCAAATTGCCCTGCAATTTTGGCGCTCGCAATCAGATTTTGGCGCATCGGCACCGGCTTTCATGCAACAGAAATCGGGGGGTGTGGACGTTGGACAACCGGACAAATTCAGACAAACCGCAGAATTTAAAAAAGGTTTTGTGTCGCAAGATCAAGCACTCACATGCACCAGGAAGAAGCAGGTGAACTCCGGCGGACCTCGGCACAGCAGCGTCACAGGAAGGAACTCGAACACATGATCTCAGTGAATCGCGCCAGATCCGAATCAACGGCGGACAACGCACCGCGTGATCGCGACAGGACCGGGTAAGTAAATCTGCCCCTCTGTCTATCATAGCGTTAAACTATATTGGATTCCTGGGAACGTCAGTGTGGGTCCTCCTAGATCAGTGGTGGCGAACCTATGGCACGGGTGCCAGAGGTGGCACTCAGAGCCCTCTCTATTGGCACCTGCGCCATCACTCCAGGCCAGACAGGACTCAAGGTCTCTTGCAGTCCCAGGCAGCCCAGGACCCTAGAAGGAAGCTACAATGATAATCAAAACTTCTTCTCCTTCTTTCTACTGTATTGGTGTCGTCAGGTGCCTATACAATTTAAACATGTGACAGAGCAGGGAGTAATAAGTTACTGCTTAAATGTTGCATCGGCACTTCGCGAAAAATATGTGGGTTTTAGTTGTAGTTTGGGCACTCAGCGTCGAAAAGGTTTGCCATCACTGTCCTAGATCTTTGGGGCCCCAGAAATTGTTTGAGCCACCGTAAAGTAATTCCACTCTTAGTGGATTATAATTTAAGTCGTTTTGGCGGTAGCCCAGGGACCAAGCCTTTTAGGGTGTCCCTGGTCACCCAAACCACCCACCAAATTATATATTCAGAGGGACCTTCATCCATATTATCCTGGTACATCTGTTCCTGCTCTCAATACACATGCACAAAAGAACCATTACAGGACCTTTTTGTAGGTCCTCCAAAGGTACAGATTGAAAGCAGGAAAAGAGACACATCCTCCATCCCCCAAGAAGCTGATTCTAGTACCAGATATAGGAAGTGATTCCAGACTTGTAGGGGCCATAATATACATATAGACCAGGGCCCATGGCAGTATTAATCCGCCCCTGCACCCTTACATGTAACCCCCCACATCATAAAACCCATTGTGGCAGATTTACTTACCCGGTCCGTTCGCGATCCAGCGGCGGGTTCTCTGCGGTGGATTCGGGGCCGGCCGGGATTCACTAAGGCAGTTCCTCCGCCGTCCACCAGGTGGCGCTGCTGCGCTGTAAAGCATTGATCCGCACTGGAATTCACCAGGCCCGACCAAGTGAAGGTAAGCGCGTCCCAAGCGACACTTTTTTTGTTTTAAATGCGGCGGTTTTTCCGAATCCGTCAGGTTTTCGCTCGGTCACGCCCCCCGATTTCCGTCGCATGCATGCCAGTGCCGATGCGCCAAAATCCGATCGCGTGCGCCAAAATCCCGGGGCAATACAGGGAAAGTCGGCGCAAATCGAAAATATTCGGGTAACACATCAGGAAAACGCGAATCGGGCCCTTAGTAAATGACCCCCATTGTATATTTAAATAAGGTTCGATCCGATTTTTCAGTTCCCCATGACACCCACGATGTGTAAAATGATGACCATTTAGAAGATGATGAAATGTTGAGATTCCTCGGAATTCAGACTAAACTACATAAATTCGCCATCACTTTAACACAACTTATCAAATCTGCTTTTAATTTGGAAAGTCTTGGGCACTTTTCCCTTCTGATTATCTCGTGTAATGGATTGAGATCCCAGGAACAGTCTCTGCAAGGCCAACGCGCAACTTGTGAGCCACAGGCCCGGAGAATATGTATAGATGAAAAATAATTAGCTGTCACCGGCTTGGCTACGGAAGGACAAAGCCGTCTGGAATAGCCTGTGGTCAAGTGTCCTACTTAATTAAAGCGCAGCACACAGGACGATGTTTAGTGATGGAAGTGAATGCTAGAAAATAACAGAGCGCTGGAACCGGCCGCTCCTTGTAGATTATCGCCGCGATTCATTTACATGTTAATATGCGTCTTCTGTAGGATTCACAGAAAATTGCGATGTAGAAATTATATATGACCGACATCCGACACAAACAAGATGTAGAAATGACATTCTGTAAGAAATATTGTCATTACGATACAAGTTGATGGCATTGATATAATTTCTCTTTAAAGGGGTTGTCCACTTTCAGCAAAAAGACTTGCTATCAGAGCCGGGTGACACTAAAGGCTTGTGCACCTGCATGTCGGTTACAAGACCAGGGTCTTGTCTACAGCTTTCTATAGAATGACAGCAAGCAGAGATCTAGAAAACTGCAAGGGATTGATACAGAAAGTATATTAGAAAAATTGTATACATTTTCCTAACACAAACCATATCAATTATTAAAAGAGGACAACCCCTTTAAGGATGACTTTTCAGGACTCTTTGAATGAATAATAGGTATCTATCTACAGATTCCAGCACAGTGGGAATTTTATCTCTACCCCTCACCGATCCTGAATCATCAATGTTGATATTTTCCAAAATTCTCCTCCTCATTTGGCTACCATATCAATTATTTGCTGAAAGAGGACAACCCCTTTAAGAATGCGCTACAGGGGGCAGGGGCAGGCTGGCTACACGCTACAGGGGGCAGGGGCAGGCTGGCTACACGCTACAGGGGCAGGCTGGCTACACGCTACAGGGGGCAGGCTAGCTACACACTACAGGGGGCAGGGGAAGGCTAGCTACACACTACAGGGGGCAGGCTGGCTACATGCTACAGGGGGAAGGCTGGCAATTTTGCTTGTCTGCCTTGGACACCAAAATGCCTCGCACTGGCCCCGTTTCCACCACACCCTGCCACCCAGTTATTGGCACTTTCTGCTGCAGCAATGAGGTGTTGCTAGCAATTAGCTGAAAAGTTGTACCCATCTCAAAGAGCCATCGCTGCAGAAGGAAGTTTAGACCAGCAGGGGATTGGTGAGATTTGTGCCCCTTGCTACACAGAAGGTGTCCACTCTACACAGTGTTATTTCTGTTGGGCAAAATACTGCTTTATCCCCTACGGGACTCAGCATCTTTTGGCCTAAAGGACACGGCCCCATTTTTCAAGTCTGGCCTGTGTCACTTTAAGTGGTTATAACCTGGGAACGCTATGAGATATCCAGGGGATTTTGAGATTGTTTTCTCGTGACACATAGTACTTCAAATTAGTTTAAAAATGTGGATGAAATCTTTTTCATAAAAGCAAATGTTGAAAAAGATTAAAAAAAAAAAAACATAATTTGGAAAAATTCTTTATTTTTAACGTTCTAAATTCTCTACTTTTGATGCAGATAGTCATAGCACCCAAATATATTCATAACTTACATTTCCCAAATGTCTGCTTTATGTTGGTTTTGTTTTTTAAGTTTCAAAATTCCAACTAGAATGTTATGAGGCTCAGAATTTAGGTATCATTTTTCACATTTTTTGTAAAATCACCAAAACCCGTATTTAGATGGACCTGCTCAACTTCTAATTGACACAGAGAGGCCTAAATAATAGCTAGACTCATAAATTACCCCATTAAGGAAACTACACCCCTCAACGTATGAAAAATCACTTTTAAGAAATTTGTTAACCGTTTACATGTTTTATAGGGGTTAAAACAAAATGGAGGTGCAGTCTGCAAATTGTAATATTTTTTCACAATACACCCATTTTGGGTGGAAAATTAAACATTTACAATGGATTAAATGAAAAAAATGCTCCACAAAGTTTGATACCCAATTTCTACCGAGTACACCGATGCCCCATATGTGGTTATAGCCTGCTGTATGGGCACACGGATGGGCATAGAAGGGAAGGAGGCGCCATCCAGATCAGATTTGCTATGTCACATGGTACAGGCTATAATTTTTATTTTTTTTTTATTGTGGACCTATAAAGGCTTATTTTTTTTCCAACATGAGATGCACTTTTCTGTTACGTAATTTTGGGGCATCTATAGCTAATTGGTGAGATTTAATTAACTCTTTGTTGGTGGAGGAAATGAAAATCATCAATTGTTAGGAAAATTTTTATGTGTTTTTTTTGGCCATTAACCATACCATAAAAATAGAATATGGTATTTTATGGTATTTCGATTACGAAAATACTTCATTTATATATATTTTTTATTATTTCCCATTTTTACTGAATAAAAAGTAATTTGGCAAAATTGTTGTTAATTTTAGCATCACCGGCTTTCATATGCTAACTTTTTTATTTTTTCACCTCACAAATCTGGTTAGGGCTTATTTTTGCGAGAATGATAGCTCTTTTTAGTGGTCTTATTTAGATTGCGTAACTTTTTAAAATCACTTTTTAGAGCATTTTTAAGGGACATTAATAAAGTCATCTTTTTTTCAGATAGTTTTTTGAGGTAGTTTTTTACGGGGTTCACTTTGCAGATCTAATAACTATTCTGTTTTATTATGCAGATTGTTACGGACGCAGGGATACCAAATATGTGGGGGTTTTGTGTATTTTATTCAATTGTACTGAATAAAAACTAATTTGGAGAAAATCTTATTTTAGCATCACCATCTTTTCATATGCATAACTTTTTTTTTTTTGATTGACAAATCTGGTTAGGGGCTTATTTTTTGCGAGAACATTGTTCTTTTTAGTGGGCTTATTTTAGAGTGCATACAATGTTTTATACACTTTTTAGGAGTATTTTTTATAGGGTATTAATTAAAAATTATCTTTTTTCTGAACTTTTTTTGCATTTTTTTCCTCCGGCGTTTACCGTGCGGGTCCAGTAAGGATTCTGTTTTATTATGCAGATTGTTACAGACGCGGCAATACCAACTATGTGGGGTTTTTTTGTGTTTTTATGTTTTTTATACTTTATTAAGTGTTTTTATGGGAAAGTGACATTTTAGGGGCTTATATTTTTATGTATTTATTTTTTATTTATTATAATGTGTAGTGTTAAGTGTTTTTGCATGTTTTTACTTAAACATACTTGAACTTAAACCAGCGATGCTCTGATGGCTGGTTTAAGTTCAATACACTGCTCTACAATACTATTTTATTGTAGAGCAGTGTAAACTGTCTGAGCATGCATGCTAAAGGCTGGCAATTTTGCTTGTCTGCCTTGGCACCAAAAGCCTCGCACGGCCCCGTTTCCACCAACCTGCCACCCAGTTATTGGCACTTTGCTGCAGCCAATGAGGGTTGCTAGCAATTAGCTGAAAAGTTGTACCATCTCAAAGAGCCATCGCTGCAGAAGGAAGTTTAGACCAGCAGGGGATTGGTGAGATTTGTGCCCCTTGCTACACAGAAGGTGTCCACTCTACACAGTGTTATTTCTGTTGGGAAAATACTGCTTCCCCTACGGGACTCAGCATCTTTTGGCCTAAAGGACACGGCCCCATTTTCAAGTCTGGCCTGTGTCACTATAAGTGGTTATACCTGGGAACGCTTGAGACATCCAGGGATTTTGAGATTGTTTTCTCGTGACACATTGTACTTCAAATTAGTTTAAAAATGTGGATGAAATCTTTTGCTTTTATGAAAAAGATTAAAAAAAAAAAAAAAAAAAACATAATTGGAAAATTCTTTATTTTTAACGTTCTAAATTCTCTACTTTTGATGCAGATAGTCATAGCACCCAAATAAATTCATAACTTACATTTCCAAATGTCTGCTTTATGTTGGAGGTTTTTTAAGATCCACATATTTTAATAGTGTATGAGGCTCAGAATTTAGGTATCATTTTTCAATTTTTGTAAATCACCAAAACCCGTTATTAGATGGACTGCTCAACTTCTAATTGACACAGAGAGGCCTAATAATAGCTAGACTCATAAATTACCCCATTAAGGAAACTACACCCCTCAACGTATGAAAAATCACTTTTAAGAAATTGTTAACCTTTACATGTTTATAGGGGTTAAAACAAAATGGAGGTGCAGTCTGCAAATTGTAATATTTTTCACAATACACCCATTTTGGGTGGAAAATTAAACATTTACAATGGATTAAATGAAAAAAATGCTCCACAAAGTTTGATACCTAATTTCTCCCGAGTACACCGATGCCCCATATGTGGTTATAGCCTGCTGTATGGGCACACGGATGGGCATAGAAGGGAAGGAGGCGCCATCCAGATCAGATTTGCTATGTCACATGGTACAGGCTATATTTTTATTTTTTTTTTGTGGACCTTAAGGCTTATTTTTTTCCAACATGAGATGCACTTTTCGTTACGTAATTTTGGGGCATCTATAGCTAATTGTGAGATTTAATTAACTCTTTGTTGGTGGAGGAAATGAAAATCATCATTTGTTAGGAAAATTTTTATGTGTTTTTTTTGGCCATTAACCATACCATAAAATAGAATATTATTTTTATTCTAGGGTCGCCACGATTACGAAAATACCTCATTTATATATTTTTTATTATTTCCCATTTTTACTGAATAAAAAGTAATTTGGCAAAATTGTTGTTAATTTTAGCATCACGGCTTTCATATGCTAACTTTTTTATTTTTTCACCTCACAAATCTGGTTTAGGGCTTATTTTTTGCGAGAATGATAGCTCTTTTTAGTGGTCTTATTTAGATTGCGTAACTTTTTAAAATCACTTTTTAGAGCATTTTTAAGGGCATTAATAAAGTCATCTTTTTTTCAGATAGTTTTTTGAGGTAGTTTTTTACGGGGTTCACTTTGCAGATCTAATAACTATTCTGTTTTATTATGCAGATTGTTACGGACGCAGGGATACCAAATATGTGGGGGTTTTGTGTATTTATTCAATTGTACGAATAAAAACTAATTTGGAGAAAATCTTATTTTAGCATCACCATCTTTTCATATGCATAACTTTTTTTTTTTTGATTGACAAATCTGGTTAGGGGCTTATTTTTTGCGAGAACAGTTGTTCTTTTTAGTGGGCTTATTTTAGAGTGCATACAATGTTTATATCACTTTTTAGAGTATTTTTTATAGGGTATTAATTAAAAATTATCTTTTTTCTGAACTTTTTTTGCATTTTTTCCTCCGGCGTTACCGTGCGGGTCCAGTAAGGATTCTGTTATTATGCAGATTGTTACAGACGCGGCAATACCAACTATGTGGGGTTTTTTTGTGTTTTTATGTTTTTTATACTTATTAAGTGTTTTTATGGGAAAGTGACATTTTAGGGGCTTATATTTTTATGTATTTATTTTTTATTTATTATAATGTGTAGTGTTAAGTGTTTTTGCATGTTTTTACTTAAACATACTTGAACTTAAACCAGCGATGCTCTGATGGCTGGTTTAAGTTCAATACACTGCTCTACAATACTATTTTATTGTAGAGCAGTGTAAACTGTCTGAGCATGCATGCGCATGCTCAGACTGTTTACAGCCAGACCCGGAAGGGATCTGAGTGGCAGGGAGAGCGGGCAGCTTCGGGGCCCATGCCAGTCCTTGGAGCTGCCCAGAAGAGGATCGGATCCCCCGGTAAGCGGCACGGGGGATCCGATCCATAGGGGGAAGACCCTTGACCGCGGCGTGTAAGTGGTTAACACCCACGATCGGAGTCGGCTCCGATCGCGGGTGTTACAGCGCGGTGTCAGCTGTACTAGACAGCTGACAGCCGCTGCTTCTGGTACTGGCTCCGTTGGTGAGCCGGTGCCAGAAGCAGGACATTATAGTGCGTCCTGGTGCGCTAAGTATCTAGCCACCGGGACGTACTATAACGTCCTGGTGCGCCTAGGGGTTAACTATCATCAGATAAATGCCTTTCAGATTCACTTAGTAGTAAAGATGCTCACCTTCTGAATTTCTTTCAGCAGAACACCATCTGTCATGAACTTTATTTTTGTTTCAGGGGAAACATTTCCTTCATATCGAATTTGATAAGAAACAACACTTGGAAAAAAAAGAAACAACAGGAAAAATAGAGTTACATTAAAAACAATTAGACATTTTAATTCTTTTCTTTCCTTCTTTGCCTCTCTATTAATAGATTGTATCATATCAGAATAGTCTCCTAATCCTTCTAATCTCTAAATTTCAACTGGAAAGGGGTAGGGGAACCTTTTAGTAAATACATTTCAAAGAGAAATTGCAAGCCCATTTTCCCTCTATTAGTTGAGACAATAAATCTCTATGCAGAAAGAGAAGTCCTTATATACAGCAGCTAAGTGGCATCACTCTCCAATGGTGCAATATGTGACAACCCCTGCCTGACATAAGAGCATGCAGTAGTCATGGAAGTCCTCATCTATGAAACTGGAAGACTGCAAGAATAATCCTCTAAAACCTTGCAATGCAAAAAAGCAAGACCTTGTTGCAAAGGCTAATTTTCCAGTAAGCAGGGCAACTAAAAATTGATCCAAAAGGGACACCATTAATAGGTGTTTTCAATACTTTTTGGCACAAGCGGAAAAAGAACTCCATGTCCAACTTCGTCCAAGATAATTCAAGCTTCATTTAAGGCATAGTAATTAAAATCCCAGTCCGTTTGTAGGCCAACGCGTTTCAAACAGTGGACCCATTCTTAGTCATGGCTGAGAATGGGTCCACCATTTGAAACGCGTTGGCCTACAAACGCACTGGGATTTTAATTACTATGCCGTAAATAAAGCTTGAATCATCTTGGACGAAGCTGGACATGGAATTCTTTTTCCGCTTGTGCCAATTTAATGCAGCCCTTGCAGGAGGGCAGTCCGTGCCGTGGCGGAGTCTATGGTTTGAGGTGAGCTGGACTTTTTACTGTTTTCAATACTTTACATTGTAGTACCAAGAAGATTACCAAGTCTAGTATGTACAGTATTTTTTAAGGCATATGTACTTCTTATTTTCTGTGCAGATTAGAGATAGAACTTACTCCTGAGGCAGGTTCATTTCAAGAGCCACTCTTTGTGACATGGTGACTGCTGCTACACGACGTGGCTCTGTGATGCCAATAATGTCATTATTACTAGTAACAAAGCAAAAAAAAACAACAACAGGGAATTAAATAAGTGCAGTCATTACTTTACAAGAGCAAAGGTATAGATATAAAATACTATAGAATAAGAAATAAAAATAAAGTTAAAAGGGGCATGAGAGGCTAGATCTCTACCCATTAGTCAGAGGTAGAATTGTAAATTCACACATCCATACTGCTTTCTATTCAGATTTATGGATGTCAGAGCTATTTGACAAAAACTCTATGGCTCTCTATTTAAGTCATCAGAAAAAGGTTAACCCCCTATTGCTTGGCTTATTATTAGCACTATCATAATACCCGATTTTCTAATGTTTAGCCTTGATCTGAGATTTGTGAAAATATTTCCTATTATAATCCTGTAATTCTTGCAAATATTTGCAGCAGCCATTGAAGGAACAAGGAATCCTTTGTTTTCTACATCACACCATTTCTGCATAGCTTAGCAAATAGGCAGCACAAGAAAACACCCATAAAGAAATAGAACTAGGTCTGAAGGCTGCCCTATTACAAGATCTTACACTAAAAAAAAAAAAGCTACAGTTCAATAATAAATGTGGTCCCACCATTGCAAGCTACTGTTTGCAAATGAGGCATGCACAATATGAATCCCTTCCTGCGTTTATATATACTATTACTTCCGAACAGTATTCTACATGCGCTGTCAAGAGCTGATTTGACTAATACAGATCTAAAGCAGTTGTAAGGGAGAGGACACAAAGTGATCATTGTGTGCTTATGAGATACCATAGCAGTCAGAAGCCTAGCAAACACCCTCATGCCCACAGTGAATTAAATCCCATAAAAAAGTATCATTAACTACATTAAAAATTTGGCACAAATGAGCAAACAGTGACAATTATGAGACAGAAAACATGACATAAATAAAATTATACATACTGCCCTCCTTATGAATGGATGTTTTTCAAATATATTGTGTAATATGATGTGTTTTTTTTTTTTTAAAGTGGTATTACAGGTTTAAAAAAAAGCCAAAAAAACTACACACAATCTCCTATCTGTAGGATTGGTGATCAAACTTAGAACAAGAGTGGGAAACTATGATCTCATATATATATAAGCATCACCGTTAGGGATACATCAGTATATAGTTAGCAAAGTTAAGGGGGGTTGAAGCCATGGTGGAGTGTGCAACTATGCACACTATGGTCGCAACCCCCTCCTTGGCAGGAAGGAAAACGCAAGTCTAGCAGTTCGCTAGATTATTTAAGGGTTTGTACATCAGAAAACTAGCATACGAGCTCTGATAAATGTCCCACCCAGAAGTCCAAAATCCCTGCCCAAAGATTATCTCCTCCATGGCCTATATGCAGTTCAGTCTGATTTAAGTGAAAGGGGCTGAACTGTAACAGCAATTTTAACCTGAATTGAGGAAACCTACTGCAATAATTTTCATACATTCCTTATTTTACAATAATAATACTTTACTCACCTTCCATAGCCGGCTTCATAGAGGAACTGTGGCACCTGAGTGGTTTTCCCACTGCCAGTCTCACCACATAAAACTACAACAGGGTTTTCTTTAATGGCTTCCATTATAACCTGTTCTTCTGCTAGGATTGGAAGTTTTAACCTAGCCTCCTATATAGAATAAGGAAAAATTAGCATATTTTATGTTAAGTTTGTGCATTACGAAGATCACACAGTACACAGCAGGAGAACTATTGCATAGTGATGTCAATATCTTGATGTTGCATGGTTATATAGGGCATCTTCCTTTGGCTCAGGGGGCATTCACCAAAAAAAATGTAGTCACCCTTCAATGTGGTACAGAAGAGATGGAGAATTGGATTCTGCCTCACCACTTGTGTTACTGGGCCTGTCCCAGGAGCCTTTTCAGAAGATGTTACTACAATCTCCTTTACAGGTTGAAGTGACATAGCTGTATGTCATAGAGCAGTGATGGCAAACCTTTTAGAGACCGAGTGCCCAAACTACAACAAAGACCTGCTTATTTATCGCAAAGTGCCAACACAGAAATTTAATTTGTGATATATACTCCTTTCTCTGTCACAGTTTTCATTGATACCAGCACCTGAGGACACCAATAAAGCAGAAAATAGTCCCAGGTACAGCTGTCACTTTAAAATATCTCTGCACAGCAAGTCCTGGGCTGTCTGGGACTGCAAGAAGATACCTGGAGTCATCTCTGGTGATGGCCTGAGTGCCCACAGAAAGGGCTCAGAGTGCCACCTCTGGCACCAGTGCCATAGGTTAGCCATCACTGTCATAGAGTATAGCTGCCAAAGCCTATATGTGAAAAACTCTTACATGTCGGATTTTTTCTAAGCCTCCTAGCAATGTTAGTTATACACACCTGGATTTCAGGAGACCTGTCAACAGGAACAAATATTGCTGGCTCCAAATCCTTAGGTTCAGGCTTGTCTTTTGGTGGCTCAGTATTAGCTGGCTTAGAGTCTGAGGGCAAGTCCTGTGACAGAACAGTCTCCATAGGCTTCACAAGAGTGACATTATCTTCAAGCTTTTCTTCCTTTGTCTCAGCTTCATCATCCTCTTCTTCCTGCTCATCTGAGCTGTCAGAAGACATGACATTCTCAACTTGTTCTTCATCTTCAGCTGAATATTTTCGCCTACGTTTCTTGTTTGCTCCACTGATGCTGTTTAGGCATTCTACTCCTGTACTATTTACTTCATCATATACCCTAAGAAAATAAAGTCAAAGTACATGTCAGAAAAGCTAAGGAGGTGGGACCTCAAGCAATAATGAGGTGGGACCTCATGGATTCATCACAAGGATGCATAAATAAGAACAATGCAAAAAAAACAATTACACAAAGCTATAAGTGGAAGCATTTATTGCAAACAGCTTCTCTACAGAATCTTACCGTTTGGTACTATAAAGCCGTTCACCTGTGCCCATCTTGGATGTTGTATACAATAAATTCAGTTCCTTCTCAGTGGCTTGCACCTCACTGAGTTTAGTGAGGAGTTCTGATCTCTACCAGAAAGAAGACAAAAAAAACGATGCTTTGTGTTCATTTCAAGATGTGTCCAGTAGAAGCCAGGGCTGTGAAGATGGATTCTCATTCAGAGAGCATTTTGGTAGAATAATAAAATCTTGATAAAATGGAGCAACTCCACAAATATATAATACATTATAAAAACAACATTTACAAGATCCATACTCTCATACTGCTCAACTTTATCTACCGGCAAGATAAAGGATTGTGAACCAAGCACACCGACATACTGGTGTGTGCCCAGGATCTGCTCTTTTAGCTTCTTATGCCCTGGATTTTTTTTTTTTACAAAAAAGGCTTTTAAACTTATGCAATTGAACCTAGGGGGCTCTGGGCTTTATAGGCATTAATGGAGCCCCTCAGGCTCATTTGCATAATTTTTAAAGCCTCTTAATCTTAAAAACAAGGATACAGGAAGCTTAAAGAAGAGAGGATGCTGCCAGAGGGTGCACACATCTAATTATGCACGCCCTCACCAACTCCATGGGAGAGGGAGGTGATGTCACACGAGAGGCGTGAATTCACCTCCCTCTATCAGCATGGGAGTGGGAGGTGACGAGGGAACTAATAATTAGCAGCCTTGTCCCTGAGCTCCTGCTAATTAAAAATCTTTTTTCCAGAATGTTAACATTAAAGGGGTTGTCTGAGACTTTCCAAAAAAACAAGGGTGGCTGTGAGGAGGCTGCTAAATAAATAAACATATACTTCTCTTCCGGGGCCCTCAGGGTGTCCCGCGTTGCTGTCGCTCTGGCCCATGCCCCATGTAAACAAACATGGCTGCGGACGCAGTGCTGCATTCAGCTTCCGGCCGGCTGAGGTGGCCAGCCACGCCCACCCATCCCTATTCCCAGCACTGTATATGCGACACGGATGGGTGTCAGGTCCAGCCGAAGCTGAAATCGTCCGTTGCCATGTTTGTTTACATTGGGCACAGACCAGGACGACAGCAGAGCGGGACACCCGGAGGGCGCCGGGAGGTAAGGACATGTTTATTTTTTAACCAGCCCCCACCCGGTCACCCTTGTTTCTTTGGAAAGTCTCAGACAACCCGTTTAAAAAAGGCCAGCGTCGGGATCGGAATGAAGAGGAGCAGGGGCAAGAATCTGTAGTTTTTTTTTTTTTTTTTTATATACCAAGTGGTAGTTTTCCTTAAAAAGGGCAGCACAGGATTCTCTACTACCCTCTAATCATCCACATAAGTGGATTATTTACAGTTGCTGTGGATCTAATCTTTTGCTGACTTCAGCAACCCAGTGGGCGTACATGAGGATTACTACTGTTTCTGGTCATTGTGTGACTAATTTAATTATCCAGCAAACGTTTCATGCAACTGAACTTCAATTTAAGAGTGAAAAACTAATTGGAAAGGAGAATGGATAAAAGCAGAGTATGTGGAGAAAGAATGTTTCTTTGAAGAGAGCCACCACTGATAAGGTGGCTTTAGTAACTTTATTTTGAAATATATTAATACTAAAGCAGCCTCTGCACGGGATATTTTGTCTATATATATTTTTTGCAAGTAAACTGCATCCCATTCTGGGCCTATGGGGTAAATATAACATTAATTCCTTTAAGAATGTACAGCATAGGTCCATCATGATATTGCTTCATGTACTCAGTGCACGCACTTCGTTCGGCCCCTTTTCGATCAATCACAGAGGTAGGAAAACCTTGGAGACAGGCATAACACGTTCCTTCGAAGTGCAGCTCAGGAGTGACCGAACGGTCTGTGGAGAAAGATAGGGGCACTTCACTCTGACTTTCTTCACTTTAAATTTAATGCTTAAAGCCTATAACTTGACACTGCTCGCCATCTAGTAAAAACAGGTCTATTTTTACTAATCTATATCTTCTCTTTTAAACACCTCGCCAAAAGGTGTTTCTCAATACTTGCCACTCCTTACGAACACAAAGGTGCAGCCGACGCGTCACAACCTGGTGTGAAGATATGGCCACACACTTAAAGATAAAACTCTGCATTCGCCAGGTAAGTAATTCTCAGTCCACTAATCACACAAAATCCAACTTTTTTCTGATACCTTACCCTGTTCACTCTCTTCCTTTTTGAGGCAGCTCAAGAGGGACGAAGTGTCAGGCTCCTTTCCTCTGCTGCCCACTATCCTTGCATCGTTGACCACCATCCCCTCCACATCTGGTACGTCTCTTCCCAGCAGTCCACTTCTCACCTAACTAAAATCTAATCAAACCTCTTCTCTCTTTCTTCTGGTCGTATTTCCCTCTTTTTCAAAGCATTGTATTGTTACCCCTATTACCCCTTTACAAGAAGCCCTTCCTGCTGACCCATCCAGTGACTGCTAACTACAGACCATTTTCGTTACCTGCCCTTTCATCTCCAAGACTCTGGAACGCTCTGGTCTATTCTCGACTTTTCCGTTTTCTTCAGCTAACCCTCCTTCCTTGACCCCCGCAATCTGGTTTCCGCCCTATGCATTCTAATGAAATGGTTTACTAGGCTGCCATATGATCTCCTCACTGCTAATATCCAAAGTGACTCTTCTCTCCTCATTCTTCTGGATCCTCCGCAGGTCGATACTGTTGACACCCGCTCCTCCTCAGGATGCTTTGCTCCATTGGCCTATAAAAGGCTTGACTTCTTGGTTTTCCTCCTATCTCTCTGACCGCATTTCAGTGTCTTCCTTTCTGGATTCTCTCTTCTTCTGTTCCGCTCATCTGTCGGGGTTCCTCAGGCTCAGTCCTAGGTCCTCTCCTCTTCTACCTCTAACGGCACCATTGGAAACCATCAGGAGATTTGGTTTTCAATTCACTTTATGCTGATGACACCCAGTTGATACTCAGCACGTAACATCACTCCTGCCTTATCCAGAACACTAGTGGACTGTCTCTTCTGCTGTTCTAACATCATGTCTCTCTCTTCTTGAAAACTTAATTTTCTAAGACCGAACTTTCTTGTCTTTCACCATCCATAACAGAGGCCTATCCTAACCTCTCCATATCAGTTGTGGGGTCACCATAACCCCCAAAGCATCAGGCCCGCTACTGGGGTTGTGTGGATTGACCTCTTCTTGAGACACACATTCAACTCTGCTCGCTCTTGCGTGAGGCATCTCAGAACACTCCTAGAATCCGACCGTTTCTCAAATTTGAACCTGTGAAAATGCTAACTGTTGCTTGATTCACTCTCGGAAAGACTATCTGTAATTATCTAAACCGGTTTTCCACTCACCAAACTCTCTCCTCTCAATCGATTCTTAATGCAGCAGCCAAGGCTAGTCTTCAGACTAAACGCTACACGGATGCCTCCGTTATGCCAGTCACTGCACCTGGCTTCCAGTCTCATTCGAATACGTTAAATAATAACCCATTCATCCACAAAGCTCTGAATAATGCTGCACTTCCTACCTCTCCTCTCTTATTTCAGTCTATCGCCCAACCCGTGTCTTAGATCCGCCAGTGATCTTAGATTACCTTCCTAACCTAGTGCGGACCCTCCACTCGCGTCCAAGACTTCTATAGAGCGTGCACCAATTCTATGGAATGCTCTGCCCAGGACTATCAGACACAATACTAACCTCCAAAGTTTCAAAGCGTGACTCTTAAAACCCCATTTCGTTTAGCAAGCCTATAAACATCATTAACTGCATGAAGTTTTAACTCTTCTACTAAACCCGTCCTGTGTCGTCACTCCCATCTGTATCAGCAACCAACAGGCACCAGATTCTCTTGCAGTCCCATTCACCTGGACCTGGTATATATGATGACGGGTGATTGGTTCAAGGCCAGCAATTCCATTTATTATATTTTGTTCTATTCCTAAGAAGAAAGATGGTTGACCATAAAATTCTTTTAACTCGTGTTACCCCATCATCTCCACAAACCGTAAGCTCTGGCGAGCAGGGACCTCATTCCGTTGTTCCATACAAAGTGTCTGTCTCTGCTTGTCATTGTTATAGTAAGTTTGTTGTTTCCTATGATTTGTAAAGCGCTCAAGTAATATGATGGCGCGGGCGCATATAAATAAAGATTTATTATTATTTAACGATTATTCTCTACTAATGGTCACGTCTGCACAATTGCAAGTAAACTTGTGGGACATATCCTACAGATGGTTTGGCCACTGCTTCAGAAACAACAAAAATTTACAAACCTGGCTTTTTTTCTCTTTCTGCTCCAAAACTTTTTGTAGTGCTTTTTTCTGTTTTCTACTCAATGGCTTTTTGGCAGGTGCACTTTGGATTGCTTTTTTCTGTTTGGATTTTTTGGATGGTAGCACTAGAGCGTTGCACTCGTCCAACCCTTTCAGTTGTTCCACTCCTGGAATACATCATTTTATAAGAAACAAAACCTGTTGTGACATACATGCTATTTACAAGCAGTTTAATGGCACATCATCTCACCTTCAATTTCAACCTGCACATCTTCCTTGGGTTCGGACTTGTCCTCGGTGGTCTGCACTTGTTGTCTTGCTTTCCAGTTATGTCTCTTTCTTGACTTACCCATGCTGGAAATTCTGCAATCAAATCATATTATAAAAAAAAAAAAAAAAAAATTCCACGAAAATACTACTGAAACGCCGGGGATACAGCGAGTAGCATTTTCATTTATGTAATGCTATTGGATGAATTTTCACCACAGTGACTCCTTAAGGTTATAATGCTTAAAACACCCCAAAATGTGCAAATTCAGGGCATATGCTTGACATCTACTCCTCATCGCAGATCAATGAGTGATTCTGCTTTAACAGCGTGGGATGCATGTACCAGGAGCTGTCAGAGATGCAGAGACTTCAAAGTTATTATTCTGAGTCACAAAAAAAGTTAGATGAGAAAGGTCTGAGGTTATCAATTTTGTTTAACTGAGACCTAGCATTCTATGTACAGTACATGCCAGATGTTATGAGATAACAGAAAATCTTACATAAAAAAAGAATAACCATTACGCACCTGTTGGTAAAGCTATTAAAATGTTATGGTAGCTGCAGAAAATTAAAAAAAAAATACTTGTCTGGCATCTGGCCGGTGGGGTCCTTTCTGTCAGGACATATTTATAGTGGCTGCCGTTGCAGGCAATCCTCAATAAAAAAATATCATGTTAACTTCCCACTGCCAGTCACTAACCTCAACAGTGGCTTTTTCATTTTCAAGACAATCAAGCATCAAAATCGAGCATGATAAACCAGGGACCCTTAATCATAGACCCAGGCATTGTGACTATTGTTATAATCTTATATGGGCTCTAATCCATGGGCTCCTTTTCAACTTTTAAAATTATGCTTATGAGTCTGAAGGGATACTCTAGCCTATATGTTACTTGGCTTTGCAGACTGTTATACTATCTCAACCCATCCTGCTCCCTCAGCACTTATGCAGCTGGAAAGGCTCACTGCACAAGTGCTAAAGGGAACAGGGGAAGAGTGAGACAGTGTAAGAGTGCAGTCCCATGTGGCGTTTGTATTGCATTTACAAACAATGAGCAAACGCCGGGGCTTGTCCTGATCACATTGTGTACATGCCAAACACTGGCTTCTGGTTACAAAGTGCATGCATCTCCATGGTAAGGCAATTGGGCCAAAGCCTAGGCATTTCCGTTGAGTTTGTAAACAAAATGCAACCACCACGTGTGGCTGTTCCCCCACAGTAGATCACAGAGGGGCTAGGGTAGCCCCTCTGGTTCATTAGAACAATTTTTAAAGTTTATTTTAGAAAGCAGGAGGCCATGAATAACAAATATAAGAAGATTGTCACAGTGCCTGGATCTATGAGTAAGTGCCATTGGAGCAGCATGCTTGACTTTGATATCAGATTTTCTTAAAAACATGTGACTGATAAGGCCAGTGATTGGCTGCAGTGGGCATGTGAATGATGTACGGTGTGTCAATGCTGCAGAACCATCATGGCCACAGTTTTACCAATTACATAAATTCAGAACTTAATGGATAGGTAATTTAATTTAACAGTAAACTAAATTTGATACTTTGTCAATTTTCTTTAAAAACGGAAAACTTCATAATGGTTAATGAGAGAAATGTGCTCCAGCAGCCATTACTGACGGAGGTCTTGTTTTAGGTATCTTAGATTGAGCCACAATAACAAATATGACATCTGCCTTTGGAGAAGTAGCGACAGCACCGCAGCCCGCCGGTGTACACGGTATTCATGATACACAAGTGAAACTCACACTCACGAGCAAGCCTTGCGACGATGTACTCAGTACTGGCATATAACCCACATGGAGCTGCCGGCCCCGGAAAAGGAAGTGACGTCAGCGGTCCTTGGAAGCCACTGCTCGCCTGCAACCGAGGACGACGTGCTTTGCGTTCCGGGAGCATCAGGCTGTAGAATGCGGGATGTGACTACCAAGTGAATGTACCTACCTTGTTTATAATCTGTATTCTACACCAGCGTATCCTAATACATGAAGGAAAGCTGTGACTGCATTTACCGGACTTACAGGGGAAAAGCAAAAGTATTTATGCACGGACCCCCCCCCCCCCCTCTCTGTGTCTCAAATGACATTTCTTATTAATTCTTGGGGTCAATAAGATCAGAGGGATACCAAATTTGTATAGGTTTTAGTAGATTTTTAAAAAAAACTTTAATCTTTCGTACAAAAAACAACATTTGCAATCTGAGGCCAATAACTTTTTACACTTTGGTGTACGGACCTATGCAAGGTGTCATTCTTTACAGTACATGCTGCTCATTTAATCTATATCCATTTGGGACCTATAGGACTGTTTGATAATTTTTTATTCAAATATTAATGGATTGAAAAATGGTGTATTCGGACACTTGGGCGCTATTATCAGTTATGGTGTTGAGGGTCGTGAATAATCTTCTTTATATTTTAAAAGAACAGCATTTTGGGATCCGGCGATACCTAACATGTTAATGATTAAATCCAGCAACGACCACAGCAGTAGCAGGCGGTTGTCAGCTATATTCCACAGCTGACACGGAGAGTGTATGGAGAGTGCTCAGACTATGGGTTTTCTTCATACACCCCCACAAATGGTTAAATGCATCTCTCCATACAGAAAAAGGTGTTAAATGCAAAACAGCGGGTTTGGCAGCCTGGTTAACACTCACACTGAACTGAACTTGAGAATGCACCCTCATAGTGTATGAACATTGATTTGGCCGTACACGAATTTGCAGAGCCCATTGAAACTGACTTGTGTACTGTTCCAATCCCAAGGGAGTCCTTGCATCATAAAGAAATATGACTCCCTGTCTGCAGGACAAACTGCAGTGTCAGTGGGCCTAATACAAATGGATTCACAGTGGGAACATGTCTACATTACACATGGATTCCTACCATAGTGATTTGGCAATCTTCAGTAGATGATGCAATATTTCTGGTGGAAATATTTAGCAGCGAATTCATGAGTAGCGGTGAAACCACATTTATTTCAGCAATTCTGTAAAGAAAATATTCCACGGATCCAGAACTGTGCAGGAAAACCTAAAGAGAACCTGTCATGAGGATTTAAGCTGGTGAAACGTGCTGTTCAAGTTGTGTTTCTGTATGCATTGAAAAAACACATGCATTTTTTGTTGTCTAGTTGTGTTTGCATTTTCAAAACATAATGCTTTATGTACTTCAATTGAATATACTGTATCTGTGTCTCTTGGTATTTGTACAAATGTAGTGGGTTTTTGTTATTTGGTAACTTGCTTGGAATTCTTGCTCTCCCTGCTGTTTGTTCGTGTGACTCCACGTGTTTCAAAACATAGTCCAGAAATGCAGCCATTTTCAAAAAATGCTATGAAAAATGCACCTCCCAAACTCAAACCTTAGAAAGCTCAGTGGATAAAGTGCAAATTAACCATACAAAATCTTGAATCCCATTTGAAAAGAAATGAAGCAAAGATACAAACAACGCAATAGATAACGCAACCTGAACGCTATGTGTGTCCCCGGCCTTAGATCCGCAAACTGCCACCAAACTGTTATCTGGACAGTGACGGGATCACAATGATGTTAGGCTACATATAGCCTATTATATCCCTCAAAGAGGGAGGAAAAAAATTAGGCAAAACTGTGACATCCAATAAGGATTGAAAAGTATGAAAATCTTTATTAACATAAATACGTATTACAATGCATCAACCAAGTTAAAACACATAAAGATGTTAGAGGGTAAAGAAGATGGTGTACAGACAAAAAAAGCAGTCATGCCCGGACATATGAGGAGAATGTATAGTAAATAAAGTAAAGGAGGACTGGTAGACAATTATCCACAAGATAGGGTAACCCAATGGTAATTACATTGCACAGCAAAAAACATGTGCCATAAGGGGTAGTGGGAGAACACATACAAGCTACCAGTACCTTACCAGTGTGAATTGTGGTGGAATCCAATGTCCGGGGATGGCTGCTTCCCCAACGCGTGTTTCTGCACTATTGAGCCTTCGTTTGGGGGTGACAAGTTAGGCTACATGCACGCTGCCGTTGTCTGCCGTACCGTAGCACGGTGGGCACATGGCAGCGTGCGGGTAGAGGAGGAGGTGAGCGCTGCTCACCCCCACCCTCCTCCATAGGGATAAATGGCACACGGCACTGTATGCAGTGAAAAGATAGGACATGTCCTATCTTTTCACGGGATAAGGAGCGGTACAGTGCCGCACGTACGCCCATTGCCGTCTATGGGGGACGTATATCAGCAGTGTGAATGTAGCCTTATTCTGTATTCAGGGAGAAGTGGCTTCCTGCAAAAATAGATATTTAAGGCTGCATTCACATTGCGTATTAGCCCTGTTAGGGCGCCAGCCCTGCTCTATGAGGAGTGGTGAGCAGCCCTCATCCCTACTCCCGTCCAATGCACTGATGGTTTAACTTTCAGGAATTTCTGATAAATCTACTCAAAATTTATACCCCCCCTCCACAAGGCGCATTCTAGATTCCTGGAAAACCCCTTTAAGAGATGCCAGCGAAGTGGAAACCCTAGTAAGTGACCCTCATTTTGTTTATCCACCATATTATTCACTTGTGTAGGAAGTGGAGCATTGATGATGAGGCGCCTCGTGGCACTGTCCACATGGAGGACTGCTTTTCATCATCCACAGCTCTGGATAGGATACATATGATTAGAGGGCCTGTGTGTGACTGCAGACATCCAGAGGCATCTTTCCTATAATCTTGTATGGGAGCTGTTGAGCCTGCTCCATGATCATCAGGAAGCAGCTACAAGAAGGAGCCCCAGCACAGCTATGACTACACCACTGTAGGAAGGGGCCGATCTTCCGGTGCGGGGAGGAGACGGAAGGCAGGAGCGAGGGCTCATACATTGTATTGTAGCAGACGTCTCCTCTTCTGCCATCCGCCCGTCACTGCTGGGACATGGCTCTCGTGTGCTCCCGGCTGCCCTGGCTCCTCACCCTGCTCCTGCTCGGGGCCCAGGCTACGAGGAACCGGGGCCATGACAAGCAGAACAACTCCTTCCGCAAGGCGGCCACCGGCTTCTACCAGACCATGAGCGGCACCTTCGGCGAGGAGAACGTGAGAGCCGTGCAGAAGGTGAGACACGTCCCGCTCCCGGCTCTATACCTGTACAAGGGGATATCGCTCCTCATCCCCCTCCATCCATCCATAGGGCTGACTACAGCATCACATTGATGTAATACAAGAGTCACTGCTGCACTAAACTTGTCACTGAAAGGGAGGAAATGACTTACAAGGATGGCTACTTACCTACTGAGTACCCGCTCCACCAATCACCTATGCCACTTTTGTAGTTGGTGGCCCCAGCAGGGCATGGTACAAGAGATCACTGAGGCCAGTGATCGGCATCATTGCTGCACCCTTGTATACAAGGACAGTTGGTGACCACCGCATAATCACATGTCAGCACCCCTTTAAAAAATGTCACTTAGAGCAGTGTTCCCCCAACCACTGGTCCATGGCCCGAGACCAGGCCGGGTACAGCTGGTTCTGGTCCACAGCCGACCTCTGTAAAAACAAAAAAAAAAATACTCACCTTCCCTGTTCCCCTGCAGCAGTCTTCTCTTTCTTAATTTCCACTGCCCTATTGCCGGCGAGCGTCATTATGTCATCACATTGTGTCTAACGACAATAGAACCATGCATTAATGCGGAAGAGAAGTCTGCTGCGGGAAGGTGGGGACAGCTAAAGGAAAGGGGACATGGGAGGAAGGCATGATGCAGGAATGGGGACACAGGAGGGGGCAGACTGCAGGTAAGGGGACAATATAAGTGTGGAGGGGTACTTTGGGAAATGGGACAATATAAGTTAAACACGCAAGGGGTTATGGTGGGGCATGCAAACATACATTTTTGGCTATGAAACTGATACCAGCCTGTATCCCCCCACCCACCAATCCCTGGAGAAAATCTATGTTTACAGCCAGTCCCTGGCAAAAAAAAAGGTTGGGGACCACTGACTTAGAGTCCAACCCAAGCACCTTGTCTGCACTGAGCTTTGTGGTCGTGTCATGTCCTCAAATGCATTGATGAACATATCCTGTACACAACCATATGGCAACTGATTATACAATTTGCAGACCTATCAAGGCCCCCGTAGAGGTCTATGATGCACAGTGCAATAAACGCACAAGGGGCAATCGTTATTTGTGTTGCAAGGTGTGTTTATTTTTGTTTTTTTTTTTTAAATGTGTTCTTCATGTGGAGAATTTTGAAGAATACCTCACCACGAGACCATAGATTGACACACTGAACAGTTTACTTTTTCTTGAAAGTTTAAAATCATTAAAACCACATTTAAGGTGTAAATACGAGCGATCTGCTACCTTGATAATATTAATTTTATAAATTGTAAATGTAGTTACAAATGCATTGAGGAGCAACAAAGGGTTAATACAAGGCTTTGTACAGGATCAAATGGGCCCTTAGGCCGGAAAACCACTTTAGTTAGCTAATGGTGCAGCTGACCACAATATCTGCCATGTAAATCTACAGCCTGACATGACGCTCTGGTAGTAGGTGAAATAACTAATGTTAAATGGATTGTGCTGGCATACTCAGATAAGATTGTGGAGTGATGCCAGTAAAGGCAAGTTGGTACAACTCCTAGTATTCTACTAGGATTTTTGCCCAGTTCACACTTGCATTATATAATCAGGTTTTGTTTTTCAGACGTTATTTTGAGCCAAAACCGGTTGCGAAGACATACAGATAAGGAGTAATTGAAAGAAGTGTGCCCGTTCTCCTGGTGGTTTTTTTTATTTTTTTTTTATTTTTTTTGCTTGAATTATAGAGCAGCACCACGATTGGATATTGTCAAAATGATCATGCGAGAAATAATCAGAAGATACAATCCAGCGCTTGTTTTAAAATACTTCAATCCATTTTATTTATTTTGGTAAAATAACCACACATGTTAAGCTTGGTAAATGCACACAAATTGGAAGAAAAAAAAATCACCTTCGTGTTTCGAGCATTATCTCACGCTCTCCTTCATGGCTCATCGAAAAGGCTCATGTTTCTTTGATAGTACCTAAACTTTTTAGGATATCCTATAGCAGTGATGGCGAAAATTTTAGTGACCGAGTGCCCAAACTACAACCAAACCCACTTATTTAAATGCAAAGTGCCAACACGGCAATTAAAGCAGTAACATGTTGCTACCTGTTTAGTCATGGCTATTAATTGTATCCGTGTCCTGAGGACACTAATACAGTTAAAAGAAAGAGGAGTAATTCAGATTATCATTGTAGCTTCCTTCCAGGGTCCCCTGAACGGGAATAACTGCAGGGCCCAGTGCAGGAGCTCCAATAACAGCCCTGTCTGCACCTCCTTGCTCCTCCTGTAGTCCCAGGCAGCTAAGGATATGCAGCTTTAAAACAGCACTGGCCAGGGACTGCAGGAGGAGGTTTTGAGTCCTGTCTGGGATGATTGCCTGGGTGCCCACAGAGAGTGCTCTGAGTGCCACCTCTGGCACCAGTGCCATAGGTTCGCCACCACTGTCCTATAGGTTCCATCACCCTCAGCATATTTGTTACAGAAATTGCTGTGTCTAGAAATAAATTCATATGAATATGGCAGCATATGTATAGGTTTCTGCAAGCCTTGTGTATGGGGCAGTTGTAGACATTTCTACAATATAAACCACATTTCACAGGAAATACTTAAAGGTGATGCCTAGTTCCTGCTTTTACAATAATGTGACTAACCCCTTATTGACCATGCCATTTTAGATCTAAAGCAATTTTTTTAAATCTTTGCTACCAATACTAACTTTTTTTTTACTGCTACACAGAGGGGCAGATTTATCAAAATGTTTCTGTAGGAAACCGTTTAAAATGCCTCGCCCCACATTTATTGAAGGGAACCTGTCACCAGGGACCCCATTTCCACTAAAGACCGCTTACAGAAGCCCATTACAGCTGTATAGCAAAATTTGCCTTTCTGCTTTCTCTACGATATAATTACAATATAATTGTGTGTTATAACTTACCTTGCACCCTAACAGAGTCTCCTTTGTAGTCTTAGGGGTTGGGCTTTGGTTTGGATGCATTTCAAAAAACATGTGACTTGTCTGTGCTGCAGACTGCTGAGCTCTTTGTGTTGCTGTACAGTTCCTCCCTCACCCACTGATGTCCGCTCACTAGGCTTTGACCTTTGTGAATGAGTAGGGGAGAGGAGCTGAATGGGAGCACAAGGATGGGGTCTGACAGCTGAGGAGTCAGTGGCACATACAAGTCACATGTTGTTTTTTTGAAATGCATTCAAACCAAAGCCCAACCCCTAGGACTACACAGATGATTCTGTCAGGAAGCCAGGTAAGTTAATACACACAGTTATATTGTAATGCAAATGCTTAGAGAAGGCAGAAAGGCATATTTGCAATGAAGCTGTAATGGGTTTGCAATGAAGCTGTCTGCAGAGAAAAAGTCCCTGATGACCATTTCCCTTCAAGGCTTTTTAGGCACTCTTCTGATTAGTGGATGAAACGGTGCATGAGCGTGGAGCATGGAGAAGGCCAAGCGTTTTTTTTTTTTTTTCTTCCCTCCATGTGTATCACCTGCCATTTGTTTCCTTGTCTTCCATTTGTATTGGATTGTCCGGTTACCTGTAGCCACATTTTGTGGTTAGAATACTGGTTGGTAGCAGTAAGAGGAGTATGCACTCTGTGTAAAAAGGATCTGTAATGCCCTCCACATAATAGTATAATATGTTATCAATTCTGTTGTATTCTGCACCAATAGCAGTAATTAACCAAGTGGGTGGTCCCTCGCACTTAAGCACATAGTGAAGGCACAGATATACAGAGCATGTAGTGTTATAGGAGGCACAATAGTTTTCTGTAATGCAGTTCTGTGCTCAAGCCACAACAGTACTGAAGGTGAGTTCCACCTCCCCAGTCACTTATTGTTAAACATGGTTGGTAGAACAAAATAAGTATAGTAATTTTGTGTCCATTTGTAGCTATATTAAATTTTAGTCATCAAAATTCCTTGTTGCTTTTGTTCCTTAGTTCTTTTCACGACTGACTGAAAGGTTTGTATATGGAGTGGATGTGTTGGTGGACACTTTATGGAGAATATGGACGGAGCTTCTGGATGTTCTTGGGATAGATGGTGAGTAGGTTATTTATAGCTTGTCTTCTTACAGGCACCGATGACATATTCTAGATAAGGGGGTGCAGAGAGGTAACAGACATTTCTAAATTAAGACTTCACCTAATATGACAGAAGCTAGTTTGGAAAAATCTGAGTTGTGTACAAGAGCATATTTCTTATCAGAATTAAGAACCTGCATGTGAATAGCCCTGCTGACAATAATGATATTCTATACTGGTTCTGTACAGGATTAGATGTAGACCATCATGATAAATGAACCTCGGGCAGTAGTGTGGATTCAGGGAACCCACCTTACTAGGAATGGGTGGTGAGCAGGTTAGGGGAAAGGTGGCATCCTTAGGACTTTAATTATATTTTGTAGAAAGCATTTTGCAGCAAAACTTCAATTTTAGAGGGATCTTCCAGAAATTGTAATGGGGCCAGGACAGGCATAAAGAGCTGGTCAAGGCTAGCATAAAATAAGAGAAAAAAAAATTGGATTTTCTGAAAATTGACCTTTAAAGAAAGTGTTAATTGTACTTTTTTTTGTTTGTTTTTCAGCATCAAATCTCACTCACTACTTCAGTCCAGCTTCAGTTGCCAATAACCCCACTCGGGTCCTGTTGCTAGTGGTGGCAGTTCTCTTGGCCTATTGGTTTGCCTCTCTCTTCTTAGGATTTTTCTTCTATATCTTACACGTTATCTTTGGACGTTTTTTCTGGCTGGTGAGGGTGTGCCTCTTTGCACTCTCCTGCATTTATATCCTCCAGAAATACGAAGGAGAACCGGAGCACGCCATGCTGCCTCTTTGTTTTGTTGTCGCCATCTACTTTATGACGGGGCCAGTTGGAGTTTACTGGAGGAGGAATAACAACAACAACCTGGAAGACAAGATCGATCACTTAGACAATCAGATCAGGCTACTAAATATCCGTCTTACAAGGGTCATAGAAAGTCTGGATAGAGCCAATGACCAGTAATCCTCAAGTGTTTGGTAGATGACACCAGCTCCTCTAGCACATAAAGCACTCTTGTTTCTAAATCGGATGTGTAATGTGTATCTCTAATGTAGTCAGAATTCTGTGTAGTAGATAAATAATAATGTTATGTAAATGCAATAGGCCAAAAAGTATTTTGCCAACTTTAAATGTTCAGGTTTTTACAAACATCTCCTTTTTTTTTTTTTTTTTTTTTTGATGCCTTTATTACCAAAAACTTCAAGAAATTGTAAAATTTGTCTACCTTGCTTAACTGAATTGTAGCCTTCTTCAAGTGTACCTTACACTTGTGTAGGCACCTTTGCTAAAATACTGTTGAGTTACTATTCTGTAGCAACAAACAAAAGACCCTTAAAACTTAAGCAAATAATCTGAATTCATATTCCCCTTTCTGCCCAAACTTGTAATAACCAGTTTAAATGAGAACAATGAGTTATTGCATCCATATAGGAACTCTAAAAGTTGGGGCACTGTAATTTCGTCATGCCCAAATCATTGCTACATGTCAAGTGACTTGTACTTTATTGGAAGAGCCATAAGTTAACCTGGACATGTAGAAAATGGTACAACCTGGGAGGAAAACTAAAATGCACAAGGTTGGGCCCAGTTCACAGATGCACCTGGGTTTTCTATCCGCTCTCTGTTTAAGGAGAGAGTAAAAGAAGGTGAGCGGAAGGTCATCCATTCACATTCTATTCCCCATATATTTTAATAGCCCTTTCGTTATGTTCCTTTACACATTTGTTATAAATAGAAAAGACGACATGGGCTGTAACAGAGCCTGCTGAATGCTGGTTTGAACTCTTCCTCGGACTAATTACAAAAAGAAAAACGGTAGATTAGCATGTGCCGGATTGCCATCGGCTTAGATAAATAACACCAAAATGCTTGAAAAATATGAGTCATATATGTCCAATGCAATATAAATTTTTTACAAGACACAATATAAACAAAGCATGAAAGAAGTAATGTGGTGTGTGGACCACACAGAGGAGCACATGAGTACAGCTCACAAAGTGCCAAGTGAGTAAAGAGAAGCAAATACCATACCAAAGGATGAGACCCCGACACGTGTTTCGCTGTCGCGCTTTATCAAGGGAGTCATATTCATGATATTACTGTTGTCACATATGACTCATATTTTTCAAGCATTTTGGTGTTATTCGTCCTCGGACTAGGCAAACTTGAATTGCGCCATCAATTCTGTATGATAAGTTCATTAAGGTTTTTTTTATGCCAGTTTACATCAGAAACTGCTCCAAAATTTTTGTGCTCCTTTTTTAGTACCTAGTATTTCCAGCAATACTTTTTTTGTTCTAACTTTCCTTTTTCAAAATTAAAATTTGTTATATTTGCAATTAATTTGCAAAAGGAATACTTATAGAAAGTAAACTCAACAACTCAATCAAGTTAATGGGATCTATAAGTAATGGCCCTTTGCAAGGAAATAGCTATGGAACTCTGGCGGAATCTGTCTTTGGAAGGGAGATTGGATCACTGTAATGTAAATGTGCACTGACCCAAATATTGTTTTCTCAGTGATCCTGAGAACACTTTTCTTTTACCTTCTGGTAAAATTGAAGAAGTAGATACAAATGATGTATCGTAATAAAGTGTTACTGTGCATCCCTTAAAGCAACTCACTGCCTAAAAGTCTTGCATCTGCTCTAATAATCAATATGTCTAATCTGTAATGGATTTCAAATGTGCTTTCTAGATAAATATAGTGTTCACAAATTAATATTTTTAAATAGGAAGTAATGTGTTTTTATATCTTTTTCTGCTATTGCTGAGTACACAGTTCTGTGAATTACATGGGTAGAATAGAACTATACAGACAAATCTATGTGCTGTAACTGCTGTGGTTTATGTTGTGCTACACTTTTTAGAATAGCTGGATTTATTAGACACGTTTATACTGTATTGTTTTTATTATGTGTTGTCTTCAGTTGTAGGGGGTGGATTGAAATTTAGTTTCCAAATTTTACTTGCTAAAAAATTGCAGCTGAATGTCCCCACGCCCGTTGCTGCTGAGATCTTTCTCAGGGTTTGACAAGCAGCAATAAATAAGTTGTTTGCAGTATGTTACTTTTGTGAACCTTTTTATATTATCTATTGTTTTTGTGATGAGCAGTTATGTTTTGGACTTAAATGATACATATAGCCTTTCTATTATAGCTAACACTGCAGTATGTTTGTGCTGGTTTATATGGCTCTGAACTGAGGGCATAATAGGAGATCCTTTCATTAGCATAGTTTTTATGTATCTTATTGGTACAATCATTATGGGTGGTGTTGTATATGTGTTTGCGTTTTGTGCTACGTTCTGTTTGTTTGTTTTCATTATACTTCTTTCTAGACATTGTTAGTGGCTGTGAAATTTAATTTTATACGTCTAACTTTCCTAGGCCAGAGGTCAGCTGTGGAAATAAGAAACCATACTTTTTTTTAAAGGAGTTTTCCACTCAGCAAATACTTGATACTATTTGTAATAAGTAATTAAATTTTCCAAAATACTTTCTGTATGAATTCTTAGCTTTCTAGATGTTTGCTTGCTGTCCCTCATTTGTTTATTTCCTGTGGTCAACAACTGGTCCACAGGAAGTAAACAATGTATCTTCCTAGTGAATGACGACAAGCAGAGATCTAGAAATCTATGAAAGCAATGTATAAAAAAGAGAAAATCGTGCTCCCAAATTGGTATAACCGTAGCCCACAAGTGTCCTGATACTCAAATGGTGGGGGCTACCTTATTTGAGCTATTAACACAGCAAAGGAATGTAACGCATCCAGATGCATAAAAGGGGATGTGCACTTTCAGCAATAATAAAAAGTTCAGCATAATGAAAAGTTTTTTTCTAAATACATTTTGTATCAAGTCCTCATAGTTTTCTAGGTCGAAGCAAAAAAAAAATAAAAATCGGACAGATTGGCACCAACATGTAGAAAAGTATATACATTTATTTCATAAACAGAGGATTACAGATGTTTATATAATGAAAAGTGGAATCAAAAATTTAAAAAAAACAATTGCTAAAATTGTTTCTGGTTGCGTTACATTCCTTTGCTGTGTAAATGGTATACCAGCAGAATTAAAATGTGAGGCTCAATGTTTGATGACATGTATGATGTGTGGTGAGCAGGTTAGGAAAGGTGGCATCTCGGACTTTAATTATATTTTTAGAAGCATTTTGCAGCAAAACTTCAATTTTAGAGGGATCTTCCAGAAATCGTAATGGGGCCAGGACAGGCAAGAGCTGGTCAAGGCAGCATAAAATAAGAGAAAAAAAATGGATTTTTGAAATGACCTTTAAAGAAGTGTTAATTGTATTTTTTGTTTGTTTTCACATCAAAATCTCACTCACTACTTCAGTCCAGCTTCAGTTGCCAATAACCCCACTCGGGTCCTGATGCTAGTGGTGGCAGTTCTCTTGGCATTGGTTTGCTCTCTTTCTTAGGATTTTTCTTCTATATCTTACACGTTATCTTTGGACGGTTTTTGGCTGGTGAGGGTGTGCCTCTTTGCACTCTTGCATTTATATCCTCAGAAATATGAAGGAGAACCGAGCACGCCATGCTGCCTCTTGTGTTTGTTGTCGCCATCTACTTTATGACGGGGCAGTTGAGTTTACTGGAGGAGGAATAACAATACAACCTGGAAGACAAGATCGATCACTTAGGCAATCAGATCAGGCTACTAAATATCCGTCTTACAGGGTCATAGAAAGTCTGGATAGAGCCAATGACCAGTAATCCCAAGTGTTTGGTAGATGACACCAGTCCTCTAGCACATAAGCATCTTGTTTCAAATCGGATGTGTAATGTGATCTCTAATGTAGTCAGAATTCTGTGTAGTAGATAAATAATAATGTTATGTAAATGCAATGGCCAAAAAGTATTTTGCCAATTAAATGTTCAGGTTTTACAAACATCTCCTTTTTTTTTTTTTTTTTGATGCCTTTTTACCAAAAACTTCAAGAAATTGTAAAAATTTGTCTACCTTGCTTAATGATGTAGCCTTCTTCAAGTGTACCTTACACTTGTGTAGGCACCTTTGCTAAAATACTGTTGAGTTACATTCTGTAGCAAAAAACAAAAGACCCTTAACATTGAGCAAATAATCTGAATCACTATTCCCCTTCTGCCCAACTTGTAATAACCAGTTTAATGAGAAAATGAGTTATTGCATCCATATAGGACTCTAAAAGTTGGGGCACTGTAATTTCGTCATGCCCATCATTGCTACATGTCAAGTGACTTGTACTTTATTGGAAGAGCCATAAGTTAACCTGGACATGTAGAAAATGGTACAACCTGGGGGGAAAACTAAAATGCACAAGGTGGGCCCAGTTCCACATGCACCCTGGGTTTTCTATCCGCTCTCTGTTTAAGGAGAGAGTAAAAAGAGGTGGCGGAAGGTCACCATCACCTTCTATTCCCATATATTTTAATAGCCCTTTCGTTATTTCTTACACATTTGTTAAATAGAAAGAACGACATGGCTGTAACAGAGCCTGCTGAATGCTGGTTTGAACTCTTCCTCGACTAATTACAAAAGAAAAACGTAGATTAGCATGTGCCGGATTGCCATCGGCTTAGATAAATAACACCAAAATGCTTGAAAATATGAGTCATATATGTCCAATGCAATATAAATTTTTTCACAACACACTATAAAACAAAGAGCAAGAAGTAATGTGGTGTGTGGACCCACACAGAGGAGCACATGAGTAACAGCTCACAAAAGTGCCAAGTGAGTAAGAGAAGCAAATACATACCAAAGGATGAGACCCGACACGTGTTTCGCTGTGCGCTTTATCAAGGGAGTCATATTCATGATATTACTGTTGTCACATATGACTCATATTTTCAAGCATTTTGGTGTTATTCGTCCTCGGACTAGGCAAACTTGAATTGTGCGCATCAATTCTGTATGATAAGTCATAAGGTTTTTTTTTTTATGCCAGTTTACATCGAAATTGCTCCAAAATTTTTGTGCCCCTTTTTTAGTACTAGTATTTCCAGCAATTACTTTTTTGTTCTAACTTTCCTTTTTTAAAATTAAAATTTGTTACATTGCAATTGCAAAAGGAATACTTATAGGAGCCTATTAACTTGGTGGTTTGTTGCGTTACTTTCTAAGTAATGGCCCTTTGCAAGGAAATAGCTATGGAATCTATGGCGGAATCTGTTTTGGATCACTGTAATGTAAATGTGCACTGACCCAAATATTGTTTCTCAGTGATCCGAGAACACTTTTTTTTTTTTACCTTCTGGAAAATGATGAAGTAGATACAAATGATGTATCGTATAAAGTGTTCATGTGCATCCTTAAAGACAACTCATGCCTAAAAGTCTTGCATCTGCTCTAATAATCAATATGTATAATCTGTAATGGATTTCAATGTGCTCTAGATAAATATAGTGTTCACAAATTAATATTTTAAATAGGAATAATGGGTTTTATATCTCTTTCTGCTATTGCTGAGTACACAGTTCTGTGAATTACATGGGTAGAATAGAACTATACAGACAAATCTATGTGCTGTAACTGCTGTGGTTTATGTGTGCTACACTTTTAGAATAGCTGGATTTATTAGAACGTTATACTGTATTGTTTTTATTATGTGTTGTCTTCAGTTGTAGGGGGGGGATTGAAATTTAGTTTCCAAATTTTACTTGCTAAAAAATTGCAGCTGAATGTCCCACGCCCGTTTGCTGCTGAGATCTTTCTCCGGGTTGACAAGCAGCAATAATAAGTTGTTTGCAGTATGTTACTTTGTGAACCTTTTTATATTATCTATTGTTTGTTTTCTGTGATGAGCAGTTATGTTTTGGACTTAAATGATCAAATAGCCTTCTATTATAGCTACACTGTAGTGTGTTTGTGCTGGTTTATATGGCTCTGAAGTGAGGGCATAATAGGAGATCCTTTATTTGCATAGTTTTTATAGTATCTATTGGTACAATCATTATGGGTGGTGTTGTATATGTGTTTGCGTTTTGTGCTACGTTCGTTTGTTTGTTTCATTGTACTTCTTTCTAGACATTGTTAGTGGCTGTGAAATTAATTTTTATACGTCTAACTTCCTAGGCCAGAGGTCAGCTGTGGAAATAGAAACCATACTTTTTTTTAAAGGAGTTTTCCACTCAGCAAAACTTGATATATTTGTAATAGTAATTCAATTTTCCAAAATACTTTCTGTATGAATTCTTAGCTTTCTAGATGTTTGCTTGCTGTCCCTCATTTGTTTATTTCCTGTGGTCAACAACAATTCCTAGTGAATGACGACAAGCAGAGATCTAGAAATCTATGAAAGCAATGTATAAAAAAGAGAAAATCGTGCTCCCAAATTGGTATAACCGTAGCCCACAAGTGTCCTAATACTCAAATGGTGGGGGCTACCTTATTTGAGCTATTAACACAGCAAAGGAATGTAACGCATCCAGATGCATAAAAGGGGATGTGCACGTTCAGCATAATGAAACGTTTTTTTCTAAATACATTTTGTATCAAGTCCTCATAGTTTTCTAGGTCGAAGCAAAAAAAAATAAAAATCGGACAGATTGGCACCAACATGTAGAAAAGTATATACATTTATTTCATAAACGGAGGATTACAGATGTTTATATAATGAAAAGTGGAATCAAAAATTTAAAAAAAACAATTGCTAAAATTGTTTCTGGTTGCGTTACATTCCTTTGCTGTGTAAATGGTATACCAGCAGAATTAAAATGTGAGGCTCAATGTTTGATGACATGTATGATGTCGGGACGTGTGTGTTTTTTTTTTTTTTTTTTTTTTTTTTTTTTCCTTCCTTCCTCCCCTGTATGCTTCTTTTTGCTGCTAGTTTTTCTATTATTGTATATTTCCCCCTTAGCCACCTGCATGCAAATAAGGTGATTTGTTGGTATAATATATATGGATAGAAAAGTAAAATTGCTTACATTGTAAATAAAGCTGAAGGTTTAGGTCCAGGGACAAGTTAAAGCAGATCTGTCAATTAAAGGCATCCACTAAGCACCTTCCTATTCCTCCCACATTTTGTGGGCGCAAAATTGTCAGCTTTGGCCAAGCTTTTTGTTTTCATGCTATGTATACCATTAAATTGTTATGCATGGTATGATAAATTACCCCCATTATTTTACTCCCAGAAGACTGGCTTGGCCATTGGCTCTAAAATGTATAGTCAAAAAGTTTCTATGAAGTGGTTAATCCATGATTTATTACTGATTGGGAGGGGGGGGGTGAACAAGCATTGTGGTACAAGTTACTTTTTCTTTTAAAGGCATAGTAATTGTTCACACACGCATTCTTGGTATAAAAACTTTAAAGGACATCTACCATCTGATATTTTTACTTGCCTCCCCATCCTGTCCCCACGTGTAGCGAGCTTCTTTTCCTATAGCTTTTCATGGCCGCATTGCTTAGAAAATTAAGTTTATAGCCAATGCAAATTGGCCTGTGGTGCTCTGCAGAGCACCACAAGGCTCCGCCATAATATAACTTTTTTCACCCTCCAGGGTGGCTGGCACTACCCCGTGAGTCAGTGACATCACTGGCTCTTTTCAAATCACGTGCTGGGCATCAAGCCGGTAGGGCAGGAATTGCAAAAATCTTGCACATGCTGTGTGAATAGGCCTTTAGTTAATACATACTTTCCCCATGAATTTATGCTGTATTGTGCTGTTCCTCCTGGGTGTATGTATTTTACTGATCCGTAGGAGCATTGGAATAAGTAGCTCTCCTGAAATGGTCAGAAATATGACAAGGCTGCTACTGTTATAACTTGGTGTCCAATACTATGCACTGTATCGAGAAATCCATGCTAATCCAATGATTGACATTTCGTGGGTCCCTGGCAGATTCCAACTTCCTGCTCTCTCCCAGCAGGTAATGACCACTCAGCCAATCAGTGGCAGAAACGTTTTGGCACCAGGGTTAGAGATGGGATGAGCGGCCATTTTCTAGAAGACTGTTGGGGACATTCTCAATGCAATATGGAAAGTCTGGTTGTTTTACAAATTCAATGTCCTCATTTCCACTCCTGCGTGACGGCTGTAAAAATTTACAAATGGGTATTTTAGAAAAACACCATTAATCATACCTATCTATAATAAGATTTGGTTACCTGGTTGTTTAAAACCAACTTCTCTATTCTTCTGCTGCTTTGGCCATTTTTGGCCCTTTGCTGCTAAATGTGATGCATCATATAAATTGTATGTAATCTTTGCTATGGGTCATATATGGTAGTAGAAATCTGATAGGAAGTACAACTCTGAACTATAGAAAATATTTTGCACTGATTACTAGAAGTATATATTGGGGGCACAGACTGCGTTATTTTGTTGCTGTTCTTTTTGGAGTTTTGCACTACACCAGATTGTGTCTTTGCCTGTAAGTGTTAGGAATATAAGCTTGTCAGTATGTGTATTTTCTATAGGAAATCATATACAATATGTCATTTCAGTTTTTACCTGTAATGTTTTAATATTTATAGCTATCTGGGTGTAAGATCACTACATTGTCTCCATATGCTAAAATGGTTTTCTGAGTCTCTAATACTCGAATGTGCTCGGCCCATGGAAACAGAAACCTGTGCAGGTCAGATCCCACGGATCAAACAGTGCAGTGAACTGGAGCCCATGCATCACAGAGAAGTATGATATAAGGAATCCCTGAGTCATTTAGCGTTGGTGCTACAGTTCAGCCATCAGACAAATTATTTTAATGTTTCTAACTAGCAGTAGTATTATCTTTGCTTATTTTCAGGTCATGTGGTGCTAGGGCACTGTGATTCCTTTGGAAGTGAGGATAACCCCCTTTGAGGCTTTGCAAGAGAGAATTTATAAAAGAGAAACCTATAGGATGAAATACTACAGCACTGTGACCACCATTAAAACATACTACCATTAGTAAAGAAAGACCAAAGTAGTCACTGTAGAGGGAACACTGGACCTGTGTGGGGTTTTATTTGTTTGTTAAACCTTAGATATAATACATTAGCAAAAACTACAAAGGGGTACTATAACTCCTTTAAGGGTTTTCATGATCAGAAGCAAGCATTGGATTCTCAATGTCTGCAGGATACTAGCATGTAGTGACTAGCTGGTATTTTCTTGATTCAGCTTTGTAAATGAAGTGTTTTACCATTCTGGACTTTTTTTTTTTTTTTTTTTTTACTTGGCCTTTAACAGGATTGTTTTACTTGTGTATTGATGGACATACAGTAGAAGTTTACATGCACACATCTTGCCAAAAGTGTCTATATATTATATACATATATGATTAACGTAACAGATCTTGTTCTGATGGTAGCGGAGGGGTATATATTTAAAAGTAGGTTACTTATAAAACTTTAACCAACCCACTAGTGGCAGCTCATACCCACTCCAATGGATACAATATTTGAAACCAAATATAAATACTTAAAATATCTTTAAAAAAGGCGAGTTTGTTTTTACCAGCAAATTTAAGTTGTTGTATAATTTAGATTTCTCCTTTCTACTGAAGAAAGGATTCAGATTCCATTTATGGTTATATCTTTTTATACGGGTCCAAACAATGCATGAATGCCATGTAGTTCTACCAGCAAAGAAAGCTGTAGTGTAAGATTTAATTGTACTGTACTGCAGTCCATAAGTGTAGGACAATGCACAAAGTTTTATGCCTTAGTTACATGAGCAGTTTATGGGAGGAAAATTGTGTACATGCAGCTGACTCTGAGACCTACACTGGAACAATATTCCCAAAAGAAAGTAGATCATTGATCACCTAGCTGAAAGGGTCAAATAGAATTTTCCTCCTTCCTCAGGAAACCTTTTCCGATAACATTCACTTGCTTGGAGATGGTCCACAACAAAAAACACCACCTAGGACAAGGGTAATGCTTCAAGTATCAGATCCTTTTTCTGAACCCCCTGTTTCTGCTCTCCAGTGTTCACATTGAAAGCATCCTATGTGGTCAGCTGCTTATTAAAGACTACCCATGGTGATTTGGTACTTGTACTACTGGTTAATCTCACTATATTGTACTACATGGATACTGTAAGTTGCAGCCATGGCTGCTGAATACAATAATTGTGTGTGTAGTGACACTTATGGCCTCTGAGTATTTGATAAAGTATTGGCAGTTGTCCGCATGCACATTATATAAAACCGTGTTCTCTTTCTACATTTCTTTACAGATCTATATGATGTTAGCTTTTGTGTTTCTTGGTAATCCTAGATTTATTGCTGCATTATGAAAATATATTTTTTAATGGAATTCTTTTCATTTGTTATCGATTTGCTGTAGTAGGAAACTTTACAATAAAGATATGCTATTAGTAAATAGTGTGAAAAAAGCTTAAAGTAAATCTTCTTATTTAGTTATGGTCACACACATGTTAAATGTTGTATACCAACAAGTTTTTCAGGCTTAGCCTTTTCTCCTGACACAGCAAAAAATATATCAAGGGACAGTCTCCTCTCGGCACTCGCACTACTCCTGAATCGTCTAGAAATAATTTTATAAGGTGTAATGAGTGACTAGCTCATTTGTTGTGGGTATGAGTATTTTCTTGTCCTAACCGCTTCTATAGTAATGGTTTCATTATGTCTTTAATACGATATGAATATATGTGTGGTCCTTTGTCAGCCTATGTTTCATCGATTTTGTCTGGTCCGCTTACATGTGGATGACCATCAAAAAAGACTGCAAGAAATTGACCTGTTCTATGACTTGGGCAGCCCAAATACACATGTGCATAAAATTATTGGTACCCCTCATTTAATGAAAGAAAAACCCACAATGGTCACAGAAATAACTTGAATCGGACAAAAGTAAAAATAAAATTTCTATGCACAAATGAAAGGCAGATATTGCTTGACAGGGCTGGATAGAAATGATGAACCCTTACCTTAATATTTTGTTGCACCACCTTTTGAGGCAATCGCTGCAATCAAATGATTTCTGCAACTGTCAATGAGACTTCTGCACCTCTCAACAGGTATTTTGGCCACTCCTCATGAGGCTGCTCCAGTTGTCTGGGGTTTGAAGGGTGCCTTTTCCAGACGGCTTGTTTCGGCTCCTTCCAAAGATGCCCTATGAGACTTAGGTCAGGACGCATAGAAGCCACTTCAGAAGAGTCTAAAGTTTTCCTCTTAGCCATTCTAGGGTGTTTTAGCTGTGTGTTTTGGGTTACTATCCTGTTGGAAGACACATGACCGAGACCAAGCAGCACATTTCTCTCAAGTGTTTCTAGATAATCTTGAAATTACATTGTACCCTGCACAGATGTAAGACACCCTGTTCCAGATGCAGCAAAGTAGAACATAACAGAGCCTCCTCCATGTTTCACAGTAGGGACTGTTCTTTTCAATATATATCATGTATTTTTCAGTCTGTGAATAGATGTGCTTTGCCAATCTTGCCTAATCTTTTCATAGGATGTTCTCCCAAAAGCTTTGTGGCTTGTCGTCATGTAGCTCTGCAAATTCTGGAATAGCTTTTTTATGATTTGTTTTCGGCAATGGTGTTCTCCTTGCTCACGTCCCATTAAGTCCATTTTGGCTCAACGACAGATGGCGCGATCTGCCGCTGATGTTCTCTGAGCTTGAAGTTCACGTTTAATATCTATAGAATTTTTTTCTCTTTTTTCTTGTTGTATTATTCAACATCAATTTTCCTCCTTACCTTTTAACACCTTAAGGACATGGCCTAAAATGGCGTTTAGTACACAACCCTTTCTTTTGTCTTTCCAAAGGAGATAACTTTTTATTTTTTTTGTACGACATGGGCATATGAAGGCTTGTTTTTTGCAGTGAGACTTTGTATTTTCCAATGGGTTTATTTTTAGAAAAAAAATAACATGACAATTCAAATTTATTAACTCTTTCCTGCAGCAAAACAGAATAAAACAGCTGTTTTGAGCTTTTACACAGTTTTATCTTGTTTATTATATGAACTATTCTGTAGGTTAATATGATTAAGAAGACAGGTTTTCTTATATTTTACTACTTTAGCAAATAACATTTGTTAAGGAAACTTTATTTGCCTATATGTCACCATTTTCTGAGAGCTACGGTATGTTTTTCCCTTTTTTTTTTCTGCTTTATTTAGTAAAACACCTATCATTACAACATGAGTACAAAGATTTTACAAGAAGCATGTAAGGAATAATTCATAAATATCCATCCGCTTGTTGTCTTCCTTCTTACTGTACAATATTTTTTAAATTTAATTCTAACATTACCCTATTTACATATCAATCAATATTAGAGGACGCTTCCCCCAGCATGGAGACCCCCAATAATATTCCAAGACCTCCCTACTATCTTGAACACAAATTCCTCCAACCAGGGCAGGGAATAATATAATAAAACAAAAAAATAAACTGAAAGAGAAAAGAAAAACAAAAAAAAAATTGATTTTTATTATTATTTGATAAATGTTTATTATTTACAATAAACAAGAACCAATCATCCTTTCAAATCATTCAAAAAGAGTTTTTTTCTACAGATCGTATAACTACTTAAAGAGAACCCATCATGCAAAATAACCCCCCTAAACTAAATATATTTTCATAAACTGCCATTAGAGAGCATTGCCTCTATCCCTTCATTATCCCTCTACATGCCTGTAAACTTAAGCAATGAGGTCCTAAATCTGTATGCAAATGACCTCTGAAATGTCCAATGAAGCATTAGCATATTCAAGCTGTCCACTCTATTCATGAGTGGGAGGCACAGCCACACCCCCAGTGCATGACTGACAGCCTGTATAATGATGTGAGGCTGTATAATGCTGTGCTTCCTGGTGCTGGTGCCCCCTGCAGCCTGTGTGTGCATGTGTGTGTGTGTCTTTAGGAGAGATACAGCAGCTCCAGGCTGCAGCCATGTTACAGCAGAACATGTCAGATTCATGTGTAGCTGATGTCTGTGTCTCTCACCTGTATATTAGGAGGATGCAGCATGTCAGCAGATGACATACACACACTAGCCATGCTTTACTATACATTACACACAGACATGAGCAGGGGGAGGAGAGGGGAGGGGTAACAGGGGTGACATCACTGCCTCTGACCATGTGACCAGCCTCATTTATATGATAAAGAATAGATGATTTTACAATGATTAATGTGTGAAATAACTAGATAAAGGCTGGGATGGGATCATTGTGAGCTGCTCCAACAGGTAGAGGTGACAGGACAAGTGACACAGACCTGATGACAGGTGTCCTTTAATACAGGAAGTCCCCAGGTTAATACAAGATAGGTTCTGTAGGTTTGTTCTTAAGTATAATTTGTATGTAAGTCGAAACCTTATACTTTATAATTGTATCACCAGCCAGAATTTTTTTTTTACTCTTTGTGACAATTGGATTTTAAAAATGTTGGGTTGTCATAAGAAACAGGATTAATAATAAAGCTTAATTGCAGACACCTTTGATAACTGTTACAGCCGATCATTTAAACCTAGGGCTAAAATACAGGAAAATTACCAATATCCAGGTGTCCGTTTGTAACTATGGGTCGTCTGTAAGTCGGGCTTTCTTAAGTAGGGGGACCACCTGTATATACTTAAATTCATTATTCGTCATCTATATGTTCCCAGAGGTATTTTGGCCAAGGCCTAACTAGTCAGAGCCACTTCAAACTTCTCCAGGCACTCTTATCCACATTTGATGGACACCAGTACCTGAATATAGTCTTTCCAGCCTTCCTCAAAGATCCTTATTTATTTTATATTTCTTAATTCTCCTCTCCGCCAATATCTGGTTTGCACCATTCTAATGCCATAAGGCACTCTCTATGGGGGTCATTTACTAAGGTGCCCGATTCGCGTTTTCCCGACGTGTTACCCGAATATTTCCGATTTCCCCTGAATTGCCCCGGTATTTTGGCGCACGCGATCGGATTGTGGCGCATCGGCGCTGGCATGCACGCGACAGAAATCGGGGGGCGTGGCCGAATGAAAACCCGACGGATTCGGAAAAAACGCCGCATTTTTTTAAAAAAAATCTGTCGCGGAGCTTGCACTTACCTTCACTCAGCCCGGCTGGGTGAACTCCAGCGCGTTCCGATGCTTTTCAGCACAGCAGCGCCACCTGGTGGACGGCGGAGGAACTACCTTAATGGATCCCGGCCGGACCCGAATCCAGCGCAGAGAACGCGCCGCTGGATCGCGAATGGGCCGGGTAAGTAAATCTGCCCCTATATCTTTCTCCTTTCCATTCATAATAACCAACCATGTTATTGTAACAAATCAGTTAATCTCACTTGTTTATTTACACTCCAACATAAAAAATAAACACAAAACCAAAAAAATAGTTAGCTAATTATATCACTTTCCACTGCATTTCCTCTCCTCATCCCTCTATTCCCAAAAAGATCACAACACAACCTCTTCTGCTATAATCTGGGGAACCATACTGAGAAGAGCACCCTCCTTACAACATACTATAATCTTTGTTAACTCATTTTAATATTTACCCAGCCCCATCCTAACACCCCTGCTGACGGTCACACAGAAAAAAAAACCATATGAAACGTACAAATTACCACACATACATATAATTTTCCTTTTCCTCAATAATTTAGTTATTTCTGACTGTCTCCCCAATATCTCCTTTCCTTTCCCAGTATATAAACCATACAGCACATAGTCTCATAGTTTGCTTATTCTTATTTCTCTGACATAATTCATATCTTAACGTATTATCCACCATCTTTTTCCGGTCCCAGATATTTGGTTTTATTTCTTCTGTTACCCAGGTCTTTCCAATAGTTAGTCTGACTAAAAAAAAGGAGATCTGTAAGCAAAGCAAATCTGTGAATTTGATCCTTAAAAAAGTGTAACACTATGTACAATCCCATTTGTGTTCAATACCTGACATCTTCCAATTTTAGATTTTTATTCTAGAAATGGATTTCCAAACATTGGAGTACTTGAGGGAGCCCTGTATGCCAAACATTTTCCCGTATTTAAGCCCTAACCAAGAGCTCTATTATGGGAATCTGTTTCTTCCTCGACTTCCAGATATCCTTCCTAATTCCATCCTATTTTGCAGAGGTCCAGCTTTAGACTGCGCCATTTTCTTTAGCAGTGCTATTATATTCCATTTAACAAGACAAACTAACTTCATAGCCAAAAAATAATAATAATATATATGTGAGACTGCCATCCCTCCTTGCTTAAACGGTAGATGGAATGATTCCAGATTAATTAATTCATGAGCCTGTCTATCTGTCTGAACACTGTCCTATCCATATAGGGGCATTGCTGAGAATGTATAACAGCAGTGGTAATAATATCATTTTAATCAAAGCAATTTTAACTGCCTTAGATAACTTATGGAACAAAATGGCGTTAACTCTAACCTGTATGATTAGGGTACATCAGACTTTTTTTTTTTATCAGTTTCCATTACATATTGTGGGATGAATGAAGTACTAAAATTGCAATTTTAATTGTTTTTTTTAAAAATTTTTTATACCCTTTAAAATACGGGTATAATTATGTAACGTCTGCTCGGTCAAGGTCACTACGGATGTGACATTATCAATTTTGTGAGGGGAGGTGTTAAGGGGTTATTTTATTTAGTACAAATTATAACTATATATAGAGAAATGGGGGATTGTGTTTTTTTTATTTTGTTAAAAAACTTTACTTAAAGGGATATTCCCATCTAGGCATTTACATTTCATTTTCCATATATAAACATTTCTTCAATTGGATGTTATTAAAAAATGTTACTGTGTGAAGGTAATTTCTCAAAAATGTAGCCATTTTATCCCTTAGAAATGAGATCAGCTTCCTCGGATACGACCACCTCACATTTTGGCAGCAGTGGCCAGACATGCGCTATTCAGTCCTGCCTGACCATCTGGATTCAGCGATCATTACCACAGGACGGCTGTGGGACTTGCAGTAACTCTCGGACAATTCATATACAAAAACCTTTTGTGTCTTTGTGCAATCCCTCCAGCAGAGGTAGCCGTATCCAAGGAGTCAGTCTTGTTTTTAAGGGACCATATGATTACATTTATGAGAAATTATCTTCACACGGGTAAAAATATTTTAATAACATATAATTAAAGAAATGTTTATATATTGCAGATTAATGAAACTGAATGTGCATGCCCAGATGAGAATACCCCTTTAGCTTTTTTTTTTTTTTTTTTTACTGTCCCACTAGGGGACTTAAACTAGGGATAACGTGACCACTTATACAATACACTGTAGTATTTATGTAATGCAATGTATTGTATCAGTTAGTATTTTACTGAGTTTGCCTTTCAGAGACCCATTCTTGGAAAGGGCCTAATAGGCCACCGTACATGGTAGACACGGAGGTCTACGTCAGAACTCTGACTGCCATGGCAACAACCAGCACCCTTGATTGTGACTCTTAAGGGGTTAGACTTCCCAACAAGGAGGATTCTCTCTGCTGGGCAGACGCAGCAGGGACCAGGCTGTATGTAACAGCCAGTCTCCTGCTGTAGAACACACTGGCTGTGCCGAGGATGGAATAAAACACTCTACTGCGGCAACTAATTAGGACAATCTATTTCGTTAACTCCTTCTCACACCAGGACAGAGCTGACACCACGCTCTGACACTCCAGAGTGTTAACCCCCCTACACGACGCGGTCAAGCATGACTGCTCCGTGAAAGAGTCTTTCTCCTAAGGATCCGATTCCTCATGCCGCTTACTGTGGAATCTGATCCTCTTCTGGGCAGCCCTGAGGTCTGCCCGATGTCTTGGGCATTCAGATCCCTTTCAGCTCTGACTGTCAACAGTCTATAGCAGTGGTGGCAAACCTATGGCACGGGTGCCAGAGGTGGCACTCAGAGCCCTTTCTATGGGCACCCAGCACAGAATTTACCAGATAGGACTCAAAGCTTCCTCCTGCTGTCCAAAACAACAGCCCAGGAGAAGCCACGCTCACTGTTATCGTTGGAGCTCCCGCTTTGGGTCCCCTGATTCTTCCTCTTCAGGGGACCCTGGAGGGAAGCTACAATCCAAATGTCTACTGCTTTCTATTGTATTGGTGTCCTCAGGACCCGAATACGATTGAAAGTTGTGACACAACAGAGATAAATAGGTGACAACTCAAATTGTCATGTTCGCACTTTGCAACATAAAAGTGGGTTCTGGTTGTAGTTTGGGCACTCTGTATCTAAAAGGTTCGCCATCACTGGTCTATAGCTATAGATGCACCAGAAAAGTACATCCCATGTGGCAAAAAAAAATAAGCCCCTATATGTCCACATTAGCAAAAGAAAAAAATTATAACCTGTACAATGTGACAATGAAAATCTGCACTGAATGGCGCTTCCTCCATTCTATGCCCAGCCGTTTGCCCATGTAACAGTTTTATCACCACATATGAGGTATCGGTACACTCGGGAGAAATTGGGTATCAATCTTAGTGGAGCCTATCTTCATTTAATCCATTGCGAATGTTTAATTTTCCACCAAAAATTAGTGTATTGTCCAAAAATCTTACAATTTGTCCATTTTAACAAACATCTTAAAAATGCTTTTTCATACGTCAAGAGGTGCAGTTTCCATAATGGGGTAATTTACTAGTCTAGCTATTATTTAGACCTCTCACAGATAATTGAAAGTTGAGCAGGTCCCTCTAAATACAGGTTTTGGTGATTTTCCCAAAAAATAAAAAAATGCCACCCAAATTGTAAGCCTCATAACATTCTAGTAAAATATATGGAATCTTAAAAAAACATGACAACATACAGCAGAGATTTGATTACGGTATGTATGTTATGAATTAATTTGGGTGCTATGACTATCTGCTTCAAAAGTAGAGAATTTAATACTTTGAAAATAAAGAATTTTCCCAAACCTATAACCACTTATAGGGGCACATGTATCATAGTTTTGCGGCTGCCACTTTTTCAAGTTTCCTGAAGTTGGACTGCTTAATCATTGCACTGTATCCCTTTGTGATACGTAATGAGTTGCCTGTTTAGCCTCACTTTTTTGAGACTTTTTGTGGTTGTCGACATTTTAGTCCCAAATAGTAGTAATGTAAGTCTAGGTCTAGTAGGCTTTGTTTTGAGACTTATAAGGCGCAAGGATGGGACAATTGCAAGCAAAAAAGTTGCACAAGTTGAACAAACATCTGGGCTACAAAGATAAATACGGAACACTGCATTAAATCCTTTAGGGTGAAGACACACGTGGCGTTTTAAGGCCATTTTTGGGCCGTTTTTAATTAGTGCGTTTTCACATCATTAAAAACGCATGCGTTAAAAAACGCATCAGTTTTTTGAAAACACAGGCGTTTTTGTCCGTTTTTTCGAAATAGCGCAATAAAAACGGACAAAAATGCATGCGTTTTCAAAAAACGGATGCGTTTTAAAAAACCGGATGCGTTTTTAACTATGGGAAAACGCACTAACTAAAAACGGCCCAAAAACCCCACGTGTGTCTTCACCCTAAAGGATTTAATGCAGTGTTCCGTATTTATCTTTGTAGCCCAGATGTTTGTTCAACTTGTGCAACTTGTGCATGCGTTTTTTGACAGGTTTGACCAATTATCTTAATTCAAACTGGTCAAAAACGCAAACGATCTGAAAACCTACTAACTAAAAACGGCCTAAAAACGCCACGTGTGTCTTCACCCTTGGGTAGCAAACTTTGGTACAATGCTTGATTCTGTGCCAAAAAATTAGCAAACTGCAAAAAGTCGCAAAAAAAGAAGGAAGCAATAGGAGTGATACATGTCCCCCATTGAGTGAGGGCGCGTTTACACGTTGCGTTTTGGTTGCCTTTTCATTGCGTTTAAAACGCATTACATAATTACATTACTATTAATATTTGTTAACGCTATGTTAACAAAACACATTTCTATGAAATTTTTTTTTTGCTTTTGTCCAATTCAACTTATTTCTGAACACGTTGTGGGTTTTTCTTTCATTAAACAAGGGGTACCAACAACTTTCTCCACATGTGTATATTAGGTAAATAATGGCAAACGTGTATGCTCAACCATTAATTGCCCTCTTCCTCCTGTAACAAACATGCATCCTCAGCTAGTCTCCCCAGCACACATTGCAAAATGGCTCCAGGGTTTACAGAAGCAAGCGTCAGAAACCAGCCACAATCTGCTTGTTTCTGATGCGTTCACTATCATGGTCTGTGGGCGGAACTGAATCTTTGTATTAAAAGGTTTGATTTCCACACCATACTTTCTTTATGTCCATATGCTTTAATAGGATATTTGGACAGAGGTTGTCTTAATCCCTTAAGGAATCCCTTTAAGGAATACATGTGTATAGAGTGACATTCATGTATTCATACAGTAGGTAACAAACCACTACACCATATTCCAGTGATGGCGAACCTTTTACAGACCGAGTGACCAAACTACAACCAAAATCCACTTATTTACCGTGAAGTGCCAGCATGGACTTTTGTACAGTAACTTATTGCTACCTGTTCTTCCACATCTCTCAATTGTATTGCCCCCTTGAGGCCACCAATACAGATGACAGGAGGGCAAATTCAGACTATCAATGTAGGTTCTCTCGAGAGTCTTTCTGTACAGGAAGAGGGGTGGTCCAGCAGGATGGCGTCCAAAAATAATGCAATTCTTATCCTTATTACTTTCTCCACAGTTCCAAACAGCCAATAAAGAGAATAGAATCTCTTAAGTTGCCTGGGACAGCAGGAAGATTTAAGGCGCGTTCACACGTTGTGTTTTGACCTGCGTTTTCATTGCGTTTGAAACGCATATACAACAGCTGAGGAGGGGTGATTTGCCTAATTACATCACTGTTAACATTTCCGTTTACAAAACGCATCATAAACGCGATGTTTACGCATGCGTTAACAATGCGAGAACGCATGCGTTTTGTTAATGCATGCGTTAACATTGCGTTTACAAATGTAAACGGTAATGTAACTAGGCAAATCACCTCTCATCAGCTGTTGTATATGCGTTTCAAACGCAATGAAAACGCGACCAAAACGCAACGTGTGAACGCACCCTCAGTGTTTGGTGAACTTTGCCCTTAGACGATGGCCTGAGTGCCCACAGAAAGGGCTCTGCGTGCCACCTCTGGCACCCATGCCATAGGTTCGCCACTACTGCCATATTCTCTGGTATACATAAGAAACTTCTAGCTAGAAAAAAAACACAATGGAATGAATAAGTAAACATATTACACTGGAAAAGTAAAGTAATCTATGAGGAAAAAAACGTATAACAAGCTACTAAATGTGCCTTGTATATGTTCCCAAAATGTTGACTCAATTATTGCTACACAAGGCAATGAAGGTCAGATCAAGATAGCAATCACAGGTCTAACACTCTGAATAACCCGGTCAAATGCAGTCTGAGGTTGGTGCCACACGCACCACTTTGTATGCGTTTGAAAACGCAAACAAAGCCGCACCCTCCAGGGCGGGCCACGGGCGGATCGCATTGGCGTTCTATGGAAACGCCTGCGATCGGAACGAGCCGCCAGTGTTTTGCATTAAATTAACGCAAAACACCGGCAGCTCATTCCCGATTGCAGGTGTTTCCATGGAACGCTGTTGCTATCGGGCCGCGGCCCACCCTGGTGGGTGCGGCTTTGTTTGCGTTTTCAAACGCAGACAAAGCGGTGCGTGTGGCACCAGCCTTTTTGGTCCGTTTTTAAGCAGTCCGTTAAAAACGTTTTTTGAAAAAGCATCCGTTTTTGACAGGTTAATTAAAACGGGTCAAAAATGGATGCGGTTTCAAAAAACGCTTGCTTTTTTTAACAGACTGATTAAAAACGGTTTAAAACGCCACGTGTGTCACCCGCCTCAGGCTTCATTAACATGGCCGTCTGGGGGGGATGTATATGTTGCCGTATATCCTTCCCCATAGACGGCAATGGCGCATGCTCTATCTTTCCCTGTGTCTGCGGCTGTGCAACGATTTTTCTATGGGGTCACCTCCTCCTCTCCAGCGCACAGCTGTATGAATGTACTCTAAGGATGTGGTCACATGTGTCGTTTATCGCACGCATTTGAAAACGCAATGCAACAGCTGTAGAGAGTTTTGCATAATTAAATTGAAGCTAAAATCCACATTTACAAAAAACAATAATTAACATGATGCTAATGTATCCCTTAACACTTCACAAACGCAGTTAATGCACGTGTTAACACTGTGTTAACAAACCCATGCAGTACTGCAATGTTAAAACAAGTGTTAAATGTTGTGTGTAAACACAAATGTTAACATAACATTTTGAAACTTTTTGTGAATGTTTCCTCAGTGCATGTAATTTGCAGCATAGTAATTTAGATTTTTCTCTGGGTGCCTTCCCACGTGGCGTTTTTAAACGCATCCAAAATAAATCATAACCATAATAAGTATCTTTCCCAAAATACTTGTTTTATCTTAACATAAAAATAATTATGTTCAACTCTATAATAAAAAAAAAAAAAAATTCAAATCTCAGAATCACTGTTTTTTCTGGCAAACATAAAAATATTAATAAATGCGGATACTGAGAAATTATATATTTTTAATTAAAAAGTGTTGTTTTTCGTTATTAAAATGTTAAAGCTATAGAAATGGGCTACCTCTGTTATCTGAACCAAAGCAGTAAGGCCGGCGCCACACGCAAACGCAGACAAAGTCGCGCCCACCGGGGCGGGCCTCGGCCCGATCGCATCGGCGTTTCTATGGAAACGCCTGCGATCGGGAACGAGCCGCCGGTGTTTTGCGTTAATTTAAGTCTGCGTCTGCGAACGCAACGTGGGACAGCGCCCTAAGCCTTTGCTGCCCTGTGCGCTAGCGTCGCGTTATGACGGACGCCTAGTGGTACGTGTGACCGCGGCCTTAAATGCATCCAAAACGCATATGCGTTTGCAATGAGACGCATGCATTTCAGGCAAACCCCCCTCCCACTTTAAAACGCCACGTGTAAAGGCGCCCTGAAAGGTGAAAACACGGAAATGTAAAAACATTAATAGGATGAAGCAGAAGAGGTAAAAGTTGTACGCAGTGGATCTCAGCAAACATATGGATCACCCTGGAATATGCCACCCGCAATACCGCTGCTCTTATAATAACAACTTCTAGTATTGCCTCCTGTATTCGCCCCCCACAGCACGGGCCACGCAGGGTTAAAACTGCTCCCAGCTCCGGTGGGCGTGGCTACACGTTGTCCTGGCACACACACACACTTCCCATTGCAACACAGAAACGACGCTGCACTGTGACGGGCGCAGCCCACGAAGCGCAAACAGTGATTGGCTGAGAGGCAGGGGCAGCTCTCGCGCCATTGGTTCCTTTCACTGACAGCTTCACGTGCACGCAGCAAGCACTCGGCTGATGTGGAGCCAGCGTGGTGTCATCCAATCAGCGCTTGTTTGTGGTGGTGTGTCGGTTTGATATTCCTCCGCCGCACAGTATACGTCACCCAGGCCTGCTCCGCCCCTCAGTTCTGTGCTGGCTGTGTGAGGGGCGGTGTGAGAGCGCATCCTCTCATCCAGGTGCAGTTATACGTTAGTGAATGGCTGGTAATAGCCAGTACATAGTATCAGTCCTACTGTGCAGCACCTCACTACTTGTCTGCATTCATAGTCTCTTTCTTATATTACTTCATTGTTACATAATTATCTAGATAAAGCTGCATCATAGTGTTACGTGGCATCAGAAACCCTAGTTTACAGGTCATGGGCACAATTGTGGGTAGGTTCAGCTTCTGCTCCATTCACGTCTGCTGGACCAGTAAGTGTAGCTATTGCTTCCTGTTCTAGTCTCTTTGTACATGACAGACGTAAAAAGGTGATGGTGGTCTTAAAGGGGTTTTCCCACGAACAGTGATGGAACCAGGTTGCTGAGCTCAGCAATTTCTGTCAGCTCCATAGAGTTTAATGGAGCAGAACAGTCACGTGCGGCTGTCTACTCCGTTAGTCAGATGGAGTGACGAGGCTCCACTGATCAGCAAGTTAGGGTAAAGACACACGTGGCGTTTTTAGGCCGTTTTTAGTTAGTGCGTTTTCAGATCGTAAAAACTAAAAACGCCACGTGTGTCTTCACCCTAAGGCCCTAACTTTTGTTCATAGGAAAACCACTTTAAATAATTCCAGCTCAACGGCGCTGACCTCTTGCCATAAAAGAACATACGTCTTCTTTCAGATCAGCATGTACTTGCCACATATACTACTCACAAAATGCTAGGGATATTTGGCAATTGAGTGGAATTTATGGAAAACATGAAAAGTTCATGCAATATATTATAATAGTAGGGCCTTTAGGTGGAAACATGCAATGGTGATTTCCTCATTTAAAACTATTTATTCAATAAAAAGCCAAGTGGCGGGTATACCTCACAAAAATGACCTAATTACTTGTCATGTGGCCTTAAGCATCAGTTATGGCCTGAAAGCAAGATCTTATCCAGTTCCCTAATCAGTTCTGCTGAGCTAGCAATCACACTTCTTGAAGAGAAGCCCTCAGGTCATTGAGGCTTGGGGTTTATTGTTCTAAACAGTGAACATCTCCAAGGCCCATATAAGATGACACCAATGTCTTGTGGCATAGAGACCACGTTGATGTAAACAGTTTCAAATGGTCTGATGTGAAACTTGGCTGCCTGGAGCTGTGTGGCATTCATACTCCAGTTCTGCAGGGCATTTCTGTGACTCTTCTAGTCTCTCTGTATATATTGATGACACTCTTTAACACTCTAGTGGCTACTTCCATATGAAAACATCCCACTTGAAGCTTTGTAATTTCAAGGTACTGTTGATCAATAGTCCAGTATGGCTTGGGTCTCATGTTGTCAAAATGTAAACAACATGATAAGGAGGCCTGTTTAAATACCAATTCTAATTGAATTAGCTAATGTAGTGGATGATTCATGGATCACACACCTGTGATTTTTGCCATTAAAAGGAACTTGTTACCAGTTCTTTTTACCACTTATCACAAGGAGAGTTTTCTCTTCAGCCAAGTCACCTTGTGTTACAGGTGCTTGATTCATTTTTCGCTTAGGAATTATATTATATTTAGGATTCAAGGACAATATTGTGTAAGTCCTTGTGGTATTGGAAATTTGAGCCAGATTGTGCATTTGTTCTGCAGAAGCAAGGATCTAAAGATTTCTACATGGTAAATTATGCAGTGATAAGCCATGACCAAGAGAAAATGGTCATAAAGATCTATACCTGATGGAAAATGAAGGACAGTTGTGGGTTGCTAGATGATTGAATACCTTCTAGTTTACGAGATGATTTTCAGAATGTGTTGTATAATTAGTCTTAGTATTAGTCAACCAAATGTGGTCTGGCAAGTGCGGGTGTCTTCTGTGCCATTGTCATGTTAACAGGATTATATTATTAGGGTTTGAGTATTTTTTTGTAATATTTAGTAGCTAGCAGGGCGATCATAAGGGTGGTGCCATAGCTGGACCCACAAATTCTTATTTACGCCTCTGATGGACATGTTGTATTTTGGATTTGCCCTGATAGACATATAAGGGTATGTGCACTTGTTATGTAAGGCCGGCGCCACACGTGGCGCTTTGTCTGCGCTTGCAAACGCAGACAAAGTCGCGCCCACCGGGACGGGCCTCGGCCCGATCGCATCGGCGTTAAATTAACGCAAAACACCGGCGGCTCGTTCCTGATCGCAGGCGTTTCCATAGAAACGCTGATGCGATCGGGCCGAGGCCCGCCCCGGTGGGCGCGACTTTGTTTGCGTTTGCAAGCGCAGACAAAGCGCCACGTGTGGCGCCGGCCTAAGGGTTGCGGAATCGGAGGTTTCTGCAAATAATGAAGATATGCTCCTGCACCAGCTCACTGAGGGCACAAACGTGACGCTAGCAGAACATGTGAACGCGCCCTGATTCTTCCTGCAGTCCCAGGCAACTTAAGAGATGTTGCTTTCAGTGCTATTTTAAAGCGACACTTTATTGGCTGTTTGGATCTGCAAGGAAAGTAAGGCCGCGGTCACACATACCGCTAGGCGTCCGTTCATAGTACAGGGGGAGGTCCTCGACCCGAACGCACATGCGTTTCCAGAGAAACGCATGCGATCGGCTTAACCTCCCCCTGTGCGCTAGCGTCGCGTTATGACGGACGCCTAGCGGTACGTGTGACCGCAACCTAAGGCTATATTCACACTGCCGTTGCCCGCCCGTACCGTACCGTAGCGGGCAACGGCAGTGTACGGGGAGAGGAGGAGGAGGTGAACGCAGCTCACCCCCGCCCCTCTCCATAGCAACCTATGGCGCACGGCCCCGTATTACGGGAAAAGATAGGACAGGTCCTATCTTTTTCCCGGGTACGGAACGGTACGGTGCCGCACGTGTGCTGCACCGTACCGCTCCCGTAGGGTGCCGTGCGCCCATAGGAGTGTATGGGGGACGTATATCGGCCGTATATACGTCGGCCGTATATACGTCCCCCATACGTTCGTGTGAATGTAGCCTAAGAAGGTGTTGACAGAGGTGCATAATCTTTGGAGGTCGTCTTGCTAGACCCACCATTCCTTCTATACCGAGAGACCCTGGATAGAAGCCACAATGATAGTTTGAATTTGCCCTCCTTCTGTCAACTGTATTGGTGGCCTCAGGGGGCCGATACAATTGAAAGATGTGGAGGAACAGGTAGCCATAAGTTGCTGTATAAAATTCCATGCTGGCACTTCACAGTAAATAAGTGGATTTTGGTTGTAGTTTGGGCACTCGGTCTGTAAAAGGTTCGTCATCACTGTCCTATAGAAACCTTTCTAGGCAATAGCTGCCAGCATTATACTTTCAGATCTTTTTTGCTGCTTTTTTGACTATGTAAACTTTCACTGGATTACAAATCTTATTGGAAACTTTGTCCAGTTCCAGCCTGACCTCATCCCACCTTGTGCAATACTCTTACCAAATATTTCTTTTTACATAACACAGACTATTTCCAAGGGCAGACAATCCATCACCTAAAAATCATTAACATTTCTCCATTCAAAAAGGTAAGAAAACCACAGACAACGTGTAGGAAGACTCTGCAGGACAGGGACTATTTGTCAGTGCGCGGAATGATACACTCCCTCTCCAGCAAGTAAATAAGTGCGTGTCAGAGTGGCTGCGGAGAGAAGGCGAGACTCAGGCACATCCAGCATGTCTAGGAAGGAGGAGCCCATGGAGGAGATCATGGAGTCTAAGGTGATGTGGTACCCTGACTCCAAGAAAATAACCCAGATGGACCTGTTCAGAGCCAGGGTGAACAGCAATCATGGGCTCAGTCTGGGTGAGTGACAGCTGGGCAGCAGCAGCTTGTAGGGCATGTGACACCGCACTGATCAGGCAATGAGGGCAGGATGCCTGGTACTTGTAGTCCTCCAGCATCAGATATACTGTGTGTAGCAACTATAAAGTATTCTAGACTAATAAAGTGTATAACTGAAAACATTGCTTCCAGGTATCCTGTAGTCTACATCTCTAATGTACTTAACTTCATGACTGTCACATTCTCGCGCCGCCTGTACCAGTCCTCATCCTAGTGCAGTGACACCCAATTGCCATTACTGATTTTACAATGTGACATGTCATTTATCCATGATGACATCACATCAGGTGGTGGTGATTGTCTCCTGTCATCTGGTATCATCACATCATGTGGCAGTTTCTTTCTTATATGACATCACATTGTTTGGCAGTGATTATCTACCGTGACATCACATGTGGCAGTGATTGTCTACTGTGGCATTACATCATGTGGCAGTGATTGTTTACTGTGTCTTACAATGTGCAAGTGTCTTGTAATCAATGGCCTACACATTTTTATTGTTTTAGTGAGGTCCACATGCTGTAGTGTACTGGACCTTAAATAAAATCTACCACCAGGATCAAGGCTTGTAAACCAAGCACACTGACATACTTGTGTGTGTCCCCTCTTGCAGGATCCACTCTTCTTCCTGGTTTTAAGGAAACTAAGGATTAAAAATTACGCAAATGAGACTGGGGGGCTTCAGGCTCCATTAACTCCTATGGAGAGCGGAGCCCCTCTGGCTCATTTGCATAATTCTAAAAAGCTTGTCTGTGTGCTTGGTTTACAATCCTTCATCCTGGTGGTAAATGTTCTTTAAAAATTTGTTAAAGATTTAGAAATAACTTTTTAGATACAGAAGTCCTAACTTTACATCCACGGTGATCACGCCAGATGATGGCTACTGCTAATCAGAGGCCATAGTTTTTCCCGTCACATAAATGACATGCTACTGCCGAGTCCATTCAGTTTCATGCTGGTTGTGGGGAGGGCCCCCTCTGTGGCCTGTGAATGGTAGGTTGTAGGGGTCACCTGGAAAGAAAGGGATATCCCTTCCGCTGTCTACTTGGGATAAGTTAGAAGAGGAGAATAATCACCCACCATTAGAGGAACAGGAGAAGCAACATCATTTTTGTTAGACCCATTCCATTTAATGCAGCAAAATAATTACTTTAAAAACTAAGGAACCCAATGCTGATCGGCTAAGACAGGCCTCTGCTTTTGCTAGTTATTACCTTCAGATATTTCCTGGTAATCTAGGGCTGTGGGAGGCAGTGCAGAAGGGGTACATGGGCAGCATTCATATAGGAACCAAGGGAGAGTGGTGAAACAAGTAGGATTTATTTTATTTTGTTCTGCCATTGTGAATGTTTTTATTATTCCCTGCACAACAACAGTCGGGGAACACCTTTAACCTTTAGGGTTATTAATAAGCCACTAAAAATTCATCAAAGTCTAAGTGGTGGTTTGTAGTAATTTGTGCAGGTCTAAATATAGGCATATAATATATGCTGTTTTATGTTTCCACTTTTCCATTATATAGAAAGTTAGATTTACAGGTACGTCTCTTGCCTGTTTTACAACCTCACCCTTAATCACAGCCCAGCTTATCTACCTGTAATCAGATCATGTTACTACTAATAACCACTTAGGCCATGCTCTTTCCTGAAAATGACTTAAAGGGGTTTGCCCATGAAGGAAAATTCACAAATTTTAATCCCCTAGTTACGATTACACAATAAAGATAATTTTTTAACCCCTTAATTTACAAATTCAATCAGTTTTATTGCTGTTTATTGCTCCTATTATTCAGTGATGGTCAGTGTAAGTTTCTAGAGTGTGAAAACTCTCTAACCAGACACTTCATAATTTCTCTAATGCTGTTTGCGGACAGTGTGCTTAGATTATCAGGGTACAGGTTTAAATACACTTTCATTTAGCTTCTGAACATTCACTAGTATATGACACATAGAAAGAGTCAGATCAGATATGATGAGATGCATAATACACAGTGCCATACTATCACAGGCATAATAACATGCACTGCTCTACTATATATAATCTAAAACACATACTGTCAGATCAGCTGAGCCTCCCTCTCCCCCCAGATAAAGATCTTATCTGTATGCAGCTTTGCTCTACTCTCTTGCCGACAGGAAGTGTGTGTGTGAGCTTGTCCTGGAATGCAAGGGTGGGGGCTAGAGGCAGGGAGGACCTCAGTGCTGTGTCAGACAGAAGAGCAAGATCCCCGACCCTAAACAGCATTGGGTCTAGTGGCAACAAAAATTGTGTACACCAGGACTGATAGACAGGTTGGATTTATATCTGTGAAATGCTGTATTTTTGTTAACAACATTGAATTATAATTTTTTTTTATCATTTAAAAAACTTGTCTTTGTGGGTATACCCTTTCAGCACTAAGTCTCTTATTCTTTGCTTTGGAGGAGAAATTGACATTAAAAGGAAATTAAACACTCACTCATAGACCCGGCACTGTGACTGTAGAGATTGTCTTATATTTGTTATCCATGGCCTCTTTCCTTCTAAAATCAACTTGTACAATTGTACAGAGCCTGGAGGGCTCTGGTGGGTGTTTCCAGAGCCCTTTCATACTCAATCTTTACAGGCTGTTACAATGAGCAGAGCAGGTCTCCAATCCCCCTGCACTTCCTGCTGCAACTATATTTCGCAGGCAGAGGGAGAAAGGAGAGAGCAGGGGGAGGGGGAGATCTGTCCTGGTCATTGTAAATGTGAATCTGTAGAAATGAGGGCTTCTGTTAACTCCCCCAGAGCCCCTCAGCATATTTTAAAAATTAAGAAGGAAGGAGGCCAAGGATAAGAAGATTACCATAGTCGCCGTGCCTGGACCTATGAGTAAGTGCCCCTGGTTTATAATGCTTGAGATGGACATGGCCAAGATCTGGTATTGAGCATTAAGCCTTCTTTTCCACCTGTTTCTTAGACAGTTCCTTTTAAGATGGTATTTGCAGTCTACAAACCAGATGTGTGCTGCAAAAAAGATTAATTCACATGACAAAAGCATCCTCACTGTTATCAGGAACACTTTCCCATGTAAATATTTGTTACCCATAATTTTATAATATTATAGGCCACTAGAAATAAGGAGATGAAAACAATAGTATTAACAGCTAAATCTACATAGACCGCATGCTCACGACAATATTTTTTTTTTTTGGCTATGAGCTGGCTACACAAACAGTGAGAAGCTCATGGTCTCATAGATGTCTATTGTGCACAGTATTGGTGCGGCGAGCCTTTGCAGAGAGTGGACACTCAGTTTCTATTGACATCGGTGGGAGGAGTGGTGCCCCTCCCCCACTGATGGAGTGTTTGGATAAATTTGTACAATGTTGCCAAAATTATACCATTAACCTATCTCATTGCTTTCCTTGTTTTAGCTAACTACAATGAACTGTATCAATGGTCGGTGGCATTTTATCCAGAATTTTGGGGAGAATTTTGGCACTTCAGTGGCATTGTCTTTTCTCATATATATGACGAGGTAGGTCCTCTCTTTAAACATCCTGGATACATGGATTTATCCAATGTATCACATCCCGCTGTGAAATAGATCATTGCGTGTTGTAAAATATAACCAAAGTTATGAGTAAAGTGAAAGAGGAGGAGCAGTGTGTGTCAATTATATTTTATCCCCCTTACGTATATGAGCTGAATGCCTTTCCTTTATGTTGTCATTGGAGGGTGAATGGACCTTGCACACCAATGACACATTGACCACTGTTGGACAATGACCACTGTTTATGGACCAATATTGTGCATATGTTGTTAGCCTTAGGCCAACACAATTGTGGCCTTTTCATCTGTAAAATAAAAAACAAATTCTACCACTGAAATTATCCTCTAAACGCCATTCCCCCTGGAGCACTACAACCATGCCTGCTGCTCCCCTCACCTCTTCTGCCTGCTACTTACAGGGCACATGTACATTTGTTTTGGCTTTGTGCTCCTGCCTTTTTATTATCTTTTTCTGCTGGTCAGATGTTTCTTAGGATTTTTGTCTTTTTAATGCACCTAAGTTAAGTTATTTGTGACATTTTTTGAAAAATTTTATAAAAAGTTAACTTTAATAACTGGATCATGCAAACAGAGAAATGAGAATGATACCGGCATGGGTCTCCCCCTGTCCAAAGTGCTCTTCCCACATAGACCATGGGCTACACGTCGTAGGTGCTCTGCTCCAAATTCAGATAATGCAAACACCAATGTAGTAAATAGTGAAGCAGCACTCACCAGATGCGGTTTCAATCTTTTATTCAGCAGAGTGGCAACATGGACAAACATCAGACCGCGGCAAGCGATAGGCCGTTTCTCAAGCCTACTACGACACTCCCCCAGGGGAAGCGATGCGCTTCCAGGAACCGCGCATGAGTGCACGCCCCCTGTGAGGTTATCATTGCCGAGGGAACCCATAACTACAAAAAGCAAAAAGAGAGGAACACAGAATCGGACTCGCTGTCAATGACAAAAGTGTAACTATATAGGAAAGCGTAGTAATAGAAACTCATTATAAAAGCCTAAATAGCCTAAAACATAGGGGTTAAGTTTGCAAACCCAGGGCTTTAAAGTAGATAAACATTGGCATCGAGTTAGTGATCCAAAATTTACACATATATGCAAGATAAACAATCTTGTACAAATCTAAAAATAGGGGTCAGGGACCACCTGTAAGGTCTTAACGACCGGAACGATTTAGGTATATTCCTAGGTATGGTTTGACTTTAGTCCTGACTTTAGACCTGAATTTCCATTATGTTGAGAATGATAATGTGGATTGGAAGGGGATCTTGTATGTTGCAAAAAATTTTCGGTTACAGGTGGTCCCTGATCTGCATATGGAATTGGGAGGGAGAGGAACAGAGTAAGAATGTATTTTCGTTTTTTTTTTTCTCCCCCTCTTTATTTTTAGATTTGTACAAGATTGTTTATCTTGCATATATGTGTTTTAATCTGTGTGTATATTTTGGATCACTAACTCGCTGCCTATGTTTATCTACTTTAAAGCTTTGGGTTTGCAAAATTATCCCCAATGTTTTAGGCTATTAGCAGGTTTAACCCTTGCTCTCATAGTGAGTTTCTATTACTACGCTTTCCTATATAGTTATATTTTTGTCATTGGCAGCGAGTCCGTTCCTTCCGCTCTTTTTGCCTTTTGTTGTTATGTGTTCCTTCTTCAACGATAACGTCACAGGGGGTGTGCGGCCCACGGAAGCACATCGTTTGCGGCAATTGCGTCATGGGGGGCTTCCTCTGGGGGAGTGTCTTTGTAGGCTTGAGAAAGCACCTGTCTGGCACGAAACGGCCTGTTGTTTGCCGCGGTCAGATGTTTGTCTGTATTGCCACTCTGCTGTATAAAAGATTGAAAACGCATCTGGTGAGTGCCGCTTCACTATTTACTACATTGGTGTTTAATAACTGGAGCCAGGAGGTAACTCGGAGAACAGTGCAGAAAACTAGACAATGGTGAGTGAACATGTGCCACAAAAAGTGTCAAATAAAGATCATTATGGTACATGTGGCCCACTGAGTAGCAGAGGGCAGTGCATTGGAGGGGAATACATGGTAGTTTATGGTGACGTCACCAACTCTGCCAGCACGGCTGGAGTAGCAGAGGGCAAGGGGGGGGGGGGTGCAAAGGAGGCAGCAGGCGCAGTTTAAGTACTTTGCCTGTTATACAGATGTTAACCTCTACGAAGCACTGGTGGGGCTTAGTAGAGGTTAATTTCATTGGTAGATTTCTTTTAAATCAAAAGCTGAAGTTTGCAGCATAAAAAACACTTCTTTATCAGCTTTGTGTCGCGGTAGTCTCTGTCTCGGAGGTCTTCTTGCTGCCACCTTAGCATTTGAGTGGTGTATATATTACGGCACATTAGAGCAGTACAACTGTCTTGATATTACCCACACTTGAGAAGCCCATATGTGCTAAGCTTATTTTCCAAAACAGAAAATTATCTGTGGAATCGGTGTCCTTCTAGGTACATTTGTTTGATGGACAACTATAAGTACAGTGTGACACAGAAGACAAATGGTAGATGCTAAACGTAGCTCATGAATCGCATTTATTTCCTACAGTTATCATCATTCATTGCTTTGTTGTCTGTGAGGTTGGACTTATTTATTCTCCTTTTAAAGATACATGGGGATGTTTTTTCTCATTTCCCCTATCAATAGACCTGACTTCCGGGAGCCCGGCAATGATTGGAGTAGTAGACTGAATGTTCAATATGTGCTAAGAGAGATTATACGCTGCTCTTTTCACAAGGGATACTTGGGAACCTCCGCTCTTTTATAACTATGGTTTTCAGCAGTCAGGTTCTGAGCCATCAAATACTTGGCACCCTCATTAGATGCTTATCTCCTATTCTGTGGATAAGTGTCATTCATGGGGAAAACCCCCTTTAAAGAGGACCTTTCACCACCTCACTCATGTGGAGATTAGCATAAAATTTTGTAGGGTCTGTTACAGATTTGGGGCCACTTAAATTTTTGTTCTAGCCCCCACGGTTGCGGAGATATCAGTCTCCGTATCTGACCATTGTAATCTTTGTTTGGTCAGAGAGGAGGAGCTGGGGCTGGAGGTGTGAGTTATGCTAATTTTCTCACATTCTTCCCATTCAGTGGCAGGCAATGTCAGAGAAGCTACTATGAACTGTAGTGAGCTGTGCTTTTTTATGTTCATATAAAGGCTGTGTTCACACTCAATAGGGCACATTTACTTACCCGATCCAGCGGCGGGTTCTCCGACGCTGATTCGGATCCGGCCGGGATTCACTAAGGTCCGTGCGCCGATATTCACTAGGTGTAGCTGCTGCCCCGAGGTCCGCTGGATTTCACCTTTTATTTCTTGGTGCAGGTAAGCGCGTGTCATCGCATGCATGCCGGCGCCGATACGCCACAATCCGATCATGTGTGCCAAACACCCGGGGCAATTCGACGCTAATCAGAAAAATTAGGGAAACCCGAAGGGAAAAAAAGCGATTCGGGCCCTTAGTAAATGACCCCTATTCTGTCTGATATACCGTTGACGTATTGCGTTTACTCTGTGTTCACATAATCACAATGTTACAAAATTATGTTCACAATTGTGTGTAAATTGCAAATGTGATGTTACCACAAACACAATGTAAATGCAAATTTCATAACATGATGTAAACGTGATGTGAACACAGATGCAATGTAAACTCTAATGCAGCATAAAAGGTAATGTAAAAGTATCTACATTACATTTACGCAAACAATACACTTTTATTTGCGCTAATATCACATTTACATTTGCCTTACATTTGCGCGTATGTTGTATTTGCTTTGACATGGCACATGCATGGCATGTGTCGCAGGCGGTGGAATTTGTGTGGAATGTGTGTGAACACAGCCTTTAGATGAACATCACAGCTCACTACTGTTCATAACAGCTTCTCTCACATTTCCTGCCACTAATTAGACAGTATGAGAGAAGTAGCACACAGTTTTAGCTCCAGCCCCAACTCCTCCTCTCTGACCAGACAATTACAATGGTCAGATACTGGGGGTGATATCTCCACAAACCGTGGGAGCTAGAAAGAAAATTCAAAGTGGCTAATTTCCACATATATGTGGTGGTGAAAGGTCCTCTTTTAAGTGATAAAGAGCATATACAACCTCAATGAAGTAATTGCCGTTTAAATACAAAGAGAGTAACAAATATAAACTGAGTTTTAGTACCCTTTTCAGCTAGCGTTAAAAGTAATGAACTGTGCCTGGTGAACATTGATATAGATCTGTAACAGCCCCTTCTAGTGATCGGTGGGGGTGATGGGATTATTTGTTATTGTGGGTCTGTCTGAAGGAATAAGTTCTGGATAACTCCAGTAAATATTCTGCCTCTATGAGGGGGTGGGGGGTCTTGATTGTGTGATATCCTTTATTTTAAACAAGTTGACGTATTTTTTGGTTTACTTTTATTTACAGGTAATTGACAGATCCAAAGGGATTGCTGACGTTCCCGAATGGTTTCATGGGAGCCGCCTGAATTACGCTGAAAACCTTCTGAAACACAAGGACAATGATAAGATAGCACTTTATGCTACAAGTAAGTGTGTGCCGAAGCAATTGTACGAATGCTGTGACACTTGTGTTTGATGCTATATAGGAACTTTCTGATGGCACAGCATTTACATGGATACGGTGAAACGTTTGTAGCAATATGATTACTTTGTATATATTGCATGTATATTTTTTTTCCAGGTGAGAATTGTATAAAAATAATAAGTTTTATAATGAATGTTTCAGTTTTGTCAATTTCAAGTTCTGTCCCTGTTTACACAACCTCAGGTTCTCTAATGACTAATAAAATTCACAGAGTGAGCTCTGAAGAAATCAAACCAAGACGACGTATGGTATAATGTCTCAATCTCTGTGTACTAATGCCATGAAAGGCGAGGCAGATGTGAGAAACTTTATTTGCGTCACCAAGGATTATACATAACTTTTAGTGGGGCAGGACCTGGGCTTGGTTAGTTAAAGATAAGAAGTAATGTCCATAGTTCTTTGGTTAGTAAATTATCACATGGGCATCCCAGAAACCAAAGACGTTTTTTTTCCCCTGGAATTGGTAGCATTGTAATTCGGGCAAAACCCATATCCTTTCACTGCACAGCAGAGTGTTATCAATCTTCAGCATATAAAATAAAAGCATTTTCATTAAACACATAACAATACTACACATCAATGAATTGTTCCCTTGGGGAAATATTTTACTACATTTTACCTCTTCTCTTTACTTTCTGAAATGGTTCCTGATGCAGATTTCCCCTCCCTGCATCTCGTCTTTGCAAACATTATGGTAATTAGTTTCAGAGGCTACTGGGGCAGTGTTTGTAGCCTAAAGGTGCTCTGGGGTCAAAGGGTACTCCATTCCCCATGAAGCCATTTTGTACCCTCCACCACGCTCGTAATTTATATCTTGTAGCGCGTCAATAGAGCTACTGCGCTTGTATCCCTCTGCTGAAGACTCTTCTGCTGATCCGGAGTACAGCACGTGCGCATTAGCTCACACATCTCTGCCGGTGGAGCGCATTACAGACAGATGAATTTGAGCAACTGCACAATGACACTACTACATGCCCCTAGTAGCCTCTGCAACTAATTACCATAATGTTTTATTACAGTTTATTTGTAGGGAGGGGAAACTTGCATCGGGAATTATTTCAGAAAGTAGTTTCCCAATAGTAGATTTCCTTTCAACATTACATTCAGCTTTGAACATGTAGAAAAAGATAATTAAAACAGTTCTTTACATATCCCCCACCATCCCCGATGCAAGGAAGACTAACGGTAGTGTACATGAGGCCTGAGACATTAAATAGTGATCACATGGTCAGGTGGGACAATAGGAGTGAGGGCCCTGCTCGCAAGAACTTACCATCAGTGAATATTTCCAAAGTCTATTTGTTGACAAAGGTTCTAACATTAATATGTACACTTGTGTGAGGTTTAACCCTAGTCTTTGACCTATTGGTACAGATGAATTTGGAAAGGTATTTCTCTTTTCTCAAGACCCCCCCTCACCGTGAAGCATTAAACAGAGTTGGGGGTGGGGGATCAGTTCTGTTTGAATCCAGTTTGTACGTTTCTTAAATTTATCTAAATATCTGCCATTTATTGTAATATTTCCCCTGAATGCCAAAGTTTTTGAGTTAGCCAAGAGTGGATTTGGGGTGATCAGCTTTATTTCTCAAAAGATAAAGAACAAATAAAATGAATGGTAAGACCCCATTATTGAATAGTTTATATAATCTCTATAGATGGGGATAAGCAGCTGGTAGAGGCTCCCATTATCTGAATTGTGCATACCGCTTATATGCGTTACTACTGTTATCTGTTCTACAACATTAGGCTACATTCACACTGCCGTTGTCCGCCGTACCGTAATATGGCAGGCACACAACAGTGCGCAGGGAGAGGAGAAGGGGGTGAGAGCCCCTCTCTGGGGATGTATGGCGCACGGCACCGTAATACCCATAATACGGGAAAAGATGGGACATGTCCTATCTTTTTCCCAGGTACGGAGCGGTACGGTGCTGCACTTGTGCTTCACCGTACCGCTCCTGCATGGCGCCGTGCCGTCTATGGGGGAACGTATATCAGCCGCATATACGCCCCCCTTGCTGCAGTGTGAATTTAGCCTTATACATAGAATACATTTGCATAAGCTGATCTCTCCATTCTGATTAACAATATCATTTTCAATAACTTGGGTTCATTTATGGAGGGTACCATTTGACCTGTGCAAGATTTTGTATTGGCATATTTGTTAAATAGGCTTCATCTATGCTATTCTGCTTATAATAATATGAATGGTCTTAACAAAACTGAGGCTTGTGTTGTCACATAGTGCTGACTTTTCAGTATGATTTGCTAGTTAAGAATAAGTAATAAATGGTATAATGTGTGTTTATCTGCGGCAGGTTGCCCATTATTCGTTATTTATTAAGTGTCTCTCGGCCTGGCACTTGGCATTCCCGTGGTTATTATACTGAGCTGTTTCTCATTATTTTCCTCAGGGGAAGGCAGGGAGAATGTGGAAAAAGTGACTTTTGAAGAGCTGAGAAGAGATGTTGCTTTGTATGCAGCTGCCATGAGGAAGATGGGAGTCGAGACTGGAGATCGTGTTGTCGGTAATTGTCATCATTTTCTTGTATTATGGCAGTCAACAGCTTTCTCTCCAAAATAAAAAGTGATGGTGAAGAAAAGAAAATTAATCATTAGCAATTTGTGCTGTGCTAAAATCTCTTTTCTCCAAAGCTTTTTTTTTTTTTTCCAGAGAAATATTTTTGCTGTTTTCATAGTCTGTTCAATGATCTAGAAGCCTTGTGTGACCCGAATGAGACTTCACTGCCGTTTTATTGTGTACATTCCTTTTATAAACCGTAAAAGAATCAGAATGTGTTGGATAAAGCTGTGATGCTTCATGATGGTAATTTTATATGACAAAACTGCCTTCCCTAGGATAATAGTCAGGTGTGAGCTCTCCTGTGCTGGGCCTGTTCTGACCTGGCATACAGGGCAGAAGAGCTCCACTGCTCATTCACACTACAGACTTTACTATGGAAATTCTGCGCCCCGCCTTGCTGGAAAACGGCGATATGACATATTCCCCACCATGCTTTATACCAAAACTCCCATTGACGAATTGTAGTGTTTTTTTTTTTTTTTTTATTCTTTGCAGTGAAATTGGATTACTAAACTGCATCAAAATCTGAAGTATTATTTCCATCCAGTTCCCTAACACAGTGGAAATTCCGTTATGTAATAAAATGGCACTATAGTGAGCATGATGATGTCACGTACATGATGCACTTTTATTCCGCGTGGAAAATGGGATACGCAAAATAAAAGGAGCAACACATCACTTTTCTGTAGCAGTTTATTTTGTTTGGGTTTTTTAAAAATATACAGGCAAATTAATCAAACCAAATCTACAACAACCTTTGTATTGATTCTGATTTCATCCAGGCAACAGATCTAGTAAAAATCTGTTCAGAAATAAAAATGAGCAGCTTTATCAAAACAAGTTTAGATGGAATCTTTCCGGGTGGTTTGGGACACAAAACCACCCAAAGTTCTTATGGACTTGTGGTTTGATGTCCCAAATCACCCTGTTTTATTTTTCCATGTAGTTGCATAAAAAAACCAAACCTTTATACTTGCCTTGGTCCGGAGGTCCTAGGGATGTAGTTACGGCGCATCCACAATGAAGCCGGGTATTATCCCAGCATTACTTGCCTCAACCCGGGAGTAGGTGCCAGTACTTGGACCTTCACATGCGAGTCCAATGTGCCTCGTCAGACTTGCTTCTAGGGGAGTATAGTAAAATATATATTTGTTTAATTGAGGGCACGGACAGCTTTTATACAGATCGATTTAGCACCATATATCACAGGTCCAGGAGGACCTGTAGTTGGTTTTGGGTCACAGATTGACCTTATAGATTCTCTTTAACGCCTCCTGCCAATCTGCTAATGACTAAAACGGCTAGAATCCATATCCTTAATTTTATATGGGCTCACACACGGCCATTGTACTTCTACAGCCAGTGTGAGCTGCCTAAACAAGACGTAAAACCCAGAGCAGGTCCTATTCCCTCCCGAGCGTACGGCTTGGGCAGTCACTAGGCCATTCTGCGAGAAGGCCAGTGCACGTTGTAACTAAGTGCATGTGGCCTCCAGGGAGCTCATTAGAGATATAATCCTGACATCAAGGCCTATTTCTGTTCCAAGATTAGATTACAGAATTATGCAGATGAGTATAATAAAATAAACAGCCACTAAATGAATATGTGCAGCTTGTCCATAGACCTATCATTATGGGCGAATATTAGTGACTATTATCTATGTGGTCACCAATAGCTCAGGGACCAAATAGACAGATGATACTTTCAGCAACCTCCACAATATAATTTTCTAAGTGTTAATGGATGATAATCGAATACGTCCATTGAACAGACTGGGAAAATAAAACTTCTGGTCTTTTAATTCTGTTGATTGGCCCAACTCAAGAAATTTTTTGGGAAATGTAGTCTTTGATCTATGTATAATATGGATGAATAAAACCCTGCAGCTGTTCTGCAGTAACCTGACACAGTACTATATTACATGGTATGGACCTGCATCAAAGTCTCTTCTCAAGGTCACAATCTCAGCGGTGTTGAGAGTCAATCCCCCACCAATCTGCTATTGTCTTCTCTTTTGGATGGTAGATCAATCTCTAAATACCGTGGCCCTATCTACAGCAGTCGGACATCCACTGATCGCTGGTTCCTCCATCTACATGGTTTGGCAGGCTGTGCACACTCACTGCTGCTATGTGCACTGGAGTACAGCACAAAGCCATCTCCCACAATACAATGAAGAATGAATTGAGCTTGAGGATGAATGAGAATGCATGGTCTACCACTCCATTTATATGGGGGTTCTAGCAGTTGGACCTTCAAATGATCTCAAAAAGTTGGCATAGCAAAAGGATAAGTGAAGTGTAATCTTATTTTATAGCAGAAACCTTATTTGTTTTTATTTCATTATATTTTTAAAGGCTACCTTCCAAACTGCATACAAACAGTGGAGGCTATGCTGGCTGCTGCAAGTATTGGGGCAATTTGGAGTGCCACATCCCCAGATTTTGGAGTGAATGTAAGTTTTTGTATCCTGCTTAATTTAACAAATTTTATAAACAACAAATGAATGGTAAAAATAAACACCGGAAACTTTGGCAAATATGCAAATGCTTCTTCCGGGATAAGGAAAACCTGACACCCAAACTACATAAGGAAACATTACCTTTGTCAATGCCTCCTTAAGGAGAGTTCTTACTTCCTAGATGTAATCTCTAGCCTCTGGCTCAGCTAAAGCAGTTCCCTACACTGTACTGATGGGATACAAAGACATTGAAACAGCACTGTCAACTGGTGGGAGTCTGTTCCTCATGGCTATTATCCCGCATCATGTCATTAGGCTTTCTGAAATTCATGCTTGATGTTAAGAGGGTTGCCTTTTATCTTTTGTAAGTGCTTCTTTCTCTGACAACTTTGGCTCTTATCCTTCTTCTAACCTAATTCTTATGGCTCATTTGGCCAACTGTGGTTGGTCTGTGAATCTCAGACCGTACACTGGACGGATATCATGGACCAGAAGGTGGGGGAGGAATAAATCACAATAGCTAGATCTTCACTCACCAGTATATTGCATATTCACATTAAGACTTCATGCCCACCTGTGCTCTCTGGGGTCGAAACCAGTTTAGCACACGGCCAGGTGGAGAAGAGAGGGGGGAGTTAGCGCTCTTTACCTGCCCCTCTCTATTCAAAGATGAGTGGCCTGGCTTAATTGCGCTTCAGTCAGAAATATGGTAAATCAAATGAATGGTAGTATTTTCCATTTTAATGGGACCATGTGGAAGTATCTCTAGTAGTTTATCTTTATTTTATAAAAACAATTGTCAGAATGCAGAGAAAAATTTATTTATGACTATGAGCTTCATTGTACCATAGGGATGGCGTTAAAGTCTGATGCATTGTTAATCAAGACTGAGACCACGTTCACACGATGCTTTGCTTCAGCGTTGATCACGTGCTAAGGTTACAGTCTCCACTGCATGTAACCTCAGCATGTGATCCCGATTCAAGCCTTTGGAATGCATCAATAACACAACGCATCATCATCATGTGAACAGGGCCTCAGTGGGAGCCGCCGGAAGGTGTACTGGAATAAACCCATGCTGGCCCAGTCTGCTAATTTGCCTGTACATAAAAGTGAAACTTTCTGTGCATTCTGGACACAGTGGGGGTCATTTACTAAGGGCCCGATTCACGTTTTCTCGATGTGTTACCCGAATATTTCCGATTTCGGCGCTGGCATGCACGCGACGGAAATCGGGGGCGTGGCCGAACGTAAACCCGACGGATTCGGAAAAACCGCTGCATTAAAAAAAAAAAGTGTTGTGGGACTCGCGCTTACCTTCACCAGGAATAGGCCGGTGTACTTCAGTGCATTCTGGCGGGCCTCGGGGAACTTCTGCGCAGCAGCGCCACCTGGTGGACGTCGGAGGAACTACCTTAGTGAATCCCGGCCGGACCCGAATCCACCGCAGAGAACGCACCGCTGGATCGCGAATGGACCGGGTAAGTAAATCTGCCCCATTTTCTTAAAGAAGACCTGTCACCAAATTTTGACCACCCTGACTAGCAATGTCTGCTGATGAAGGGTTACAAGTCCTCCCCATATCACCTAAAATTAGCTGTGGGACACTGTAGCTTAATTACAGACTTAATTACAGCTTTTGTGACTCTTCTCTCTTCTGACTGACGGCTCTGTGTCTCTTCAAATCACATCCCTGCCTCCTTGCACTTAGGTCTGCTAATATTCAACTACATATAAAACTATATGTAGAGATGGGAAAAATTGTAATTTCCAAAACGTCCTCCATGACGGCCCACTTGGAGGATGCCCCTTGACCTCTGTAGGGACAGGAAGCAGAGAGGTTAAAAGCCTCCCCCCCGCATCCTCCCGCCAGTGTCTTCCTGTCCCTACAGAGGGCAGGTAGAGAGGGTCTCTCTCTCCTCCAAGTGGGGGGGGAGGGACGTTTTGTTCCTATGCAAGAGAGCACTTACCTGGGGTTACGCCGACCTATTGCAGGTCGTAGTTCCCCTCCGGATCGGGGCCACGGCTGGACTCTTCCCCGGGGGTTCCTCCCTGGCTCTAGGTGGATCCGGATCTTCCGTCTTCACCCGCGGCCGAGCAGGGCTTACGCGAGGACGCGTGGCGCCTGGGGGAACCTCAGCGGACTGTTGTACCGCTGTACCGCCACCTGCATGGGGGATGGGCTCCCCGATAAGGTATTTAACGAGGTGGGTTGCTAGTTTTGGCGTTCACTCGTAGTGTTACAGTGTACTGTGGTTGTGCCGTCCCAGACTTCCTTACTATGGCTGATGAGGCAGACTTGGGCCTACTCCACCCTTCTGGTCACGTAAGTGGTGCTGTATGGCATGGTTTTTATGGTATCTATGATACATAGAGCCCCAAGTTAGTTAATTTCCTCACCTTTCCCCTTAGGATAAAGAACAAGGGTCTAAGGGGAAAGGCAAAGAGGACAGACCTGAGAGGTCTGAGAAATCCAGCAAGTCCGACCGTCTATACAGAGTAGGACCCCTGCTAGGAAATGTAATATGTGCCTCCAGGTTTTGCCCGAATCATATGTAAAACCTATATGCAGACCATGTATGTGATGAATTTATGCGGTCTGAAAAGTTTCTTTCATGGATGAGTTAAAATCCTTTATTAAGATAAAGTGACAGCATCTGTGGCGTCGGCTACACAAAAAGATCCGCCTCCTAAAAAACCTAGACTGGCGGACATCTCTTCATCAGATGAAGAAACCTATGATTCAGAGGGTCCGTCTTGTTCCCTGGCAGATACTGAAGAGCAAGATTCCCAGGACTTCAGTCAGAGATTGGATTCTCGTCACCTGTTCCAGATAGATGATCTGGATAACCTCTTGAAGGCAATCCGCGAAACTTTGAATATCGAAGAAGAAGTTCCCTGTATGTCTCGGGAGGACGAGTTGTTCGGGGGCCTAAGGGCTAAAAAACAACGTGTTTTTCCGGTTAACGAAACCTTGAAAGGGTTGATTACAGAGGAATGGAAAGACCCAGAGAAGAAGATCCTAACCTCTAAGAGCTTTAAGAGACACCTCGTCTTTGATCAAGAGGTCTCTAAAGTTTGGGACTCCGTTCCGAAAGTAGATGTACAGGTGACAAAGGTGGTCAAAAAAACAGACCTTCCCTTCGAGGACTCCGCTCAGCTCAGGGATCCTATGGACCGAAAATCTGACGCGCTTCTTAAAAAAGCCTGGGAGACGTCGATGCTTAGCTTAAAATCTAACATATCAGCTACATCAGTTGCAAGGACCCTCTACTTCTGGCTGAACGAGCTGGAATCACATATTAGAGAAGGTACCCCCAGAGCATCCTTACTGGACAGCATTCCGCTCCTAAGATCCGCCACGGCATTCTTAGCAGATGCCTCCGCCGAGGGCGTCCGCTTCGCTGCAAAGGAAGGTGCATTAACAAACGCAGCAAGAAGAGCCTTATGGCTGAAACAGTGGGGCGGCGATATACGATCAAAATCAAAACTCTGCAGCATCCCGTTCACAGGAGATTTCGTTTTCGGTCCTGAATTAGACAACATCCTAGAAAAAGCCTCTGATAAGAAGAAGGGGTTTCCAGAAAACAAGACATCCTCCAGGAAACCTTGCTTTCGTCCCTTCAAGAACCCTAAAGATTCCTTTCGCGGGAAAGGTAAACAGGGGCGCTGGAGCTACCCTAAGGGAGGCAGAGGTAGGGGGTTTCTGTTCTCCAATCCTCCAGACAACTCGGGGGGAAAGAAGCAATGACGCCAGAGTGGGGGGGCGTCTTCTACAGTTCATCACTCAGTGGACAAATATCACCTCAAATCCTTGGGTCTTGAACATCATCAGTTCCGGTTACAAAATAGAATTCAGCACCTACCCCCCCTCAAGATTTGTCTCGCCTTCATCCTATACTTCTCCTTCTACCCATTTTCTTATTTGGCAGGAGGTATCATCCCTCATTCAATCCGGAGTGGTGATTCCAGTTCCGCAGGACCAAGAAAAGTCGGGCTTCTACTCTCCACTATTCCTGGTCAAGAAACCAAACGGGTCGAACAGGCTGATTATAAATCTGAAATCCCTAAACAACTTCATCACTTACAGGAGATTTCATATGGAATCGGTAAGATCCGCTACTCAGCTTATATATACCGACCACTATATGTGCACGATAGACCTTCGGGACGCCTACTACCACATTCCTATTCACCACTCCTCTCAAAAGTTCCTCAGATTTTCAGTCTTTTCTCCAGAGGGTTCTATCCTCCACTTTCAATTCCGGGCTCTACCCTTTGGTATTTCTTCAGCTCCGAGAGTTTTTACAAAAGTCATGGTGGAGGTTGTTGCTTTCCTGAGGCTACAGAGGGTGTCTATTGTACCATATTTAGACGACCTTCTGATTATAGGGAAGAACAGATCAGATCTTATCACAGCAAGAGATTTTACCATGAGAAAACTCTCAGATCTGGGGTGGATAATCAACCCCCAAAAATCCGATCTGTCTCCCTCCACTCACAAGAAGTTCCTAGGGGTAATGTTGAACTCTACTCTCATGATGTCCTTTCTCCCTCAGGAAAAAGCCGACGGGTTAAGACTCCAGATCCGCTCCTTCAGGAGGAAGACCTCCATTACAATCAGAGGAGCAATGAAAATCCTGGGTCTCCTCACGGCCTGCATTTCATCCGTAGCTTGGAGCCAGAGCCATTGTCGCACTCTGCAAAGCTGGATTCTCCGTTCTTGGAACCGGAGAACCTCGGGATTGGACAGGAAAATCATCATTCCATCCTCGGTAAAAAGAGATCTGCAATGGTGGTTGGAAACAAAACATCTGTAGAAAGGGGTTGCCTGGCACTGCCTTCCGTGTCTGACCATCACGACCGATGCAAGCAGCCTAGGCTGGGGAGCAGTCTTCCCTTCGCATTACGCCCAGGGACCCTGGACCCCTTCACTTGCAAAGAAACCTTCAAACTATCGGGAACTACGAGCCGTCTGGGAAGCCTTAAGGTCCAACCCTCTTCTAGTGAAGAATCAACATGTCCATATCCTAACAGACAACACCACGGCGGTGTCTTACCTAAGGCGACAAGGAGGTACGAGGTCAATAGCTCTTTCCTCCCTGACTCGCACCATCTTTTTCTGGGCAGAAGAGAACCTACTATCTCTTTCCGCAACTCACCTAAGAGGAGTTTTGAATACGGAGGCAGACTTCCTCAGCAGGAGAGTGATTTCTCCCAACGAATGGTGCTTAAATCAGGAAATCTTCAGCCAGTTGACAGAGCTCTGGGGCACTCCGCAAGTCGACTTATTCGCCACAAGGGAGAATTCAATGTGTCATCTATACTTCTCTCTGGAGGCAAGGGAGCCGAAGGATCGACTAGACGCCTTCAGTCATCCTTGGACCGAACCTCTCTCCTACGCCTTTCCCCCTATTCCCTTGGTCGCAAGGGTCCTCAGGAAGATCCTTATGGACCAGGCAAGGGTAATACTCATCTGCCCGAACTGGCCAAAAAAGGGCTGGTACCCTTTGCTGACATCCCTGGCCATCCAACAACCAGTGATATTGCCTCCAAGGAAGGATCTTCTACGTCAGGGTCCTATCTTCCATCCAGACCCGGAGAAGCTACAATTGGCGGCGTGGATCCTGAGTCCGATTTTTTTAAGATCACAGGGCCTCTCCAGAGCGGTGGTAACCACACTCAAGGCAAGTAGGAAAAAAGTTACTTTTAACATATATCACAAAATTTGGAAGAAATTTGTGTCTTTCTGTGGGGATAATCCTCCATCTCAACTCAACCCAAATATTTTCCAGATCCTGGACTTTCTTCAGAAGGGCCTGGAATTGGGCCTATCCACTAGCACCTTGAAGGTGCAGGTCTCGGCCCTGGGAGCCTTTTTCGATTTCCCCTTAGCGGACCACAGGTGGGTCAAGCGTTTTATCTCGGCCTCCTCCAGAATCAGACCTCAGGTTCTCAGGAGGACCCCTACGTGGGATCTCACCCTAGTGTTAGACGCTCTTTCCAGACCTCCTTTCGAACCTCTGGAGAGTTCTAACATTAAAAATTTAACGCTAAAAACTACTCTACTGATTGCTGTTACCACAGCCAAGAGGTTGGGGGAGCTCCAGGCTATTTCCATCAGGGAACCATATATGCGCATTCTTCCTGACTGTATTGTTCTTACTCTAGACCCCGGGTTCGTTCCCAAAGTGGTATCAGATTTCCACCGGAACCAGGAGATTACCCTCCCGTCCTTCTACGAAAATCCTTCTTCGAATGACGAAGCCTCATGGCATCTTCTAGACGTAAGAAGGGTTGTACTAGCTTATCTGCAGGCTACAGAACCCTGGCGCATTGATCATAACTTATTTATTCAATTCCAGGGGAAAAATAAGGGGAGAAAAGCTTCCAAGATCTCAATAGCAAGATGGCTTAAGTCGGCCATTTCCACATGCTATACCTTACAAGGGAAGGAAGTTCCTTCTAATCTAAAGGCTCATTCCACCAGGGCTATGTCAGCCTCCTGGGCCGAAAGAAGAGGCGCATCACTTGAGCAGATCTGCAAAGCGGCCACCTGGGCATCAACATCTACATTCATTAAACACTATCGTCTGGATTTACCAAGTTCACAGGACCTCTCCTTCGGAAGGAGGGTTCTACAGGCAGTTATCCCACCCTAGAGTTTCTACTAATCTGGTAGATCTCCAAGTGGGCCGTCATGGAGGACGTTTTGGAAATGGTGAATTAGTACTCACCGGTAATTCGGTTTCCATCTAGTCCTCCATGACGGCCTATATATTTCCCTCCCTATGGTTTTACTGTACCATAAGATGTATGTGAATATTTAACATACAAATAAAAAAATTTTTCGTTACCTTCCACCGGTGTAGTTATTTGGTAGACACTGGCGGGAGGATGCGGGGGGGAGGCTTTTAACCTCTCTGCTTCCTGTCCCTACAGAGGTCAAGGGGCATCCTCCAAGTGGGCCGTCATGGAGGACTAGATGGAAACCGAATTACCGGTGAGTACTAATTCACCATTTTTTTTACACAGTGCCTTGTTACATTCATGACATGTGACCAGAGTGACATCATCGCAGGTCCTTTAGCCGTCTAAGAATAGCAAACTGTACACCATGTATGTGATTACATGAAATCACAGCAGCCTCCATGGAGGATGGAGAGGAGTAGAGCAGTGGAGGCTGCTGTGACTTAATGTGGTCAGATACATGCATGGGGTACAGTTTGCTATTGTTAAGAGGCTAAAGTACCTGAGATGATGTCACTCTGTGACCAGTAAGGAGGCATAGAGCTCTATAGGAAACTGCCACTGGCTGTATATGTGCAAATGTGGTGACAGGTTCCCTTTTAAGTGCATGCTATATCTAAAAGGCCACGTGTTCAGTTTGTAGGTGACCAGGGCACTCCCCACTTTTGAAAGCCTGGACTTGCATATGTGAGAGATGATTTTGGCACAGCTTCTCTTCACTGTGATCCTCTGTATACTAGATGAATTGTATTTACTTTCTAAACAGAGGTGTGACTGTATCAGGATGTAGGAATGTGGCCAAAGTCAATATGTTAGTTACTTGCTGTGTGCTTTCGTTTTGTGTGTGGTTTTGTTTTTTTCACTTCACTCAAATCTCTTTAAATGAAATCTGCCTTCAAAGCCAATCATAGCTTGCTCCTAGATCCATACATCCACTGTGATTAGGGTGATCTTCTATTTGGTATCCATTGCCCTCCATTCCCTCTTAAAGGAAATTTTTAAATTATGCTAATGAGCTTGAAGGGCTCCTGTGGGTATAACCAGACCCACTTCACAGATTGTTACATTGTGCAAAGAGCTGTGTCCCCTCCAGCTGTGTACTGAAACTTCCTCTGCTGCAGTGAGATTGCATCAAGGAGAAGTGCAGAGCGAGAGGTTGAGGCAGTGTAGTAGCCTGTGAAGCTTCAGCACAGAGGAGTACTGGTAACACCCCCAGAGCTCTTCATGCTTATTAGAATAATTTTAAAAGTAGATTTTGGAAGAATGAATAACAAATATAGGACGATTACCACGGTCCCTGGATCTATGGGTAAGTGTCCCTGGTTTATCCATGCTTGATTTTCATTGTAGATTTCTTTTACTGCAATACAATCCGTCCTTTTTTGCTAACTAAGCAAGAATATGAGAGCGTAACAAGTCAGCTGGAAAAGATACAGAAAATTAAAAACTGATTTTGGCCAATGACCGAAATTTTTTTTTTTTTTTTGACAATTATTTTTTATATATAGGGTAATTTCTTATGCTACAAGGCTTGGTCACTTTAAAGAGTTGTCAAACAAAAGATACTTTGTCCCAGTCTATAGGATAGTAGAGATGTGGCTGGGGGTCTGAGTGCCAGGACTGAATGTACCTCTGGGGCCTACTTGTGTTATTGCGTCTATGTGATTTACTTCTATGGGTCTACACAAGGTCCAGATAGAACCCTGGTCACGCATCCGCTAATAAAGTTCACTGAGTCGTCTTGATCACTGGTGGTCCCCACAGTCGGACCTCCATCTTTCTACTAGTCATACCTTTCCTGTGGATAGGGGATACATGTCTTTTATCACACAACAGCTCCTTAAATACATAGGGGGAATTAAGACTGGCTTTCTGTTCCGGCCTCTTAGTAAATGTGGGTGCAACTTCACTAGTTCGGAGCTGTAGACCAGGTCTGGACTAGCAGAGTTATTTGCCATAGTTTCTTCTAGTTTTCTAGCGGAGACTATAGTAAATGTGGTGGCCTGATGTTAACGCCCTGGCCTGCTCTCCGCCTTGTCACGCTGTGCAGGTTGGAGAAGACTGAGAACGGGTGGGGAGAGAGAAGGCATAATGGGGCACATTTACTAAGGCTCCCGCGGCCGCATTTCTGTCGGGTTTCACAAATTTTTCCATCGCGGGGCGTGGCCGTCGGACAACCCGACTGATTCGGACAAACTGCGGAATTTAAAAATAAAATTGTGTCGCACGAACAGCACTCGCATGCACCGGGAATAAGAAGGTGAATTCCGGCGGACCTCATAGGGGAAGCAATACATGCAGGAAATCGGATGCACAATCTTAGCGAATCGCGGCAGCTGAATCCTCGTCGTACATTCCAGATTGGCGGCGTCAACGGGACGGGTAAGTAAATGTACCCCAATGAATCTCCCTAACAAAGTCAAATTGACAATAGACAGGTAATCGTTTATCCTATGCAACTTGTATGTGTGTGTGTGTATATATATATATATATATATAGATATATATATATATATATATAGTATATACAATGCTATGAATTTTATCTTGTACATTTTGAAAATAACATATATTAACTCCCATGGGGTGTCTGGGAGGCAGCCACAAGACAACACATAATGGGTAGGACACTTGTCTCTTTATTTAGTATTGAGGTGTGACTCATATTGTACTTGTATACCCAGTTGTATATCTATGTGGACATTCGTCTCTCCCTTTTTTTGTTTTGGATTTCCTCTGCACAATCATATCGTTTTAATCTATGACAATACAATTTTGTGTTGTCTTTTGTGTATAATAAAGATTATATGTATGGATTTTATAAGAACGTTGTAACTCAGGTTTTTTGTGGAATTATACTAATTATGGTGGAGTAGTTCTAGATTCTAGGCATGGCGGGTTGCGTGCCGAGTCCCTAACTTCAGCAACATGAAGATAAGGTATTTATCAACTCCCATGTAACTTTTTTTTTTTTTTTTCCCCATCATGTTGATGGGATTTTAAATGCCAGTTCCACATGTATTGTACTAAATGGCGCTGCAGATTTCGTAGGCCATCGCTACAAGCTGTCAGAAATTTTTAGTGAAACATTAGAAATTGAGAAAACATCCAGAATGAGATCCAGAGTGTACATGATTTCAGAAACTCTGTAGCTTCCATAAGTTGTGTTTAGTCTCCTGACTACTCGTACAGTCTTACAAGGAGATCCTTTTATTGTTATAAACTGTAGTCTGGAGGTCCATTGCCTTATACAATTCCACCGTGTCCTCGTATAGTTCTGAACTTTGTAAGAGGAGCTTCTATCTGCCTGGGGCTTTCCATTGTTCTAAGAATAGAAGAATGGGGAGCTGGTCATAGATCTGTCCTAGGTCAAAATCTGAACATAAAATGTCCCATGGCTTCTCCCAAAAAGCATATTTTACATATGTTTGCACTGTACATGGACCCCATTCTTATCATTAGAGCTATTCACACACCCATTCTAACGTGGTCTGGTGTCAGCAGGTGATGCTTGGGTCACTATATGCCATGCTGCAGAGCTTTTCATGGTAAGGCAAGGCTAGAGGAACCATCCAGCTAAGTTGCTGTGCAGGTTCTGCTAGTAGGTGACTGCACTTTGATAAAGGGCTGTAGAGTAAAGGTATCCTACAGAATTTCAGAGGGAAACGTCACCGCTTTCCTTCAGGTGTTTTATAATGTAAATTTTTCTAACCCATGTTGGCCCATATTGTATATTACTCAAGAATTAAGTCTCATTTGGTGTAACCAGCATGTTATGTACAGTAAAACCAATATTCCATGTGGGATACAAATGTGGGATAATTTATATACCTATTTGCTTTAAAAAAAATAAGTCCTGGATTTATTTATTTTCTTAGTTTAACACTCTGAATAGAAAGGCACATTTGCATTTACAGTATGCTGCGTCTCTTGTACATAAACAAATATGTCCTTTTTACAGTGCTAGTTTCTCTTCTGCATTTCTCCCTGTGACCACCAGAGAGCAGTAGCACCTTAGTCTTTCTCTGTATATCTTTTTCTGACACTAGACGGACGTCTGTCTTCACAAAATCTATTCACGTTATTTTACTTTCAGAGATGGAAATGAAAGAGTTAACCTTATTTCCTGATTTTCATATGTTGCGAATGTTCGCTTGTTCTGCAATTCTCACTTCATTAAAAATCAATCTCTTCCTATAATTCTTCATCGCCGGCCAGTCAGTTGTACTCTACTTGGGGTTATTGCACTAAATCATCTGTTAGGCCACAATTACCCAGTAATGTACCATCAGTGTAACGCTTCTGACTCATTTCTGACTGTATAATTTTGTGTTCTCTTGGCGTCATTGCACTTAATTTAACTATTGTCTTTTCTGAGGATTATACTCCGGCTACTTGATGGACATAAAGGGCTCTTGAGGAACATTGCAGTTTAGGCTGAGAGTTAGCACAGATTTTACCATCTAATTGTTGGTTTCCAAGTATCTATTATAGGGTGATTACCTAAAGATTTGCTTTGCTGAGCTTTTTTCTAGAAATCATTTTTCTGTGAAATTCTTCCAGTTTTCTATCTTTCAATGGAAGTTTATCCAGCCTTTTTTTTTTTTTTTTTTTTTTTTTTTAAAGGGTTTTTTTTCTTCTTTTTTTTTTTTTTTTTTTTTTTTTTTTTAAAGGGGTATCTGTCTACATGATGCAGGGACTTTAGACATGTACAGAGGCAAACCTGCTTTATAATGCTCCCAAATTGTATCCTATAGTCTGTTGTGGGATTATAATTTCACTGCACCATGTAAAACAGATGGCAGCTCATCTCCCCTGTATTATTAGAAATAACATGAAATTTGGTTGTTATAATTTGCAGTGGATGTTTTGTCTCATTGCCTTGTGGTTATTTATTCTGTTCTTTGTTCTGTGACATAAGCATGCGCTGTGTTTTATATGGGAGGTATTTTTATAGGTGTTAGCTGGCAGCGGCTGATGTGTAAATGATGGTTCATTTACAGTGTGTGTTGCTGCAGTATGATGATAAGATGCTATTTGTGGCTGGAGACTAGTGGTGACACAGGCATGACTGATACAGGCACAGAATGTAATAAAGTTTCTGTCTGCAGTGATGTTTTATTGATGGGGCTAATGCAACTCTTTGTGTTTTGGAGCTGTACCAGCATATCTGTTGTTCTGCCTAAGGCTGAGTTCACATCACATTCCCGCGTATACACCAGGAAAGCTGCTGGTGTATATGCTGAGCGTACCCATTAGTATATACTAGCTTCCGTTTTACCACTATACCACATATACTGTAAAAAGACAGAATGGAAAGACATTGAAAGCTACATCTTTCCATCCTGATCAGAGGAGGCAATAAAAATCCCCTACATTCAAGGTGGAGGAGTCGTCCCCGGGCGACGTATAAGCATACAGTGGGATGCGTCTGTGCCATATGTTGTAAGGACACGTCGGGAATCTGCCCTCAGTGTCCTTACAACAAGGCAAAAAAAGGGACAGGTTTTATCCCTCTGCATGTAAGAGACGAATGTTTAAATTCACTGATTGCTAGAAGAGATATTAACAACTGCAACTCACTGCTTTGTTTGTCTTTCTTTAGGGAGTGCTGGACAGATTCTCACAGATTCAGCCTAAATTAATCTTCTCTGTGGAGGCTGTAGTTTATAATGGAAAGGAACATTCTCATTTGGAGAAACTGCAGAGTGTAGTAAAAGGTACAGTATTTTCAGATATTCGTTCTATTTGTTGGGGAAAATGGTAAAATGACAGGGTATTAATGAAGAATTCGGCAGGTGTCTAAAGGTCATGTTCACACGGACTGCAGATTTGTTGTAGAACATTCTGCGACTTAAAATTCCATTGCATACGAGTGAATAAGTCTGTTCCTGAATCATCTGATTAAAGTTCTGTAAACCCCAAGACATTTATTACCAATTCATTGTTATTACCAAAAATGCAGCATTTCACAGATGTAAATCCAACCTTTCTGTATCAGTCTAGGTGTTTTATATTTTGGTTGTCCCTGCATCCAACCATAAACTCCTTACTATGGTCTGTAGATTCCTCTATCAGGAATATGTTCTCTTGTACTGCAGGGGGAGGGGCAGGAGGCAGAGAGCACTGCAGTGTGCAGACAAAACCTTCCTCACAAACTACAGACAAGATAAGGTCTTGATGCTAGGGTAGGGGGAGGCACAGCAGAGCAATCTGTTTCTTTTTTTTTTTGTGTGTCTTGTATAGTGTTTCGTTATGTTTTGTGTCCATTTCAGATACTAACAACTGTTCGGGAAGCTAAATAAAAGTGTAGCTAAACCCTGGATCCTGATAATCTAAGCACATTGTCAGCACACAGCATCTCCTAGCACAGAGGGATCACAAAGTGTCTGCTAAAAGAGTCCCCACCCACACTCAAAATTTTTACGCTGACCATCACTGATAGGTGTGAGTGATAGGACCTAAATCAGCTGAGTAAAATAAGGGGGTTCAAATTATCTCTATTATGTTAACATTACTAGGGGATACAAATTTTGATAACTTTCTTTCATGGGCAAACCCCTTTAAGAATTAGAGAATAATCATGAAGCTACATTCTACTCCATAGTCTACCCAGACCTAATGTTATTGTGTAGTGGGCTTTATACAAATTTTTACTCTCTGCATGTTTCTACAGGATTACCAGATTTGAAGAAAGTTGTTGTCATCCCTTATGTTTTCCCAAAAGATAAAATAGACATCTCCAAGATTCCCAACAGGTAGGTGGGGATGAGGGCTGCAATCATTTGTACTACATTGTTATAAATGTGATGATTGTAGAATATTGGCGCAGATTTATCAACCTGTCTGAGACAAAAACCACCTTGCACCACATTTATCAAAGGTTTCAGGCTGTTTAAGACACCTTAGCAACTGGTGGGACATGGACTATGTGAAAGGGGTGCTATCAGCAAAATGGGATGTGGCCTAAATTGTGACACAAAATGCAATAGAAACTGTCGTCCGTTTGTGCACTAACTAATGGTAGGTGCAAAGGAGGACTAGATTTAAAGAAGTATTCTCGTCTGGGCATCCACATTTTATTTAATTCATCTGCCACATATAAAATGATGAGAACTTTTTTCACACCGGTCTTTTTTTTTTTTTTTAAATTAATAACATCCAATTGAAGTGTGTTTATGGAAGATGAATTAAATTAATTAAATGTCAATACACAGATGAGAATACCCATTTAACTTTAAGCAATCTTTTTCTGTAGCCGTCAAGTGCGTGTTCCAACTTGGTGATTTAAATCTATATTAGTGTGCATACTAAAGCTGGGAACATAATCGATTGAGTAGGACAACTCGCCACCCTTTGGGAAGGTCCCTTTACTTTCAGAGCTGTTGTGGAATGATGTTATTAAAGGGAATCTGTCACCACATTTTTCACAAATACACATAGTGACAGGATCTCATAGAGCCCTGATAACTAAATGCTAAACATTGTTTCCCTCGGATCCCCATAAAATATACTTGATCTTACCTGGCATACAGCCAGATTCCTGGAGCGAGATTCCAGACACATCATCACTTCTACTCCTCCCCATGACCTATGTCTCCTTCTCACCATTTAGCACTTCATGTCATGTGGCCAGGGTGATGTCATCTAAGGTCCTTTACCCACTAACATTTGCAAAATCTTCCCCACATATGTATCTGATCACATTAAATCACCACATGCCTTGCTGGACTTCTACTCCTCCCCAACTTCCGTGGAGGAATGCTGTGATTTCATTTTATCAGATGCCTACATGGGGTAGATTTTGCAAGTGTTCGTAGGTAAAGGACCTTATATGACCTTATCCTGGTCACATGACCTGAAATGCTGAATGTTGAGAAGGAGGCATGAGGCACTGGTAGATGAAGAAGTGAGTCAAGGCGGTAGGGACTGATGAAATTTGCAGAGCAGGACAAGCACCCTGTGACTTGCTGCCTGATCTGGCTGTATGCTTGGTAAGCTAACAAAGTTTATTTTATAGGGATGTGAAGGAAACTATTTTTAGCTAAATAGTTGGCTGTCAGTTAATAGGGCTTTTTGGGAGCCTGTTACTAGCTGTATTTGTGAAACATTTGATGACAAGCTCCCATTAACCCCATAGCGCAATAAGACTTACCCTTACGTCTTGCTGCGCATGGGGGAGTATGAAGAGGGCTCACGGGCTGAGCCCTCTTCATACTCACCGGGCATTTGCTTCATGATGAAGCAAATGCCCGTCGCTAACACCCGCGATCGGTGCTTGCACCGATCGCGGGTGTTAATCCTTTGATTGCCGCCGGCGCGTGGGCGCCGCCATATTGGCTCCGATCTTCACTCCCCGTGACGTCACCGGGGAGCGGCGATCCGTTGTCATGACAGCCTCGGATCACATAAAGATCCGAGGCTGTCATGATCTAGGCTATCTATTACAGTATATGCAGTATATGATAGGATCAATCAGACAACCTAGGGTTAAAGTACCCTAGGGCAGTGATGGCGAACCTATGGCACGGGTGCCAGAGGTGGCACTCAGAGCCCTTTCTGTGGGCACTCAGACCATCACTGCAGGACAGAGTACACCAAACACGACCAAATCCACCAAATCTTTCAGCAGTCCCAGGCAACTTATGAGATGCTGCTCTCAGCGCTATTTTAAAGCTACACTTCATTGGCTGTTAGGAACTGCAGGAAAAGTGAGAAGGTGATGACAGAACTGCATTATCTTTGGGGGTCATCCTGCTAGACCCACCATTCTTCCTGTACAGAGAGACCCTGGAGAGAATCTATTTGCCCTCTTTCTTTCAACTCTATTAGTGGCATTAGGCGGCCGATACAATTGAAAGATGTGGAAGAACACGTTGCAATAAGTTACTGCTTAAATACCATGTTGGCACTTCACGGTAAATAAGTGGATTTTTGGTTGTAGTTTGGGCACTCCGTCTCTAAAAGCTTCGCCATCACTGCCCTAGGGAGTCTGAAAAATAGTAAAAAAAAATAAATTAAAAAAAGTATAAAAAAAAAAAATTATATTAAAAAAAACATAAAAATTCAAATCACCCCCCCCTTTCCCTAGAACTGATATAAATATAAATAAACAGTAAAAATCCTAAACACATTAGGTATCGCCGCGTCCGAAAATGCCCGATCTATCAAAATATAATAACCGTTTTTCACTGCGTTTTATCCCGTAGCGGAAAATGGCGCCCGAAGTCGCAAATTGCATTTTTTTGCCATTTTGAAAAATAGACAAAATTCTATAAAAAGTGATCAAAAGGTCGCACAGTCCTAAAAATAAAAGCGTTGAAAACATCATCAGAAGTCGCAATAAATGACACCACCCACAGCTCTGTACACCAAAGGATGAAAAAGTTATTAGCGCAAGAACACTGTAAAATGAAGAATTTTTTTTCTGTACAGGAGGTTTTAATTTTTGTAAATGTATGAAAACATTATAAAACCTATGCAAATTTGGTATCCCCATGATCGTTTTGACCCAATGAATGAAATAGACCTGTCATTTGGGGCACACAGTGAAAGCTGTACAAACCAAGCCCACAAGAAATGGCACAAATGTGTTTTTTCATCATTTTCATTGCATTTAGAATTTTTTTTCCCGCTTCCCAGTACACGGCATGGAATATTTAATACCATCACTACGAAGTGCAATTTGTTTCGCAGAAAATAAGACATCACACAGCTCTGTACATGGAAATATAAAAAAGTTATAGATTTTTGAAGGTGGGGAGTGAAAAATAAAAACGCAAAAACGAAAAAGGGCCTGGTCCTTAAGGGGTTAAAGTTTAATGCTTTTATGCACAAATGTGTTTTTTTTTTTCATGCTCTAAATAAGGTATTTTCTATTGCTTTTTTTTTTTTTAAGGGCTAAAATAAATTTCTAAATTAGTAGCTGGACCTTCGATAAAAGGTAGATGGGCATAGCCGTTTTAGTTGTAGATCGTGTTGTCATTTCAGATATATTTAATTTCCCTGGTTAGTCTCCTGATGTCTATGGAGTATGTTACATGCCGTCATGGAATTTGATGCATTACAAGCAGACACTGGCGCTTGAAAAAAGAAAAAAAAAGAAAATTTTTTTTAAGCTTGCCAAGAAACTGCTTGAAATATCAGGTAGTGCTACTAGAAAGTACAACATGTTATGCAAACAACAATCCCTTAGAGGTCTATAAATGGGGAAAATAAAAGTTCTGGCTTTTGGGAGGAAAATGGAATAATTGAAAAGGGCTGTTTTGGAAAGGTGTTAAATATCTGCTCCTGTACCTCCTATAAGGCTTCCCTTTCTCCCTAATCCCTTTTCTCATGACCAGTGGGAGTCTCTGGACTCAATCCTCTGTCATTGTATTGAAAGTGCCTCCCCATAATTCTAGGCATGGACTGAAGTAATAAATGTTTGTTCCTAGTTTGTCTTCCCATCTTTATTGTAACCTACTATTGGAATGACAGGTATTAAAATATAGTCTTCCTAAAAGCCTGTGGATGGTGATTTTATTCTGTTTTGCATGACCCGGTGTGACTGTGTTAGGAGTGAAATAGAGCAGAAAAATAGTATCCGATGCCTGTGTTTGTCTTTACTTGTTATCATATAAAAGATGCATTTATATAAAATGACATCCCTGTCCTTTGGTGACTAAAAGGAGGCTAGTGCTTTTTGGCAACATGTTAAGTGTTCATTAACACATCTGCAGCATATTTCACTTGCTGACTCTTGGTTTCATAAATATATTTCCGTGTTATTATTTGGTGAGTTCTGCCGCACGTTGTGTAAATCAATGAAGACCCGACAGTGTCAGCTGTCTGCATGTTCCACAAAACAAACAGTAACAGATGGAAATGACTGTAAGCAGAAAGTTGTTGTATCTGTTATCTCCTTTGCTTAAAAAAAGAAAACACCGTAAAAAAATAGACCTTCAAGTTTTAAAGGAAATCTACCATCTAAGTCGAGCATGGATAAACCTCATAGAACCAAGCACCCTGACTGTGATAATCTTCTTATATCTTTTATCCATGGCTTCCTTCCTTCTAAAATCAACTTTTACAATTATGCTCTGGGAGGTGTTTCCAGAGTCTCTCTGTGCTGCAGTGCCACAGACTGTTACGATGAGCAGAACAGGTCTCACTAACCCTCTGCGCTCTCTTCTCCATGCCTGTGTAATCTAGCAACAGCAGGGAGAGCGGAGACCTGCTCTGCTCATTGTAACAGCCTTTCAAAAGACCTCACTGAAGGGCTTTGGTAACACCTAGAGCCCCTCGGGCTCATAAGCATAATGTGAAATTTTTATCTTGGGAAGGAGACCATGTAAAAAGAGTACCACAGTAACGGCGCCTGGATCTATGAGCAAGTGTCCCTGGTTTATCATGTTTGATTTTGACGGTAGATTTCTTTAAGTAATAACACCTACAGCAAATGAAATAAGTATTGAACATGTCACAAATTTATATTTGTATATATAAATATCTAAAGGCCCTATTGACATGAAATTCTCAATAGTTGTCGGTAACAACCCAACCAATCGACACAGGCAAAGAAATCAAACCAAAGATGCCCGGAAATTAAGTTATGTGAAATAATGAGAAACAACACACGAAATGTATTAAACACATGAATGGAGAGGTGCAAAAATGACAAAGTTGTGACACCAGCTATAATCTATCAGTAATTAGAATGCAAACTTGGGGAAAAAATATAGCCTATAAAAAGGTATCTTATTACTAAGGTAGTAAGAATATTCTGGGTGAAACCAGCTCATACATTTCATTGGCAGCGGCCAGGAAACCATGCTGATAGGGGTACTGAAACTAATATCTGACTAGGCCTAGCACTGGCCATGAGGTCAATCGTGGTCACTAGCCAAGCTAGTCAAACTGAATGTTTTGTTTTTTTTTTGTTTTGTTTTTTTCCCCATCATTGTCTTCTGAAAACTATTTTATTTATTCAAAGAAATTAAATTTTACTAGTTTTTCATGAGTGGTGCAAATCTGGCCATGATTTGGGACCAATGCTGTACAGTGGGGGAAAAAGTATTTAGTCAGCCACCAATTGTGGAAGTTCTCCTACTTAAAAAGTGAGAGGCCTGTAACTGACATCTTAGGTAGACCTCAACTATAATAGACAAAATGTGAAAACAAATCTAGAAAATCACTGTCTGTTTTTTAAATTTATATGCAAATTATGGTGGAAAATTAGTATTTGGTCACCTACGACCAAGCAAGATTTCTGGCTCTGACCTGTAACTTCTTCTTTAAGAGACTCCTCTGTCCTCAATCGTGTTCCCCTGCTTAAAGAGGACCTGTCACCCAAAATTTCAGCACCTAGGAGCTGCTCACAAAAGTAAGCAGCTCCTAGTGCTTAAACAAACGCTGCAGTGTTAGAAGGATAGCGTTACCGGAAACCTCAGGTAACGCTATCTAACACTGCGGCAGAGTACAATGTAATCGTCGGATTACTGCCCCGCTAGCTCCATAGGCCGGTGGTGCCTGCCGCGCGTCATGCGGCAGTCACCGCCCTTAACCCCGCCCCCACATGAATACATCGGACTGCTTACCAAGCGGTCCGACGTTTACATTGTACTTCGCCGTGGTGTTAGATAGGGTTACCAGAGGTTTCCGGTGACGCTATCACTCCAACACTGCGGCGTTTGTTTAAGCACTAGTGCTGAAATTTTGGGTGACCGGTCCTCTTTAAGCCAGTACATTTCCGGGCCCATCTAATGTTTTCTAGAGAGTATTTGCATGTTCCAGAAGAGTATTGGGAGTATGTCATATGGTCAGATGAAACCAAAGTAAAACTGTTTGGTAGAAACACAGCTTGTCGTGTTTGGAGAAGAGTGAATGCTGAGTTGCATCCAAAGAACACCAGACCTATAGTGAATTCTGGGAGTAGCAACATCATGACAAGGGGTTGTTTCTCTAGAAAGGGGCCAGGACGCTGATCTGTGTATTTTAAAGAATGAATAGGGCCATGTATCGTGAGATTTTTAGTGCAAAACTAATTCTATCAGTAAGGGCATTGAAGATGAAATGTGGCTGGGTCTTTCAGAATGACAATGATCCCAAGCACACCACCAGGGCAACGAAGGAATGGCTTCAGAAGAAGCGCTTCAAGGTCCTGGAGTCCAGATCTCAACCCCATAGAAAACCCTTGGAGGGAGTTCAAAGTCTTTATGCCCAGCAACAGCCCAAAAACCTCACTGCCCTAGATCTGCAGTGTGTTGTTTGACCTTTGTCATTGCCAACAAAACATATATAACAAAGTTTCGAGATGAACTTTTGTTATTGACCAAATACTTATTTTCCACCATAATTTGCAATTTAAAAATCGGACCATTTGATTTTCTGCATTTGTTTTCTAATTTTGTCTCTCATATTTGAGGTCAACCTATGATGTCAATTGCAGTCCTCTCATCTTTTTAAGTGGGAGAACTTGCACAATTGGTAGCTGACTAAATACCGTACTTTTATTTATTTATTTTTTTTCCCCACTGTATTTGGATATGTGACATTATCTAATAGTGTTCAGTATTCTTCTGTTATGGAAGCTTTGATTAGATAGAGATGTAAATCAGGAACCACCTGTCCATGTGCAAGGATCAGGGGCAGATTAATCCCAGGACGTCCAGAACTCATACTGTGTGTTCCACCCCGAGTCACAGAGCAGTTAACAGATTCCTCCGAAGCTGCTAAATTATGGTAATGCATTGACATTTTTCATGTAAATTTCTGGGACAAGCATTCACTTGAATGTCTGCAAGAGAAGATTTATCTATTCATAATGAGTGAAAATTGAAATTCATATTTTAGCGTGCACCCCCCTCCTTTTCTTCTGTATTATTTTATTTATTTTCTGTTTGATTTTTTTTTTTTTTCCTTCCAAATGTAATTTTTCATAGCATTCTATGGCACATTCAGACTCTGGTAAATGGCTCCATCCTTCAGTGCGGTGAAGCAGACCTATGGCAGGGTGGGACTGACCCCGCCACCCTGGATACTAGGCAGTCTATACCGTATCTTACCCTAGCACTTTACATTGGGCATCTCCATCCTGATTAAGACCTTCAGCTCCTTCTAGGCTGTTCTTGCACAAAACCTCCAAACCTGTTTGATGCGGGGTTTTTTTTCCCTTTGTCTTTACAATCTGTCTCCATTTTCTCTTTGCTATTGTGCTCTGCCATCTGCCAAATGAAATGCATTTCATGAATGTGCCAACCTATTGCATGGTCTGATCTTGTGCCTGACCTTTCCTCCTTGCACTTTTATCTCTGAAATTGTCTTTGCTAATGTACTTTGTTGAAACAATTAAATGTTTAATTTATATAAGAGTCATATTTGTGGATGAAACGCTGCCAATCAGAACGCTACGACGTGCAATATCCTGAATTTATTAACTGTAATGTTGGCTCTACAGAAAATCTCTTGCATCGCCCATATTACATGCTTTGTGTTGGCAGATGCCAAGTGAAAAAGTTTCTTGCACAAAGGAATGTCTGAGCGGAGCGTCAGGCATTTGTATTGACAGTAATAATGTAGCAGCGGAGTTATCATATTGCCACAGAGGGAGAGCGCGTTCATACATCATTTTCATAATTCATATTGCTTGTAGGTGATGTATTTTGGATGCTATGCTTTGTACATGGCACTCGGGCCATGTAATTTTTTTTGACTGATGTTAGGTGTCTATTCTTCTGTGATAAAAGTTGTCATGACAAATCTTTTTATCTTGGCAAACCTAAAAGGAATTCTAGCCCCAAAGTATTAACTTGAGCATTAACAAAGTATTAAGCTGAGTATTACGGTCCATGAGACGTAGTAAATAAGAGAATGCTATCTGTTCTCTTTAAAGTGTCTGTAGACAGTCTACAGAAGCATATAATTGCAGTGTGTTTTTGCAATTGTATTTATCATGCTTAAGTCACTTGTGTGAAGGGCTTCTGTTGTTTTGCCTTGTAAGTCTGCATTTGTATTGTGCTTTGAAAAGTAATTTAAAAGCAGTGGGAGGAGTTTCTGTGTAGATGCATCTGGAAAAATCTTCTCCCCAATGTGCTTGAATTGTGTTTCTAAACACAACTCAATGACATTGTGTGAATGCAGCCTTTTAGAAGCAGAAAAACAAAATGCAAATTGGACAAACTCCAATGATAAAAGATCCCAGTGACTATAATGGGACATGTTTGCCTCCCCATCCAGCATCTAGTTTTACCCGTGATGCTTGAAATAATCCACAGAAGAGGCTCCTAGATTGGTTTAGCGGATCGCACACAAACAAATGTTTTTCTACCATGTAATGTAAATTGTTGAGCAGATTTTATTCCTGGCATGTTTGCGGGTCAGGCAGCTAGAGGGCAGACCTTACATGCCGATAACACATGGTGCCAAACAACGGGCTACGGGAATGTCACCCACACAAACAGAGAATAAGAAAACTGATAAAATTGTGTCACTTAAGACTTTTTCGTTGGCTACAGTGTCAAAAAACCCCACACAAATTACACATTTTCCTTCTAGGAAGACCAATTTTTGGACAGCAAAAAAAATAATTCAAAGATCTGACTTTGAAAAATGATTGATGTATTTTCCATATTCCTCATCCGATCTCCCTGCCTCTATGAAAAACCCAAACACAGCAAGTTAGCTAAGCTTCTATATTTCAGTGGGTGATTGTTTCCTATGGTATATTTGATTACTGTTCCGTGCCGAGTGTAGTGGCTACACTTTTCAGCATGGATATAACTGAAGCAAACTTATTGCAACTCGGTGAAAATATACTTCTTCTTTTTTCTCTAGTGTATTTCTGGATGACTTCTTAGCCACTGGAAAAGTTGGGGACCAGTCTCCTCAGCTGGAGTTTGAGCAGCTTCCTTTCAACCACCCTCTTTATATTATGTATTCCTCTGGCACAACAGGTGCCCCCAAGTGTATGGTGCATTCTGCGGGGGTAAGTATTGTTCCTCTTTCCTGGAAATATGATCAATGTCAGGCTTGCCATTTATATTTACAAAAAAATATCTCTAACTGATGTGAATGTATTTTCCAAGAATTTTTGTTTAATTTCAATACAATGTATGTATCTTACAGGTTATAAAAGGGGTTGGCCACCTTACCATGTGTTTTTGTAACGTGTAAGTGTGGGGGGACAGGATATTGGGTAAATTACCAATATAAATCTGATAAAAATTCTGCACTGCTTTCTTGATATGTAAAGTGAAGCATCCGGTCTTTTACCTCATGAGCCAGAGATTCCTGTCCATAATGTGATCTCACTTGTGATCTCTATCTGCCCATGAACAGGACCTTATGATGGTCATTCATGAATATAACATCAAGGTCCTGGCAGAGCGATTGCTCATGGTCAGAGATCACATGACCCTCTATCTGCAGCCATTTTATGACCAGGAATGTCTGACTGATGAGGTAAGTCAGGAGGCTTCACCTTACATATCAAGAAAGCAGAGCAGAACTATTAATAGATGTATATTGGATAATTACCTAATATCCTTCCCCCCACACTTACCTCAAGTTTTTTGTAGTGTGTGTGTAAAATGACCAACCCCTTTAATACCATGTTCAGTAACAAGGGACTATAGAGTATTATGGACTCTTCATACTATTAAATGAGCAATTTCTAAAAGCTGCAATAGTATAATTCTGTTGTTGCCCCTGTAACTTGCATAGCGAGTCCGAATTAATCAGAAATAACTTAAAGGGCTATTCCAATTTCAGAAAATTAATGTTATTGTTTGTATTATAAAAAGTTATACAACTTACCAATATACTTTCTGTATCAATTCCTCAGTTTTCTAGATCTCTGCTTACTGTCATTCTATAGAAAGCGTCTATGTTTACTATGGGTGGACAGAAATCTGACCATGGTCACACAGATGCACGGCTCGTTAGTATCACAGAGAGTAATCAGAGCTGTGTGATATAATGAGCTGTGCGATATAATGAGCTGTGCACCTGTGTGACCATGGTCAGACTTCTGTCCACCCAAAGTAAACATAGAAGCTTTCTAATGAATGACAGCAAGCAGAGATCTAGAAAACAGTGAGGAATTGATACAGAAAGTATATTAGAAAATTGTATAACTTTTTATAATACAAACAAGAACATTAATTTTCTGAAATGAGAAAAACTTTAAACTAAATCTTAACTGAAACTCAAAGAATAAGTCCAGAACACATTGCAAAGGCTTCTTTCTCTTTGATGGAGAATGCCCCTATGTCTTGTGTGAGTTCAGTAACATTGAGTTTTTGTATCTGTCGTATCCATTGAAGCGTCTTGTTGTCATTGTATTGCAGATCTTTGAATGCAGAAACAAACAGATACCGCAGCCATTTACTCGTCTTAATATAACGTCAGCAAAGCAGACAAAGTGTGAAAAGCGCACGAGTCTGTCTGCTGACTGCAATGTGCAGTCTCACCTACAGAGCTGCTGTGACTTCAGCACTTCCATGAGCTCTTCATGGTGTGAGACTGCAGGGGCGACTTTAACCATGTCCTCGCCGGATGTTTTCTGATACGTTTAATGTGGGAAGGGATGGTCTTTTATTGAACTTGAACCAAAATGAAAGTGACTGAGGGACCCTGAAGCCCCAATAGTTGTAGCCAAAACATTTGTGGCAGTGTGAAGAGCTGTCGACTATATTTCTGGAAGTCAGTGAGCACATTGATGTACTGTACATGGTAGCATGCTATCTTCTGCTGACGTCTGACAGTATATTAATATTTATAATGTAACTTTTTTTGTCTCCCTTTCTACTAGGGAACGCTGATCAAACATTTATCGGAGCATATTTTACATGGGAATACTACCAGCAGTGATGTCATCATGTATTATACGACGGTAAGGGACACCTATGTCTTCTATCTATCTTAACTGCACTATAATGTAGTGGTTCTTCTTGTATCCTGTCACTTTACATTGTGGAAACACACATCAGAATACATTCCGGTCTCATCTCCAGCAAACTATATGGAATAAGAAGATGGAAATTGTAATAGGGAGTGCAATAGTCTCTAGTCCAGTTAAAGGAAATCTACCATCAGGATCATGGATTATAAACAAAATACACTAACATGCTGGTGTGTGCCCCCTTTATCAGGATCTGCTCTTCTTTTAAGTTCTTATGCCCTCGAAATATTTTATTGAAATATGCTTTAAAAACTATGCAAATGAGCCTGAGGAGCTCCAGGCTCCATTAACTTCTATGAAGCCTTTTTTGTAGAAACAAAGGCATAAAAAAAATTAAAGAAGAGCGGATCCTAACAAAGGGGGCACACACCAGCATGTAAGTGCACTTGGTTTATAATCCATAATCTTGATGGTAGATGTCCAGTTATCCAGGGGTTTCCAGTTATTTCCATTGATGATCTGCTAAATAAATAACCAGGTCGACTTCTTTCTTTGCTGGAGCATAAACCTCACTCCTATACAAAGTGGATAATTGTGAACTGAGTAGCTTGTAAATGAAATATCCATATATTGTGACTTTTCATAAGATAAGAATACAAGTTCTGTTTTTCCCCTGCAGGCGGGTTGGATGATGTGGAATTGGCTGGTTACAGCAATCGCCACTGGAGCCTCTGTGGTACTGTATGATGGTTCCCCTCTTGTACCAGGTCCAAATGTGCTGTGGGATCTTGTGGACAGATTGGGGTAAGATTGATTAGAATGAAATACTTTCTGTTAAAAGGAAGTCGTGACTGACATTTTGTAGATGGTGGGCTCTCCTTATTTGCACAGAATGGAAGATGACACATTGTAATGCAATAGCCAGCTGTATTACACTCTGTAGACAAGGCTGTTAAACATTGTAACATCTCCTTTGAGATACACGGATGCATAAAATAGTAAATTGAAACTAATAAACAGTAAACTTTGCCAAGTTAAAGGGGTCTCCCACTATCCTAAAACTTTGCCAGGGTAAGTAGTATATGAGTGATCCTATTACAAAACTTTACCAAGGTAAGTACAAGACCCTGATAGTGGCCAACCTCTTTAAAGGAAATCTACCATCAAAATCGAGCATGATAAACCAGGGCGCTTCCTCATAGATTCAGGTACTGTTGCTGTGAAAATCTTCTTGTAATTGTTATCCATGGCCTCCCTCCTTCTACAATCAAGTTTTAAAATTATGCTTATGAACCAGAAGGGCTCCTGGGGGTGTTACCAGGGTACCTTTGTGCAGCAGCTTTACAGGCTGTTACAATAACTCCCTCTCAGCACTTTCTCTCTCCCTCATGGTTGGAGGGATGGGGTGCTCCTTGCACATTGTGACAGCCTGTGAATCTGCAGCATGGATAGGCTCTGGTAACTGCCCCAGAGCCCTCCTGGCTTGCTAGCATTATTTTAAAAGTTGATTTGTTATCCATGGCCTCCTTTCTTCTAAAATATAAGATTACTATAGTCACAGTGCCTGGATTTATGAGTAAGTGGACATGATGGTTTATTATACTTGATTTTAATGTTCGATTTGCAAAATGATGCATGGGTAAACCAGGGACAATTGCTTATAGATCCAATCCCAGTGACTGTGGTAATCTTCTTATATTTGGTATCCATGGCTTCCTTCCTCTTAAAATAACTTATAATGATAACTATATAAACTTCTAACTTTTAAAATTGTTAATGAGCCTAAGGGGTCCTGGGGGTGTTTCCAGAGCCCCTCAGTGCTGCTGTGTCACAGGCTGTTTCAATGATCAGAACATGTCTCCCATCTTCTCCCTCCCTCCTTCCTCCCCCTTTCAGTGTAAACTAGCAGCAGCCCGAGGGAAGGGAGACCTGAACTGCTCATTGTAACAACTAGTGAAAAGACATCACAGGGGGGGCTCTAGAAGCACCCCGCAGGCTCATTAGCATATTTTTCTAAGTTGATTTGATAACAAATATACGAAGATTACCCCAGTCATGGTGCCTGGATCTATCAGAAAGTCCCCCTAGTTTATCGTGCTTGATTTTGATGGAAGTCTTGAAAACAAATGATGGCCATGGTCTAGTATAGTTCTCATTAATAAGACCATATAGAATTGGGCTAAGATGTACAGTGTTCAAGCAATGTAAAATATTTTATTCCCCCCCCCCCCCCCCTTCTCATATTTTTCACCAGTTAACCTATTTCTTTCTATGCACAATAATAAAATATTATCCATGGGTGGTGGGAGAAGCCTGCATCTCATAAATATGGACCCACTCCAGTGTATGCACAGATCTGAGACCAGTGACCGATTGCCCTTAGGCTCGACTGCCACCAGTCAGTATGGTAGGGATATGTAGAGAGTTCTGTGTGATCAGCCATTACATTGTAAGCCTTTAGTAAATGAGTCATTATGCTTATTTAATTTTGCCTTGATGTCTCTGCAGTATTTTCTTTGTGACATTTAGCTGAGAGCTTACATGAAAGGTTATGTCCCGCAGAGATGGCTCTATCTAGTGAAAGGTTAATCGAATCTTACAAATACTTTTGGGTTAACCATGGCTGTCCATTCTTACTTTTCCAAAGTGTCCGCTTTATAGAACTATAGGGGATATACTATGTCAGTGTATTTAAAGCCCTCATCTTACATTTGGATTTGGGTGTGTAAAATGTGTGGCAGATTGCAAGATAGTTTTCATTGGGTTTTTAGAAATCTTCCACATTGGCAAAATTAGCTTCCCTTTTACAATCTGCAGCAGAATTCTCTTTTCATTATAATCCCTGCAGTCCGTGTTACTGTGTCTTACTGTATGCCAGGGTTTGTGTTGCCTTTTTAACTTGATGTTCCAGTTTAATTGAATCTCTGTAGTAACTGCTGAGACTTCTGGTTGTCTGTAAGATAAATGTAGCCATCCCAGCTTCCTATTAGGCATCAAGGAAATAAGGCCTTTGAGACTTCTAGATATACAATACTGGTACCATGGAGGATAAATTGGTGGCATGATCTTATTGATCACTGCAGGCAAGGTTTAAGTGGCAATGGCTATAATTCTTTTATTGATTTAAGCAAACATCCAGGAGCACACCTATCATTTAAAGCAAAGGTTTATTCTCTTAGATTTGCTGTGTACTACATTCTGTCATTTTACTCCCGCCACAAATGCCCTTTCACACGGCAGTATATTCGCCACTTTGTTGGATTAGTATTTGGAAGGCAAAATCAAGAGGGAAACTTACAGAAGGTTATTTTCTAATGGAAAGAATTCAGAATTATTTTGTTATCTCCTGCTATGGAGTAACACTTTAATGTAGAACAAACGTATTAAAGGGCTTGTCCCAAGTTGGGCCCTATCCACAGGGTGGGATCGGTGGGGGTCTCGGTGATTGGACCCTCATAGATTATGAGAACGGGGTTCCAAAGTACCCCTTCGCACCCCAAGATGACCGGAGCAGCTGCTTGCGCATGCGGGCTGCTTCGGTCATCTCTGTAGAGACAGGCAATCTCAGCTCCCGCATGTGCTATCGGCTACTCCAGTCATCTTCCGGCATAACAGGGGAACCGACCCCCATTCTCGTGGTCCCATCACTGAGACCCCCTACAGAACAGCAAGTTAGGGCCTAATTTTCTGCGATAGGGTAACCTCTTTTAATGTAGATTTCACAAGCTGATAATGAAGAAAAAAAAGGTTAATGGAAAGGAAGAGCTGATCGCTGAAACGATACCCAGCATCTGCTCATCCTTCTTTGGTTGCATTATGCCCAACGTGTTATACACTTACTATTTAAATGTAGATGCTGCACTCTGGATATTCTTCACATCCCAGAATGAGATTTTTTTTTTTTTTTTCCTCCCTCTCTCTAGGATAACTATACTGGGTACCGGTGCCAAGTGGTTAGCAGTTCTAGAAGAGAAGAACCTTAAACCTCGTAAGTTTCTTTGATTTAATGGAAGATAACATGCAGGGCATTATAGAAGACCACCTAGCATATATTCAACAGCAAATGTTCAACACAAAGCTTGAGTTTAGTCAAGCATGAAGTTATGTAATATTATATGTGATATATTCTTGACAGGTGAAACGCACAGTCTGCAAACTCTTCATACAATATTGTCAACGGGATCCCCGCTAAAACCACAAAGCTATGATTATGTGTATGAACATATAAAGAGTAATGTCCTCCTTGGCTCCATCTCTGGTAAGTAACTGATGAGCTGTGTTATTATGTGGTCACTGTCTTTCATTACATATATAGTCTACATATTCTGGGGTGTGATATAGAGATTTTCATATCTTCTAGCGTCCCCTACCCCAGTTAACCTATGTCCCTGGTGCTGCAGGACAACACTGTTTCCCTTCTGCTAACATTGTTAATATTCCCTGAAACACTAGGTTACGACATGTTTGATTGAAAGGGTTTTGTCAGTGTTTGATAACTATTGCCACTTTTATGGGAACTTTGTCAGGTGCTTTTTGCACTTAGTTTTCTGTAGCGTTTGTAACCTTGGATCAGCTTCATCTAAATGCGTTTTGGCTGGAAGTTCAGGAGGGCACCATGCTAACTTCAGACAGGGGCTAAAGGAAGCTACTCCCTTCCGCTTTAAGTAGTTAATGTAAATTTGCATAAGATGATCCTAGGTAATTAAAACGTATTATTTTACTTTTGAGTGACCAAAAGCCTACTGAGGGACGCCATAGTTCATTTGTTGATGACGGTGCCGGGTCAGGGTGGAAAAACCATCTGACAGATTCCCTTTAATTATAGTTTTTGGTTTCTCCAGTTTCCATGTAGGTAACTTTTATCAGTAAGAACAATAAATCTCCTTATTAAATATGATATATGTAACAGTTTTCAGCTGGGAAATGAGTTCTCACTTCCATGTCTTTTGCAGCCTGTAGAAGTACATTAATTAAAAGCTGCTTTGTTTCCAAGCTCATTATAGAAGGATAAAAAAATGTGGTCAAAATAAATAAAATTCCCATATTTTTATTTCCAGTTTAATATGCTAGTACTATGGGTTAATAAAACCTGACGTTTTTATAACAGAAGTTCCAGTATCTTACTCGTGTATTTACACAGTGTAGAGACGATCTGGTGGTAAATGAAGTGATTGAGGGCAATTCTAATTTGTAAGAGTGCTTACAGGGAATGCATTTCTTTCAATTATACATTGTCACAGACTGTGCTCATCCAATATTGGGAGTCCATAAACATGAATGACTATTCGGACCCTTCAATTTTCAGTAGGACCTGCCAACCATCCAGTATGCATATTGTTATCTTGACTGTCAGAGGGAATAGAAAGGCCGGGCAGTTCTATTTCAGCATGCCCAATACTTTGGGCACAATGGAGAGGCCTCTCAGAGAGGTCTTCCAACAGCTTATTTTCCCCTGATAACACTTGTATGCTCAGCCGAACTGAGAACATTTGTATGAGGAGCTTGGAAGGAATAGCTGGTGGTCAAACAGGCCCAAAGCTCTGTAGAATGTATGGCCAACTTTAGCCCTTATTTGTTCTATACCTAATGTTCTGCAAGCTCCATCTTATGTCTTTCAAATATCTTGATGTGGCTATTGTACATAATGACCCACATATACTAAGGCCCTTGCGTTTTGTCTCGGACTTTCTTGTTAAAACTGATTGCACATGTATTTAAGAAGTGTCAGAGCGATTGATTTGTGTCACGGCTGAACTATACCCGACACAAATGTCTGCACAGTCGGACCGTGCAAAACTTTTATCATGCAACAGAGTCCAACAGAACAGTTTGCACACCCCCATGTTAAAGGTGCACAAAAAAAAAAGTTTTTGCACTCTTTTGGGACAGTGCAGGGAGCGCCAAATTCTTGATGAACGGCCACCAGAATTCCTGAATCTGGCGCGCCTTGCACAGGCATAGTTTACACTATTTTTGATAAATTTGGGCCAATGTGTTTTACCGTGCTTGAGGCAAACAATAATAATGTGACTGGCAAAACTGGTTTATGCCTAGAGGTTGGTAGACATTCTAGCATTTTATCAAGAATAAACTCTTAGTTGCACACCATGTGCCATCCTGTACATGAAGTTCTTCAAGCCTCTTAGGTGACTCCAAGGTTATATTAGTTCTCAGGCTTCAGTAAATAATAATTTTTTTTTGCTGGTTATGCTAATAAAATGTGTAATGTATTTTTTACTAGTGTATGTGTACCAGGCAGATAGTAAATGTGTGTATATATTTTTTTTTTTTTCTAGGCGGTACCGATATTATAGCTTGTTTCATGGGACAAAATGTTAGCATTCCAGTCTACAAAGGGGAAATCCAAGCCCGGAACCTTGCAATGGGAGTAGAAGCTTGGGATGAAGAAGGTAATTTATCTTTCTTCAACTAGTTTTTACATTTGATCCGTGTTAGAATATATTGTTACATACGTCAAGCGTCTTGGTAATGTGTCCGATCCATCATCAGTCTTTGTTCATATTTGTTCCAAAGCACCATCCCAACATACCACAATGTGTAGGATTCGGTAAAACCCCCAACTGGCAGGGGCTTGGCAAAAAGGAATATGTGTTTCCACCGGAATGCATGTGTTTTTTGCAATGATTACTACGGGTTTTGCATTACTTGCATACAAACATGTGATCCTTCCTCCAAAACAAATGTCGTTTTGGAGGAAGCTCATATGCCTGCTGGCCAAGTCCCTGCCAGTTGTGAGAGTTGAAGAGCTTAGAAAGACAGCAAAAACACCATGTGTGAACGCGGCCTTCACACATCTAACTATAAATACAATGGCGGATATTTATCAGAAGTATCTGAAACCAATCAGATCTCAACTTTAATTTTATAAACAGGCATGGGAAAATGAAAGCTGAGCTCTGATTGGTTTCCATGGGCAACTAGAACAGTTCTGCACTTCTGATAAATCTCCCCATATGTGTCAAAAGTTGCCTCGTAAATGTTAGCTGCTGAGATATTTCCAGATCTTCAAGGAGATCCTGTTGCTTTTCTCTTACCTGGTAGACACATGGCAGGCAGAGGTTTTATTTTTCTGTCTTAGAATAATCTCCTCATCCAGCTCTCCTGCTGCTACCACAAGAACATTGTGACCGACTTTTTCCATTGATTTATTGTCAGAAGGACTGATTTTACGTTGGACATTTTTCTCTTGAGCAATAACAATGACCTTGGGCATGGGAGAGTTGACTTTATATAAAACCTTCCATAGGAAGCTCATTCAGCGAGAAAGAGGTGTGGCCTAAGGATGCAACAAATTTTATGTGTACCAAAATTTTATTTAATTAATATGTATATTAAAATAGACTTGCACTAGAGATGTCTAAATATAAACTTCATCCAGCCTTGACCGCTATGATAAATCTGGTGAACAGACTGTCAGCTCTGCACTGGAATATTTGGCTTACAGTACATCCAAGATAGTTCCAACTTGCATACAAATTCATCTTAAGAACAAACATACAAATTCATCTTAAGAACCTGTTTGAAGTTACAATCACAATTGACGAAAGATGTTTAACGGGCATGACATGTATAGCAAAACTAGAAGAGGGGAGGTGAACTTCTCATGCTGAAGGTCTAGCTTCTACACCTAATTTACTTAATATGTACACTTTTTAGCACTTTCACTTGATTAAAATGAGGCCTTTAATGGTGGATGAATAATTGTAACATGATTGGAAAAATTGGAAGGAATGCAAATTAATCATCCCTAAGGAGCAGCTACTTTTATCTGTACATCCATATAAATGAAGACCCTTTCGTTAAAGTTTGCTCTGGATTGATTTTCATCTAAGTGCGGCCTACAGTTCATAGGCACTTTGCTTCATGTGGCCCCATATCTTATTACTGCGTAGAGTTAAAAATGGTTGAAAAGGGATGATGTAGAACCACATAGTTTGTAGTACTTTGCTGTGTAATACACCAGAGGATTGTCTTTGGGTTAACTTTTACATACATATTGTGCAAATGCATTATGGTTTTAAAAGTTATTTTGGCTATGACTTTGACACATGCTTGGCCAAGTTTTGAGGTCTTATAGGTCTTATTGAGTGCTGAAATCTCCCTGCGTCTGTTTAATTGTTCAGTCTAGAACAACACAGAAGTTCATATAGCATGGAAAATAAATCATTTCAGCATACTTCTTCCCCTATTTGGATTGAGTGTTCAGCCTTCTGCTTTCTATAATGTATGGGTGGCGTTAGAAATGTGTCTCCCATCCTGTGACATAATGTGGATGCAAAATAATCATTTGACCACGCGAGAGTAGAAATCAAAGTAGGCGCAGAGATAATAAACCACGCTCACAACAAAATCACCAAATTTCATAGTATGTATAGAAAGGCATGCAACACAAATTCTGCAAATAGGCGGAAGTTTTGATGCAGGAAGTACAAAATTGGATAAGACTCCCTTTACTGCACCCAATTTTGGCATTAGGAGTATCCACCCAACACGCGGAAGTGTGTTATCTGTGTCCAGTTGTATTGTACTCGCATCTGTTTTTTTTTTTTTTTTGTTTTGTTTTTTTGCATCCGTGTGACGTCCGCTTAAAAAGATGCATTTCTAACCTTTTTTTCTGCCCTGCCAATTTGGTTGCCTGGCAACATTTGAGGAAAAATGAAACCGCATACAGATGCCATTTGTGTGCTGGCCTTTTTTTATTTTTATTTATTTTTGTGTGGATCTGTTGACTTCTTTGGAGGTTAGTGGTCCACATGTGAGAAAAATGGTGCATATGTGAAAAGAACCATATAAATCAATGGGTCAGTATCCCATCTGCAAAAATGGGTAGCCCTAAGACCTATTCGTTTACCTGGTGTAATGTAATACTGTCTACTCTAACTTGAAGACGCTTTTGATAAATCTGACCGGTGCAGGAATAGTAAATAGTGCTTCCTCTGTAAACGGCAGCTGCCCCAGACTGTAGGATTCATTTGGTGCATCACTACTACAAGTTCTGCCACACGTTCACAGTTTCAAGCTCCTGGTTGAGTTGGAAATTTTAAACGGCTGTATGATGCAGGGATTATCATTTTAGAGCATTTGCTTCAGAACTTTTTCTAAAACATGACGCAGATATAAATGTTCTTATTCTGCAGTCGCCTGCTTCATAGTACAGGCAGTCCCCAGGTTACATACAAGATAGGGTCTGTAGGTTTGTTCTTAAGTTGAATTTGTATGTAAGTCGGAACGGTATATTTTATCATTGTAACCCCAGCCAGAACTTTTTTGGTCTCTGTGACAATTGGATTTTAAAAATGTTGGATTGTTATAAGAACCAGGATTAACAATAAAGCTTCATTACAGACACATTTGATAACTGTTACAGCCGATCATTGTAGCCTAGGACTAAAGTACAATAAATTACCAATATCCAGAGGTCTGTTTGTAACTAGGGGTCGTATGTAAGTCGAGTGTTATAAAGTAGGGGACCGCCTGTATGTGTTTTCTGTCTGACTAGGATTTCTGGGGCCCCTTGCATTATAGCTACACACAATTATTACCCAACATCCTTTTGCAAATTTTTAAAAGTTAGATGGCTCGCTACATTTTAACACAATGGGGGTCATTTACTAAGGGCCCGAATCTCGTTTTCCCGACGTGTTACCCGAATATTTCCGATTTGCGCCGATTGTACCTGAATTGCCCCGGGATTGTGTCGCATGCGATCGGATTGTGGCGCATCGGCGCCGGCATGCGCGCGACGGAAATCGGGGGGCGTGGCCGAACGAAAACCCGACGTATTCGGAAAAACCGCCGTATTTAAAAACCGAAAAAGTGTCGCTTGGGGACCGCTTACCTTCACCTGGTCCGAGGTGGTGCATTCCGGCGCGTGGAGATGATTTTCAGCGCAGCAGCGCCACCTGGTGGACGGCGGAGGAACTGCCTTCATGAATCCCGGCCGGACCCGAATCCAGAGCAGAGAACGCGCCGCTGGATCGCGAATGGGCCGGGTAAGTAAATTTGCCCCATTGAATCAGGCAATTAGGATTCTGGGAACCCTATCAATAACCTGCTGACTGGCTCTTGCCTTGGGTCCATGAAGCTTTTTGACCCAGAAATACATGGCTACTCAGTAGCAAACCTTAGGCTTCCTGTACACATTGCAGAATGGCTGTGGGATTTCTGCCCCGTATAGTTCTGTGATTTTGTTCAAGCTTTGCATTGTATAGGTTTCTATCATAGCACCATGTTCCACATAAATAAGCGACAGGTCACTTATTGGCTGTTGATCAAAACCATCCACAAGGGAATGGCCGTAGCATCGCTATTGCATTACACTACAGATACGGGTGTACCACGCTAATGTGCAAATACCCTTAAAGACGCCTATCATCCTTTTCACTGTCCTACTAACCAATTCCTGAGAAGAACAATGCCTCAAGAAACTGGTTAGTAGGACTAGTCATCGGTAAAACTGATAACAGATGTCCTTTTAAGCAGCTGCAAGATACCGATTGAGAAGGAGACTACATGTTAATGTAATCTCAGTTGCCCAATGCATCTACAGTGTATAAAAATAAATGTAGGAATTTTTCACATTTTCTACGTATTAAGGACACAGCATGTCAAGCATCCTACGTGTTCGAATAGTATCTATATGAAGTACATTGAAAGCACTCTGCAATACATCACCAGCTCAGCGGCAGATTCGCCTGTTATCTATGGGCCACTTTGAGCCATTGTGTGTTTGTATGTATGTGCATATATTTAAATGTAAAATCTAAAAATAAAATGTTTATTTCCAGAGAATATTGAATACCGGTCGTCACAGAGTTAATAATCTGCCTCTCTGACAGAACGACGTAGAGTGTAATAGTTTTGCGTTTGTTGTGTCAATCCATTCCACTCCCCTGTGAAGGTGTTAATGCCAGGTTTGCAATGAATATGCTTAATTAAGTGGGTCACACTAAACATTCTTCTTTAGAAGCTTCAATCTGTGAATCAGATACGCATATGCCACCAAATTTACATAGCATACAGACACATCTGAATAAATAAAGCAAGTCTGTGTAGTACTAAATTAGAAGTTACCAGGAGAAAAGAAGAGTTAGGACTCGTAGGCCAGTTCTGCGCAGTAGCAGGTCTCCGGGTACCATATACGTCGATAATCTATATTGTTCTCATTCTATTCAGCATGCTGCTAATATTATCATCTGATTATGCAGATAGATGTTCATATCTTCCCTTAACGTTCTCTTCATTTTCTTCAGGAAAGGCGGTGTGGGGAGAAAGCGGGGAGCTGGTTTGTACGATTCCATTACCATCTCAGCCCACACACTTTTGGAACGATGAAGATGGCAGCAAATACCAGAAAGCTTATTTCTCCAAATTCCCAGGTATAACATTAACATGGAAAGTAATGGATACATGCTGGAACTACGGATATTATCTGTAATTAGAATCCCAATAGAAGAGTGAGTGGTCGGATATGACCGACATATGGAGAGCTTTATATAGCTGCCGTAACTACTGTAATAGAGGTAAATGGATCTCAAGACAAAAGGGTTGGTAGAAAATATGTGAAATATTAATTTTCATTATAATGTCAAAACCCGCAATTAATACAACAGATATGCACATGGCATAAACTTTATCATTCATATACTTATCCCGTCTAAAGGGGAATTCTCATATTTGATGTGTTCTCATCTTACTTCAGAAGCAAATATTATCTGCATCTTCATATACTGTGCATTTTAAATCCTCCGCAAAATGTTTTAGTTTCAGATCAGTTCTATTCTGGATGTGAAATCTGTCAGATTTTCTTCTTACTGCAGAAGGCCCCCCGCTGTGGTTAGCTAGTGGCGCTACAGTACTGTGTGAAGTCTAACTGGGGGTCTTCCAGTATGCCTCCAACTCCCCACCGCATATCCATCCCCCAGAAATTCTGTTACGTAAATAGTCATATAATAAGTGTGTATGTGATGCTGTTATCTCTACAGTCACAAGTCATGTATGCCTAGACTATGTAGGCTACAATAGCTTTATGTGTATTATTGCATATAAGTTAGTAAAATAAAAAAATCTTAAAAAAAAACACCAGTCAATCTACCATCAACTTGAAGCATAGATCCATGAACCATGACTGTGGTAATCTTCTATTTGTTATCCATGGCCTCCTTCCTTCTAAAATCAGCTTTAAAATTATGCTAATGAGCTGAAAGAACTCTGGGGGATTCACAGGCTGTTACAATGAGCAGAGCTGGTCTCTCCCCCTTCCCTCTGCCTATGTGATCTAACAGCAGCAGGGAGGGGAGACCTCTGCTTATTGTAACAGCCTGTGAAGCTACAGCACAGAGTGGCTGTTGTCAAAATAAAAGTTGATTTAGAAGGAAGGTAGCCATAGACAACAAATACTGTGCCTGGATCTAGAAGTGTCTTTGGTTTATCATGCTTGATTTTGATGGTAGATTTCCTTTAACCACTTACCAATAATAATAACATATTAACTACCTTATATACTCGAGTATAAGCCTAGTTTTTCAGCACAAAATTTGTGCTCAAAAACCCTAACTCGGCTTATACTCGAGTCAACTAAAAAAATAAAGACAAAACTCACCTTTCTGATGTCACCCGTAGGTCCTCTTCTGTCTGAGACAGTCTGAGACAGAAGAGGACCTATGGGGGACGTCGGAAAGATGAGTACAGTGTTATTTTTTTTTTTTCCTTCTACAGGGGTTGGGCAGGCTCCATGCTACAGGGGCTGGCAGACTATATACTGGGAGGCTGTAACCAATGCATTTCCCACCCTCGGCTTATACTCGAGTCAATAGGTTTTCCCAGTTTTTTGTGTTGAAATTAGGGGTCTCGGCTTATACTTGGGTCGGCTTATACTCGAGTATATACGGTAATTAAAAAGTGATCAAAAGGCCATACAGTCCTCAAGGTAGTAGCAATGAAAAAGTATCATCTCATCTCGCATTTTATTTATTGATTTGTAGAGAAGGTGTGGTTTTTTTTTTTTGTATTTAAAACACCATAAAACCTATGTAGATTTTGTATCCCCGTGATCCCTCGACCCAAAGAATAAAGCTGACGTGTCATTTGGGGTGCAATGTGAAAGTTCTAAAAACCAAACCCACAAGAAAATAGGGCAAATGTGTTTTTTCACCAAATTCACTGCATTTGGATTTTTTTTTCCCCACTTCCCAGTACACAGCATCAAATATTAAGTACCATCACTATGAAGTGCCCTCACACAGCTTTTTACATGGAAAAATAAAAAAGTTTTGGATTTTTGAATGTGGGGAGTGAAAAATGGAAACCAGAAACAAAAAAAGGGCCTGGAGGAGAGTTCTAGCTTACAGATGTTAACACGTGATTGCAATCTGCATGGTCATGGTGCTGATAATGTGAGAAGTAGTTATCCTTCAACCATATTTTGTATTTCAGGTATCTGGGCCCATGGAGACTACTGTAAAATAAATCCCAACACAGGAGGGATTGTTATGCTGGGACGCAGGTGTGTATTTTGTCATGATCTCAGACTTATACGCCTGAAATGGGCACAACTCTTGGTGCACGGCTCACTTACACCACATGGAGTAGCGGGATGTAAAGGGAGCAGAGGGACTTAAAAGGGCGGGTCCCCGACTGCTGAGTGGATTTACACCCACATCTGCGCACTAGCTGTAGCTGTTTAGGCGCAGGCTTAAGTGCAATTCTACTCCGAACCTGGCATAGAACTGCCCCATCAGCGCAGCCATCGCCCGGATTTATCAGGCTTAGGATAGATAGCTGTAGGTGTAAAATAAATGCATATGCATATAAATGCAAATATATATACAGGCAGTCCCCTGGTTACGTACAAGATAGGTTCCATAGGTTTGTTCTTAAATTGAATTTGTATGTAAGTCGAAACTGTATATTTTATAATTGTACATCCAGACAAAAAAAATTTTGGCCCCAGTGACAATTGGAGTTTAAACATTTTTTGCTGTAATGGGACCAAGAATTACGGTATCGATAAAGCTTCATTACAGACACCTTACAGCCGATTATTGCAATCTGGGACTATAGTAAAGCATTCAGAAAGCTTCACCAGAGGTCAGAGTGGTCTGTCTGTAACTATGGGTTGTCTGTAAGTCGGGTGTCCTTAAGTAGGGGAATATATATATCTATCTATCTATCTATCTCTATATATATATATATCTATATATATATATCTATATATATATATATATCTATCTCTATATATATATATATATATATCTATATCTATCTCTATATCTCATTATAGAGTGTTAGTCTAGGAAAACTGATCTATAAGATGAGAAAGGGATTATAATTATTATACAGATTAATGAAGAAGTAAGACTTTGGACCACTCCTGTTGCCATAAAACACCTCCACAGACACCAGTAGCTGCGGCATTTCCCACCCTCTGCTTTTACTTGAGTCAATACGTTTTCCCAGTTTTTTGTGGTTAAAGTGGATACCTCTGCTTATATTCACGTCGGCTTATACTCAAGTATATACGTTAAATCCATTTTCCCCAATACATGGAAATGTTTAGATGGCGAACATTGCTGGCAGAATGGATCCTTACTGTTTGGGTAATGTCTGATGTGATTTCAGCAATACTATGACGTAATTAGGGAATAATAGTGTTCAGGGCTGGTCGGCTGCTGGTTGGTGGGTATCTTCTGTGGGGACTACAGACGTTTGACAATATTTAGAGAACTGGCTCCAGAAGATGAGGAAGATACAAGATTGTCTGTAATAAAATGTATTATTGATTTATTTAAAGAAAAATGAAGGAACAGTTTTTAAGGTTAGAGTGAGACCACTTGATGGTCATATCCTGTCTCCTGTGCTGCTTCTGTTTAGTCTAGAGGTCCACAACCTTAGGCAAGCCATTTTTTTTTGTTTAACTTCATGTCCTTCAATGCACAGTTGGATCTGGATCTTCCATATAAGTGGATGGAGGGGTGCTGCATTTTGTATATTCGTTACATGTGTGATTTTTGTGGTTGTTTTTATACTTTGATAAAGGGACAAGGGTCATACCCAAACCGCAGTATTCATTTAAATTTGTTGACTATCTTACAGGAACAGTCTTAAGAACTAGACACAGACTGCACACATATGCAGTTTCTTCAAATACTTTTTAATTAGTCTGTACAGACCCTCAGTCCTCTGGATTAGAATTTCTTGCATTAAAATATTCTAAAAACCGCATTCGCCATCCTCAGGTCAGAGAGTACACATGTCATACTCCTGGGAGAAGTTCCCTTTCCCGTATAGACTATATGTGTGGGAATACCCTAGCTCATGCATGGGTAACATCGATAACACATTTGCCACGGGGAATCTCGGATCACTCTCCGATTCTGGCTGTGCTCCAATGTACACCTCGTACGTCAGGTGGCAGTATAAGAAAGATACACCCCTTCTGGCTGTCCTTAATTACAGAAGGAGATCAGACCCCAGAGAGACTTGCAGTGTTCATAGATTCCAATGCGATTCCCCCTAGCCCAGCATCATATTGGGAATCCCTTAAGGGCTACCTGAGAGACTGTCTGCAGAACTCCATTAAAAGGGTTAAGCGCATCACAGTGCAGGAGGAAAAGGAGTTGGAGACCAGATGTGGGACACTGGAGGCAGCATTCATAGGGGACCCTACTGACATAAACAGAGACGAATGGTTGAAAGCGGGGAGACAGTACATGCATTGTCTTTACGATAAGCAACGTCGTCGCACCTTTTTTACTCAGCAAAAATATTTTGAACAGGGTAACCAGTCCAGCAGCCTGCTGGCCCACCTCATACACCAGAATAACTCTTCCCCAGCTATTCTCCGAATTAAAAACTCCGACGGCACTGTCCACACCGACAACTTTGCTATTCTGAACACATTCAAAGACTTTTATAAAGATTTATATAGTTCTCGCTATAACAAAACTCAGGCGGACCTGCGGGACTACTTTGGGGAACTGAACTTTCCCAGACTGACCCCCGAACAACAACAGGCACTGGACGGGCCGATCACTTTGACAGAGCTTCAGGAAGCCTTATCAGGTATGGCTAAAGGGAAGGCTGCTGGCCCTGACGGGATGCCGTTGGAGGTACTGGTGCAATATCAAGATCAGCTTTTGCCGGCCCTCCTAGAGGTGCTAAAACTCTCCCTAGAGAATGGCAAACTACCTCCGTCCTTCTACGAGGCAAATATAGTCCTTATATTAAAGCCCGATAAAGATCCAGAGGATTGTGGGTCTTACAGACCCATTTCCCTCTTAAATTCGGACTATAAACTGCTTACAAGGGTGCTAGCCAACAGACTTAACACGGTAATCACTGGTTTGGTGCATTCTGATCAGGCTGGCTTTATGCCGGGACGCAGCACATCTAATAACCTTAGACGGGCACAGATCCTCACACAAATAGGACTGGCTAGGGGAGAAGATTGGGCCTTGGCGTCGTTAGACGCTGCCAAGGCTTTCGACTCTGTAGAGTGGCCATATCTGTTGGCTACCCTTACGAAATTTGGTTTTGGGACAGTATTTATTAAATGGGTGTCACTGTTATATACATGTCCAAGTGCATCTATAGTACTCAACGGGCAAACGTCCTCTAGCTTCACTCTGGGGAGGGGAACACGTCAGGGGTGCCCCCTATCGCCCCTTCTTTTCGCCCTAGCCATAGAGCCGCTTGCCATACGCCTTCGAAGTGACGAAATATACAGGGGCATGGTGATCACAGACAGGGAGGATCGCCTGGCATTATATGCCGATGACCTTATACTGTTCCTCTCTAGTCCAGACACATCACTGCCGAGGGCCATCCAACTAATAGATGTTTTCGGTTCCTTTTCGGGACTTCTCATCAACTGGGCAAAGTCGCATTTAATGTATCTGTCACCTGCTAGGGATGGTGGGCCCCAATGTGTCTCGAACCTGCAGGTCTCTGTAAAATTCAAATATCTGGGTATAGTCTTGACTAAGGAGCCATCGGATACACTGGCCTTAAATGTGGACCCTCTAATTTCTCACTTTAGGAATAAATTCAAGGTATGGTCAAGTCTTCCTTTGTCGGTACCGGGCAGGATCAACTTGGTTAAAATGGTGGTCCTCCCAAAGTGTTTGTATGTACTGCAACATGTCTATGTTCCCATTCCTCACTCCTTCTTTAAGTCCTTAGACTCCTTATTGATTGCATTCCTCTGGGGTCACTCCAGATCCAAATTAAAGTTGGCAAAATTGCAGCGCCCTAAGGTACTAGCTGGAATGGCGCTACCAAACATATATGCTTACTATCTAGCAGGCCAGCTGAAATTTCTGGGTCCTTGGTTGGGCAACCAAATTAATGACCTCACCGAACAGCATCTGGCCTCTTATTTGAACCTTCTGTCCCTTTGGGGGGTGCTCGAAGGCACCGCCTCGTATAAGGGTAGGCTACTACCTGTTCATCATGTGGCACGCAGGGTTTGGCAGGCAGCTAAAAAGATATCCCCAGTAGAGGGCATCATAGCCCAGACCCCGTTATGGGGGAATGACACATTACCGCACTTAATTGATCTGAATGACAGCCACTTCTGGTCAGAAGCAGGAATAAAGAACCTGGGGGACATGTATGTTAATGACGTGTTAGTGTCCTTTGATTACTTGCGAGAGAGGTATGATATTCCACACAGGCAGTTTTACAGGTATTTACGGATCCGTCATGCCCTATCCGCACAGTTCCCAACCCCAAGCTTGCATGTCACTAAGTACCCACTGATAGGAGTAATTCGGTCACAGGGGCCCGCTGGGCTTATCTCACTAATATACTCTCACCTGATCAATGCTAAGGCATCCTCCTCCCCTTTGCCAGCCCTAGACAAATGGAGGTCCTTGATGCCCAACTTAGATGAAGAACAGGTGACGGAGTTGTACCAATCACACCTTTTTGTCTCTCCTGCGGTTAATAACAGGATGATACAACTCCATGTCATACACCAAAGCTACCTCACGCCCATTAGACTCTTTAAGATGAAAAGGGTTGCCACCCCTGAATGTCATAGGTGTAGACAAGCACCGGCTGATTTTCACCACATGATATGGGATTGCTCGGTTCTGCAGGGTTTCTGGCAAGAGGTGCTAAGTTTACTGTCATCCATAATAGAAAAACCCATTCCGAGTTCCCTAGAAATATGCATGTTCGGAATATTAGACGAAGAGGTCTGGACACACTATGAAAGGGTATTCCTGCGCGAGACATTGTTTCTAGCTCGGAAATCCATTGTGTTGCGATGGATGGACCCTAGAGTTCCAACGTGCAACATGTGGAAGGGCTTGGTAAATACAATAATACCATATGAAAAGATGATCTATAAACATAGGAAATGTCCAGCTAAATTTAATAAAATATGGGACAGATGGTGCAACTCCTCACTCACATCCCCTGGGACGGGTGACATTGCAGAAGCGATGGGTAATCGGTCCTAATTAAAGTGCAACGTATATATAGGGTACAAATGGCTGCTATATCAGTCTAGCTTATACAGACAATATCCGTGCTCCATACTTCATATTTCGGCAAATACCATGAGCCTATGGGTCGACTCACCCTTATCCCTATCTCACTTACCTCGATGTAAATATAACAAACCAAGAAGCAGCAAGTTTGTTATGTTGTTTTGTTTCTGTTTTATTATTGTATTTTCTAATGTATTATTAATCTCTGAAGGAGTGAAATCTGATCTCCTGTATACTATCTAGAATCGCATATCATGATGCAAGTTTTTGATGTATGCAACTAATACTTGTAACAAATGTACACCACTTTTCTTGTAAATGATATTTGCGAACTTTAATAAAACAGAGTTTAAAAAAAAAAATATTCTAAAAACCATGCTCCTGCATTGTGGACTGTCTTCTACAGTATAATGGAGACGGGATTGCAAGAGCTGCACGTGTGCTTTAACCAGACCCATAAAGCAGTGGTGACGAACCTATGGCACTGATGCCAGAGGTTGCACTCAGAGCCCTCTCTCTGGGCACCATCACCCGAGCACAGAGTTCGCCAGACAGGACTCAAGGAACTACAATGATAATCCAAAACTTCTTCTTTCTACTGTGTTGGTGTCCTCAGATGCCTTTGCAATTTAAACCTGTGACAGATCAGAGAGTAATAAGTTACTGCTTTAATTGTCGCATTGGCACTTTGCAAAAAATAGATGGGTTTTGGTTGTAGTTGGGCACTTGGTGTCTAAAAGGTTTGCCATCCCTGCCATAGGGTATACCCACAGATATAGACCACTTCCTACAAGAGATAATCTGTGTTTTACAGCACCTGTAGTAAAGCAGCAACTCAGACAAAACCTTTATAATTACAAAAGTGCAAATATTGTCCTTATCTTTCTGTAATATTCAAGTGTTAATGTGTCTTTTTCCTTGCAGTGATGGAACATTGAATCCAAATGGCGTTCGATTTGGAAGCTCCGAAATCTACAATATAGGTACAATTACCCAGTGTCTAGAATGAGAATACTTGCAGAGGGCCTCTAGCCAGTGAATAGGTTAATTTTCTACATAATGGTAAAGAGGAGGCTGTAAAATAAGAAACTGTCAGAATTTTAAGTGGGAAGAAATGACTAATGTGTAGCCAAGATTTGTAATGCAGAAGTTCACTACTGGGACTTGCTAATTAAACACATTTTCAACATTCGGCTGCTGACTGGCTATACTAACAAAGCCATTATTACGTCCCCTGAATGGATACAGATTAGACTCCCACTGCTCCCCTCCAATTCCCTCTTACTCGTCTCCATCAGACATTAACTGCTGCTTATTACTAGGGCTTAGAGGATAGATCAGGTCATACAGTCATTATTGGAAAAACCTCAGTGAGCTGCAACCGTATTCTAAGTAGTGGGAAAGCCAAGCGTTGAAAAGTTCAGATACTTGGAGATCAGTATAGCAACATTCACTAATACAAAAAGAAAATAATTTGGAATTATGTAGTTTTGGATTAAACTATGTGGGACGGGATAAACTTTTAATTCTGCACAATTGGTTGAGGGTGAAAACAGGTTGAATATATGCATGCATTTTTAGACTATCATCCATCCATCCCTCCCCATAATAAACGTGGTACAAAGTTTTTAGTCAAATTGTTTGGTGAATATTAAAGGGTTTTTAGCAAATTTATAACTTATCCTCTATCCCACTGCTCCATTAAGTGACATGGAGCTCGGCTATCTCCAATACTCCATCCACTTTCTAAATGAGGGGTGGAGATAGCTCCAACATTCCCATACCATTGGCACCAGTTCGCATGCTCCACTCACTAGTGAGAATGAGACCAGTTCTCCGGACTTTGGGGGTCTTACGGGTTCAGCAGTTGGACCCTCAGTTTGTTACATCCTATCCTGTGGACAAGGGAATAACTTGAAAGCTACACCACACCACATTTAAAGTGGATCTTCAACTCTTGACATCACTCCACCACATCTTTCAGTTCCGGTGTCAGTGGGTGCTCTTATGTGTTCAACTACATCTATTAAAAGGTGGAGGGGGTGAATGGTCATTTTTAAAGGCAGAATTCTAGAACATTTTGGTTTTGTTGCTCTGCCCCTGGATATATTGGTATATAACGTTGACTTTGTTTTGTTTCAGTTGAATCATTTGTGGATGTATCGGACAGTCTGTGTGTCCCCCAGTACAATAAAGATGGGGAGGAAAGGGTGATTCTTTTCCTTAAAATGAACAATAACTACACATTTAACAAAGATCTGGTGAAAAGGATAAGGGATTCCATCCGCATTGCGCTGTCTGCAAGGCACGTACCTGCCCTCATCCTTGAAACTAAAGACATTCCGGTAAGTAGAAAACCTCTGACTGTATGGTAAGAATAGAGGTCATGCTATAATAGTGCTGCTATATTGTTATAGACAAAGATTGAATACCCCTAGACTAAGCACTATATAGCATGCAGTTATTGGGCCCCATATGGAGGCAATGCGGGTATCTATGCACTGCTATTTGGGCACTATGTGACACTTTTATTTGGACTCTTTATGGCACTGATATACATTTGGACAATGTATGTCAATTCTGGATTGTGATACGTTGAGACTTCAGATCTTCATTGCAGGTTTAAGGGTCTGAGAGGAGGATGAGATAATAGTGGCTGCTAAATGTAGGGCTAGTAGAGGTTTCTGGACACAATACCTTCTACCAAACGTGAGGTATGAAAAGTAGATGATTTGGAGTTGCTTATGTTTCTCTTACCTCTCACAGCTGTCGCTCCTGCCTCTCCCTCCTGCGGCCTGTGACTAAATGATCCCTGACACTGGGTTATGGACCAATGGTTGGGGTACACTACTATATGGTATATTTAACATAAACCTCCCAACCTATAAATGGAAGCCATATATGTAAAGCAAACCCTGCCTTTGTCTCTATATTTTAGACCATATGCTAGTACGTAATTTTATAAAGCTTATTATTTTAGCCTAAAAGGAAATATACCATCAATATCAAGCATGTTTAATCAGGGGTGCTTACTCATAGATCAAGGCAATGTGACTGTGGCAGTCATCTTATATGTGCTATTCATGGCCTCCTTCCCTCTAAAATCAACATTTATATTATGCTTATGAACCAGCGCTCCTCCTTGTTCTCGCTGAGCCAGAGGTGTTACCAAAACCCCTTTGTGCTCTAGTTTCAGGCTGTTACACTGTGCAGGAAAACTCTCCCACTGTGTGCTGAAACTTCCTCTTCTGCAGTGAGATTACATCAGGTAGGGGGGATGGGGAGACAGTGTAACAATCTGTGAAGCTACAGCATGCAGGGGCTCTGGTTATCTGCATCATTAGTATAATTATAAAACTTGATTTTATAAGGAAGATGTAAGGGGATAACAAATATAAGAAGATTACCATAGTCGCAGTGCCCCTGGTTTGTTGTGCTTAAATTTGATAGTAGAATTCCATTAAATATCATTTTGTTATGCACAGACAGCCTCCCAGCTCTCATAGTGTTAATATGTCCAAGAAATAGTTGGAAAAAAAAAAAACCAAGAAAAATGTAAAAAAAAAGTTTGGAAAGAATTGTGACCTTGAATGATTCTAGAACTGCCAAGTTTCATCATGATCTGAGTCCTTTTTCCCATAAGTCATAAGCATCTGAAAAACAGGATTTAACATAATGCTGCCTCACTAGATTTAATGTAAGGAGCGAGGAGTTTGGCAGAGGACAGTGGAGACTGATGCACATTCTTTAGCTTCCTCTAATGTATCTGTGGGTTGGAGAATGGCTTTATTTCTGCTTATTTCTTACTTTATTCACTTTGGGAGGTCTCAGGTGGATTCCCTGTTTTTCACATGTTGATTTCTTTTGCGTCTTTTACCATATTTTATCTCTTGAAAAGTAATTATGTATTCGCCTCACATTGGTTACGTTTACATTGCATTTAAATAGTTTTCCTTTATTTTCTTGAAGTGTAATTTTCAATATTATTTTAAAATGCATTGAGAAGTGTTGAATTTATATCTGTGCTGAAAGCATAATTGGAAGAAAATATTGCTTAATTTAATAGAAAAGTGCTAAGTTAGATGTGTATGGGGGCCGAAAAAGTTTACTTTATGTAATTTAGATCCATGTCTTGTTCCATTGGCAGAATCTAGTACTTTTAGAGGAAGACACTGTGTGGCATACAGCACTGCCATGGCCATGGCCCATGGGAAGTTTTGGATTCTTATTCCAATCACATCTGAAGCTGCTGCACTGTAATAGTGAGCCAAGCATAGCTTACAGTATAACAAGATTCCATAACTTTATGTCTTTCCCAAATAGAAAGATGCTAGTGCTGGATCAGAAAAATAAGTGGGAGAAGCTGTTTAGCTAAGTTAGTTTTGAATAGATGTAGTGTTTCTCCATCAGCATGAAGTAGACTTTTCTCAATGCTGTGTACATGCAGTAATACATGCAGGGCATTATGGGGCTTGTAGGGAACGGCCATAAAGTGAAAATCCTCTATACACTCCTACTTTCTGTACTGTTAGGCTCTTCACATTCAGCGAAGAAATGGCCAAGTAATCTGAAAAAAAGTTACATCTGTTCAATTAAAAGCAATTCTTCCTATTAACATTACAAAAATGCTAAGCTAATTTGTGGGGCAACCCTTTATACTGTATTCTCTGTATGTATTGTATTATATTATAATATATAGTAACCTATGTTTTATTTATTTGCAGTATACTATTAGTGGGAAGAAGGTAGAAGTTGCTGTTAAACAAGTCATAGCAGGCAAAGAAGTGGCTCACCGCGGGGCATTTTCTAACCCACAATCCCTGGATCTGTATCTCAATATTCCAGAGCTCCAGAATTACTGAGCAAAGTAGATAAGACTCTATGTGGTGTGCACATACTGATGTCGATAATGTACATATACTGTGTGTAGGTGCATTGGACTTGGTCTTCAACATTGACATCTAGTAAAATGGAAAAAAATATATTCTATCTATATCTTTAGTCATGTTGATGACATTTCAGAAACCAGTATCAGATTCCCTGTTGCTATTTTAAATTTGGCTAGTTTTTTATTTTCAGTTCAAAAATGGGTATCTCTTGGTGTCTTAAAGGGGATGGCCATTTTACAGTAGGATTTTCTAACATGGCACAGTTTTCTAGTGTGTCTCTTAAAGTGATATTGCCTGCTCCTTACCACATTGTCTCACTGGAAGACTTCATATCTGACTTGGGTAGTAAGATAATGGTGGACATGTGCTATTACGTAGTAGCTGGCTAGATCTAGTCTGTTTTGTGCAAAAGATTCTGCTGCCTGTACCTGTGAATAAAGAAATTCCAGCTCATCTTCCTCTGTTGGCTTGTAACCAGAGCATGGGTCACCGTGCTGCGGGGATAATCCGTACAATATGAAGGAAATCCACGGTTCACCAAAAATCTTTATTCCTTTGCATGGTTTAAACTTCCAGCTTTGTATACAGTTAATGGTCACAATTTGTCTACACATTTCAGGCGAACACTGGAAGTTTGCAATGCTGGGTGTTTTGACCATGAAATGGAATAAAGATTTTTGGAGCTGGACAGCAGAATCTCTTGTATCTGCACATATGCTGGACCTGTTTAGAACAGAATGGAATGGAAATGGAAAGTTCTGATTTTACCCAGGTGAATATTGTTTCCTCTTATGGATTCCGGATTGCCATTGCCTATTGTACATATATTATGATTAGTCACAGGAGGAGGCCTACCCGTGGGCAGGGATGTAAGGAATGGTGCAATGTCCCTTCATGTATAGTAGCTACCCCATTTATGTTACATTGCTCATTGTGTGAGGTTCACTCTTTATAAAACACACTAGATGAAGTGAGAGAATACATAAAGAAGCAGATTTAGCTGCATATGAAACTTGTCTCTTCGTGGTGATGGTAAAAATAAAGGAATTTTTCTTCATAATAAAGAAAACACCTTAGCCACCTTAACATCTCAGGATAACCTTTACTCTATGGTACTTTGTCTCTTACCTGTTACCTCATCTAGTTTTACCTCTGCATAATTCTGCTTGCTGGTGGTAAAGAGTATTGAGGTAGGTTTTCCTTCCTAAAACTTGCCTATTTCTATACCCTTTGTGCCACCCCTGAGGAACAGGTGCACTAAATATTGCCAGACCTAGAGCAATGAAGTTCTCTCCTGTCATGGTGCTGTTCATCCACTACTACCTGGTGGACATTCCTTTTAAGCTCTTTAAGGCATTTACTAGTATCTTTCCATTCAGTAATATGCACATTTATTATCTTACATTTATGAAACTCCATAGAAGATTCAATTTAAAGCCATATATTTTTTTTATTTTGATTACTGGCACCATATTTAAAGAAATCTATTATTGTAGTGCAGGAATCTCTCTAGTACATTCCCTTTTGTTAGCTGAAGCCTGGCGCTGAGTGATCCTTTGAGGGACTGCAGGACTATATGGATAAATTCTGCAATGTTTATAAGCTTTAAATCTCTGTCTACCAACCTGAGGAAGTGCAATGCAATGGTTTTATTTTTTACATTTTTATGATTGTTATTGGTGTTTTTTTTTTTTTTTACACTATGGTTTCTTCTGGTTTCCAATGTTTGCTTCACTGTAAGAGTTTGTTTGTTTACAGTTATTGCATAATGTAATCCTATAATGTAGGTAGATGTGGGTTATTCAGGATGACTCTTGTTATGCCAAACCTAAGTGCACTACCCCTACATCCTGCTGCTTATTCGTCAGCCCTGGTATTATTTTGGGGTATTTTTTTTATCAGCCTATTGGCTGGCTACCTCCCTGCTGTTTAAAATGAGCTGGTATTTTTTTACTGTCTGCTGCCTATTTGACTGCCTAGCTTGTAGTGCAACAAATCATAAAAACTGGAAAAAATATTTTAAATGTATACATTGTAGGAGAAATACAAAAACCATAAAATGAAGCAAAACAATGCAATGCTATTTCCTAGGCAAGTTAAAATTCAGGTCAAACATACTGTATTTGTTGATTTTAGGCTAGAATTACACTTAGACTTTTTGAAATGAAAATTTCTTTTGTTTCAATAAAGTTATCAAAAAATTTTTTAAAGAGATTTCCATACAGCTTTTATGGAGAGGGGGAAAAAAACACAAATGATTTAAAAAACTGTCAATCTACATGGTGCTTTCACAATGGTCTACATGTTACCCTGGCCTTAGGTCATGTTTCATATTCTATACTTTGCATTGCTCTTTATAACAAGATATGACTTCTTTTAAATGTTACAAAACATTGTAATTTTTACCTTTCATGTAGATAGTAACATTTTTACAAGTTTGATTCAAGCATAAGGATATGATGTATGTATATTACACAATGAATGTTATGCATTAAAGTCCCTACATATACATTGTATATAGTGATCTTTTACTGTCTTTGACTTTAAAATGTTTGGTTCTTGCAATGAATAAATCCAATATTATCCTATAATGTGATACAATTGTTGTGGTGTTTGACGTTTTACAAAACAGTAATATCTTGTCTACTTATAGAAATACAGCATTGGTAATCACAGGAGGTTTTGTGTAATTTATTATTGATTTGAGGAAACCTTAAAATCTACACATCTTGCACCTCTCTCCTAAAAAGTTATGTTTAATGTACAGGTTGCAATTTACTTTATACACGTCCGACTTCTGCTATCACAACTGATAGCAATGGGTTTGCTAAACCTTCCAATTCTTTTAACCCCTTAACGCTCTGCGCCGTAGCTCTACGGCGCAGAGGTATAAGGGATGTATGAAGAGGGCTCACGGGCTGAGTCCTCTTCATACAAAGGTGGGGGTTTTTGCATTTTGCACAAAACCCCCACCGCTAATAACCGCGGTCGGTGCTTGCCGCCATCTTTTTTTCGATCGCCACGCCCCCGAACGTCATCGGGGGGGCGGCGATCGGTTGCCATGGTAGCCTCGTGTCTTCTCTTGACACGAGGCTATCTGGCAGCTGCATATTCGTTACAATGAGCCAGTGGTTCATTGTAATGAATGTGCTGCAAAAATGCCATATATTGCAATACAGAAGTATTGCAGTATATGGTAGCAGCGATCTGACCATCTAGGGTTAATGTACCCTAGATGGTCTAAAAGATAGTGAAAAAAAAAAGAAAAAAAAAAGTTTAAAAAATAAAAAAAATTAATAAAATATTAAAAGTTCAAATCACCCCCCTTTCCCTAGAACGGATATAAAACATAACAAACAGTAAAAATCACAGACATATTAGGTATCGCCGCGTCCCAAAATGCCCGATCTATCAAAATATTAAAACGGTTACGGCCGGCGGTGGACCTCCGAGGCGGGAAATGGCGCCCAATGTCCGAATGCGACTTTTACACACCTTTTTACAATCACATAAAAAATGAAATCCAAAAAATGATAAAATGTCGCACAGACCTCAAAACGGTAGCAATGAAAAGTCGCCCAGTTTCGCAAAAAATGACCCCACACACATTTCCGTGCGCCAAAGATGAAAAAGTTATTAGCGTCAGAAGATGGCAAAAAAAATTTTTCTTTTTTGTACACATTCGTTTAATTTTTGAAAAATGTATTAAAACACAATAAACCTGTAAATTTCGGTATCAACCGTGATCGCACAACAAACCAAAGAATAAACGTAGCATGTTATTTGGAGCGAGAGTGAAAGTCGTAACAAAAGAGCCCACAAGACGTGACGCATGCGGTTTTTTTTTCAATTTTCCACATTTGGAATTTTTTTCAGCTTCGCAGTACACGGCATGTTAAAATTAAATAACATTACGGAAAGTAAAATGTGTTACGCACAAAATAAGCCCTCACACAGGTCTGTACACGGAAAAAATGAAAAAGTTATGGATTTTTGAAGTGGAGAGCGAGGAAACTGAGGCGAAAAACCCTCCGTCCGTAAGGGGTTAAAAAACTGATCAAGTGAACACAATGGATGAAATAAACCGACACATAAGCAAAAACTGATTCTGTTTGGCATAGAGTTATCTGCATACTTTTGCCAGAGAACATTAAATATTCTCTGCATGCAGAAATAGTACCTCCCTCACAGCTAATTGATTCCTAGATAAAGTACTGAAAATAATCAATAATGGACCATAATGGCACTTCCAAAGAGATTCAAAATTACAAATATTGCCTGTGACGATTATAACAAAATGAAAACACTTCTTTGTCTTTGAATCTAATGGCTTCTTTTTTGTGCAATGGTTATTTTGTCATTATGTTATCCTTAAGATGCCAAATATTGCATTTTCACTTAGCTGCTGCAATTACCTACATTATTCTCTAATTTTATATTACTGTAATATCAAAACGGAGATGTATGTATATTCGGTGCATTATAAGAATTCTCAGTCCTTTAATGACTCGAGGGGTAGCTGTAATTGCATTCAGTTTCCTGTAATTATAAACCCTAGGTTTCTCACCCACCACTGTTGACTGTACAGATATATTGTGTGAGACAATGGATACCAGCGACTCATAAATACTAAAATGATTCAAAAGGTGATAAAGGGGACATGGAAGTTAGAAATGGATACAAAAATGGTTCCTTGCACTTCTCTCCATTAACTTTATTTGCTGGTTATGACTTTTCTGATAAATTTCCTATCCTTGTCTATAAGATACAGTAATCAATCAATTTCCAAGGGCAACTGGCTGCACTAACCAGTACTTTTAGTGTTCAGTGGCAAGCCATTTTTTTTTTTTAACAGACCCATGACTGATCGTCCAAAATGGTATTTCCTAGTTGGAGCCTTACCCAGGATCACTTATAGACTAACGGTTTATGGGGATCTATGAATATTGGATGCCAAACTGATGCAAAAGGCGTAAAAACAACAGAAGGAAAGGTTTTTCAGTTTGTTTTTGTGCAGCAGCACAATGTTTTTTTTGCCCTTAGGTTATTATAAAAACTATATCTATGGGTGACTGCAGCTGTGGGTGGCACCACTGCTTATTATGGACAAGCAAAACCCAACACTTTGTCCGTATTGTAGTAGCTGGATAAGCTCAAAGCAGATTCCACACTCATGAAATAAATAAGGCTAAAGAACACTTCCTTGATCAGTCTGTGGTTACAGAATTTGAAGTGTTTTGTCTCATACTATTCAAACTGACAGGCAGGGGGACGTGGCATTTTGTGGTGCCCTAGTCAGACATGCAAAATTGTGCCCCCTTCTCCCTAAAACACGGCAAAAAATTAGGGCTGGTCCTAACGGAGAAAAATAATAAGAAAGGCCATCTGGTATGGAAACATCTACAATAAGGTCTCCCAGCCGTGATGAGCCTAATATAGAAAAATATGTTCCCTCAATGACACTACCTGCAATGCTTATACTAAAAAGAATGTAGCAAACATAAAATATTCACCAGCAAGAAAAAACAGCACATATAATATCCTGACTTATAAATATAGAAAAAAATATATTTACTACACACATCATATATACCTGCATTACATGTTTTACACACATCAATCTATACCTGCATTACATGTTTTACACACCTCAATATATATCCAAAAGAGTGTAACAGGGTGGTAAGGGCAAGAAAATAAACAGTTACCCCCATTAAACTAATAATGAAACCAAAAATTGTAAGTCGAAACAATTACACCAAAAAGCTAATTCAAACTTTAATCTTATTAGTTCACAAAACATGATTAAAATGTAGCCATTGGCCAAGAAAGCAACAAAATTAAAATAGGTGTGGTTAAATCCATATACACTAATAACCCAAAGATAAATATGGTACAAAGCAGATCAACCAGAAACAGGTAACCCGTAAATCTCGAAATTAGTATAAATATAGTATCTTAATATTAAGTAATTTAGAGTGGATTAAGTCTGTCTGTTGAAATAGGCCCGTTGTACCATATTATTATACTTGGGTTAATATGATATGGATATAAAACACAACCCCTTTGTTTTTGTTTTGGCTTCTTGCCAATGGCTACATTTTAATCATGTTTTGTGAACTAAATAAAGATTTAAAGTTGAATTATGCTTTTTGGTGTAATTGTTTCTGACTTACAAATTTTTGGTTATCAACACATCAATATATACCTGCATTACATATACTACACACATCAATATATAACAGCATTACATGTCCTGCACATCTGGGCTGCAATCGGGCACAGACATTACTTACTGTTAGTATGATTGTGGCCTCTGGTAGCCCCAGCACACTTCCCTAGTATATAGGTAGCCCTTGTCATGCATATATGCAGCCAGCCCCATAGTATTTAGCCAGCCGCCCACAGGTAGTATATAGCCAGCCTGCCCTCCCTGTAGTAAATAGCCAGCCTGCCCTCCCTGTAGTAACTAGCCAACCTGCCCTCCCTGTAATATATAGCCAGCCTGCCCCCCTTGTAGTATATAGTCATCCCCCCCAGTATGTAGCCAGTCTGCCTTGCAGTAGTATATAGCCAGCTCCCCCGTAGTATACAGCCAGCCTATGCTCACAGTAGTATATAGCCTGCCCCCCATTGTAGTATGCAGCCAGCCTGCCCCCCTGTAGTATTTAGTCATGCCCCAAAAAATAATAAAGTAATACTCATCTACCTGCGCTCCCTGGAACTGCATGGTCCATCCCGTGGTGCTGGCGTAGTCTCACTCTAAGACCCAGTCGGTGTCCGAGCAATGACGTCAGCGGCAGCCGCTCGCCTGGGTTCTAGAGGGGCTGGCTGCACACAGCAACCAGCAATATGCGTATCTTAAAGATACACATACCACTCGTTGCTACCGGGGGCTGGGATGGAGCCCCAGGATGGGAGGCGAGGGTAGAGCCCTTGGTGATCGACTACCCCTCGTCCTGGCCCTGCTGCCGGGGAAGGAATTCCATGCATCATATTGATATACGATGCACAGAGTTCCTGCTCCCACCTATATGTAGCAGAGTCAACACTGTAATGATTACATTGTCAGCTTTGCTGTGTATTGGGGAAGCAGGAACTTTGTGTATTCCCTTTCTCGACTGTCAAAGACACAACACTTTGCAAATTCTTTAATCACAGAAAGTGTATTTTAGCACTAAGGTTACGTTCACACGGTCGTGTACTCCCTGTGTGCTCACCGCTCTGTGACCAGGTGCCATAGACCTCCATGGGGGCCGTGATGGTCGTGGAATGCTTCAAGCTTCTGTTTGTTATATTTTGTAGCTATACTTATCGCATAACTGGTGCATATACTCTGGATAGAACCATTAATTTTCCATTCAATAAATGCAGAGATCTTGGAAGGCATGAGGAATTCGAAGAACAAATCTTAATGTCTGATCTTATCATTATCACTTGACATGTTAAGAGCTTATTAAACATGTAGTAGACTTATTGCCGTGAAAATACAATTTAAAATTCTTAGTTGCAGCTTTAGGCAGGGGAGTTTTATTCATTGCTTGTAATCCATTACTAGGCAATGTTTTAAATGAACGGAAGATGACACGATTAAGATGTCTGAGCTCTACATCAGGTGAGGAGGCACAGAAGATCTCCTGTGTGATCTTTGGTTTGAGAAACACGGAGACACTATTCTCCCAAGTGTCACTTTTCTCAGGTAAACCAGGAGTGACGGGGAAGCAGAGGGACAAGTGACAAGTGAAAATGAAATGGTTTGCACAGCAGCTCATTATTGTATAGTATGTGTCTCGTAGACATCTCTTGGGTCTCCCTCTGATTTGCTTTGAGCTGCTTATTAAATGAGATCTGTGAAGCGAGAAGTTCTATGTTATGTCCTCAATGGCCTTTTTGTGGTTCAGTTTCCATCCTCTATTGTATTTTTCAGGAATAAATAACTAAATTGATACAACTTTGCTTGGGAAAATGAATGTATGTTCCTTCCAGAATAGTTTGTGGAACAATAAAGATTGTTACATTAATTGGGAAAAGTGACATTTTAATTCAGTGGTAAATTTATGTGACGATGTGTGCAGATAGGCATTGTTATCAGACGCAATACAACAAAGACAACTCCTATTACATTTTATGTGAAACAATAGCACTGTATGTTATATGGGTGAGAAGAATATTACCGATATATTCTAGAATTCGTTATTGTGACATAACTCTCCTGCAACTATAATTGTGGTGTCATCACTTGCCTCTATCATTAACATAGGTTTGTAGCCATTAGCGTTTTTTGAAGTTTAGTTCTTTCTCTTTTCTAGATTATTTGGTATTGCTTTTCTGTTTTAAAATAGACACCAAACACTGACAAGTGGAGCTACATATCTGTAATGTGCTATAAATAGAATAACTTTCCCTTCTGGGACTTATTTCCATTGTATCAGTCCATAACAGCGAAGTGCCAGTGACCTCTTGATGATAAATGATGGTGCATAGGTAACTGATGTATGGACGAGCCTGCACGGGTAAACATGGAGCATGTATGTAATTCTTATGTAAGCCTGCCAAACAAGCAAATCCTTTTCCATTCCATTTTAATGTGTGCGTGCTGCTGAAGTGATGTCTATACTATACTTCATATCAGAGTTGGTATAAAGTTTATTAAAGGGATTTTCCCACAAATTCAAGTTAGGTGCTATCGACAGGACGGGGCCTAACCTGCTGATCGGTGGGGGTCTCTGTGATGAGACCCCCCACAGATCACTAAAAGGAGGGGTCTGATGCGGTCCCAGGAAACCTCAGTTGGACCCCTCATAGCTCCATTCGACTAATGGAGCAGACGGCTCTGCATGACTGTTCTGCTCCATACATCTCAATGGAGCCGACGGAAATTTCTGAGCACCACGCTCGGCGATCCCCGTCAGCTCCATAGAGATGAAGCGGAAGCTCTGGATGGGGCCAAACTTGAATTTAAGAAACCCCTTTAAGAAATCATTGCAAGCGTCTATTTTAGTTATTGGACAATATTAGGGTATCTCTTTTCAGTAGTATATGGTAGTATATTTTCCTTAAAAGGACTTATTAGCTATTAAAGGGGTAAGCCTCTTGTCTTTTACCTCATCAGCCAGACATTCCTTTACATAAAATGGCCCCAGATGTGATCTCTATAGGTCCATGAACAATTGCCCTGCCAAGACCTTGATCTTATATTCATGACTACTATCATAAAGTCTAGGTAGGGCAATCGTTCATGGACAGATAGAGATCACATGACCCTCCATCTGCGGACATTTTATGGACAGGAAACTGGCTGATGAGGTAAAAGACCGGAGGCTTCACTTCACATATCAAGAAAGTGGAGCAGAACTGTTAATGGATGTATATTGGTTAATTACCTAATATCCTGCTTCCCACACACACATTACAAAAACATGAGGTAAAGTGGCCAACACCTTCAATATATTAAACCCTGTCGGCGCTGTGGTATTGTTTCAGCAGCAGCAGGAGTCTGTAGTCTAGCATGTCTCACAACATAATGTGACAGACAACATCTGGCAATGTGTCCGGTGACAGGTGAAGCATTGGGGACTCCCGAGAGCCGACACGTTTATTCTCAGCCTGAACAGAGCTGTGGGACTATTTATGTACTTTGAGGGGATTTGGACTCCATTGCTCATACAGCAGTAAGATACAAGAGGTTTAATAAATTCAATTTGAAGGGTAAGAATGAGATAAAGTGTGAGCCAATAGCTTGAACCTGAAGCCTTGGCATCAATACAAAGAACTTTAATACAATAAAGTATTGCTATAAGATATATTAATATATTACACAGGTTTCACATTGTAAATAACCCAAACTTTACTCACACGCTGTAAAATATATATATGTTTAATAAGAAAGCATAAAAGTAAAACAGAAATTCATGGTCAAACTTTTACTTTGGGGTTGAGCAGGCTATTACAAAGCAAAAAATTGTTGGCAGATAGCAGTGGGAGAGATCAATGTGTCAGATTGCTATCCTCAATCTTCAGCAAATGTGTTAGTTGATGGCATAATTCAACTGTGCTGGTGTGAATTGGATTACAAGTGTTGGTGAGGCAGAATAAAATAGAGTTTGATAGCAACATGTGTATCTCTCTGTAGCTTGCATGAAGGGGGCTGTTTTAATTTCACACCGGAGCAGCTACGCTACCCTGTAATGAGAACTCGTTGTTACAAGGAAAGGGGAAGAATATGAGGCTGGGAGCAGCAATGAGGCCTGCATTATGAGCAATGCACTTGTGTTAGGCAGCCTTTATACAGCACAAAATACAGAACTTTCATCAGTATTTGTAAGCCAAAACCAGTAGTCGACCCACAGAGAATTGATATAATGGGAAGATTTCTACTGAGCAGATTTCTGATGTGCTAACTAGATAATGTAAAATAAAGCAGTGCAATTGTTCATAATGCCAATGAAGGCATTTTTTAAATAAACATGGCATAGGCCAGTGATGGCTAACCTATGGCACTGGTGCCAGAGGTGGCACTCGGAGCCCTTTCTGTGGGCACCCAGGACATAACCAGAGATGACTCCAGGTATCTTCCTGCAGTCCCAGACAGCCCAGGACTTGCTGTGCACAGAGCTATTTTAAAGTGACAGCTCAACCTGGGACTATTTTCTGCTTTATTGGTGTCCTCAGGTGCTGGTATCAATGAAAACTGTGACAGAGAATGGAGAATAAATCACTAATTACATTTCTGTGTTGGCACTTTGCGATAAATAAGCGGGTCTTTGTTGTAGTTTGGGCACTCGGTCTCTAAAAGGTTCGCCATCACTGGCATAGGCTATTGAAACTTGTCATCAGCTAAAAATGACCTCCATGATGACAACTTCCCTGCAGTAGAAGTTTGGGATTGATGGAGCTATGTCATAAGAGCCAGGAAGGTCTACCTAAAATGTAGCTGTTTCAAGAAGATGTTAGAAAGGAATACATAAATTTGAAATGGAATCAGGTAGCACAATTCTGTCAGGTCTCCTTTTCACTTTTTTTAAGGTCTGTGCACCCCAATGATATGAGATTCTTTCCAAATTAAGTTTGAAGTGTAAGCCTTTTGATTATGCCACTTGTAAAAAGCAAACAAAATGCCTTCTATTGCATTGATCAAGACCAAGGGTCCTTAATGATTACAACCCTATAGCTCTCACATAACAGGTAATTAAAGTGATGGAAAAATCATTTTGAGTCCTCAGTTTTGGATTGTCAGTGCTGTTTTAGATCTGCTTTCTAAGATTAGTGTTGAGGATACAGTTGTGTACTTGCCTGTGAAAGTAGGGAATTTGTAGAGGAGAACATTTTTTGACTTCTTAAAGGGACGCCGTCAACTGATTTTAAACCACTAAACAATACAGCAGCCTCAGGAATGTCAGGGAAATATCCCTTTATCTCGATGTGATGGTGGTCCAAATCATTGTATAGTACGAGCTGCTCGGTGAATCACTCAGACCTTCACATGTTTGAGAGAATTCCAATTTATTTAGGTTGCAGACAGTTTTTATAGGTTCTTGAGACAAAGGAGCCTATTGACCATACCCACATTCCATTAGCCTCTGAAAGATGATCAGTGTCCTTGGGGGGAGGGGTTGGGAAGGTAACAGCAGAGAACCAATCTCATGACTCTGTCTGTACAAGGAGGCGGAGGTGAAGGCACTGATGGAGGGGTGTGTAAGTGGCAGAGGGGAAAAAGATGTGGTCTTGTGGGATTCCTTATGATTCTGACCTCATATGTAAGTTTATCAAAACAACATGAGACTTTGAAATAGCTGATAGAGGGCTTAGTGTACATAAAGGTCCATCCTAGAAGGTAAAACCTATATAAAGCCTTAACACATGAAGTGGACATACTGGTTACCGAGAAAGCCTAGGGGAAAGGAGCCTGGGATCAGTACAGTCCGGTACCCTCGCTGGCCAGTAGATTTGTCTATTCTTCAGACTTTACAAAAACAGGCCGAAGGTGAGAAACAAAGATTGGGAGCAAAATAAGGCCCAAGAGGCGGAGGGTGGACTATGGAAAAAGGTGACAGCAATGTCGCCAAGGGCCCTTACCCTATGATGGTTATGCACCCACAGGGTGACACCAGGACAGACTCATATGCTCCGTGGTGGGATAAGTATGGGGATACACTTAGATTCACTTTGCTACTGTCCATTTACACAAAGTATGTTTTATATACCTAGTACAATGTAGGGAGAGTAGTGAAGAACCCTCATATATACACTCCGAAGCCGCTTTACCCCTTCCAGAGGTTGCAGATTGACTATATACAGCTACCCAAAGGTAAGTAGCTATGAATATGTACTTGTGTGTGTGGACCTCTTTTCTGGGTGGCCTGAAGCCTATCCTGTGACAAAAGCCACAGCACAAAAAACACACAGCACAGAATTAATGAGGGAGCTAGTTGCTAGATTTTGGGATTCCAGAGACCAATGAGAGTGATAGAGGTTCCCACTTACAGGGGAGGTGATGAGGGAGGTAATGGGAGCACTTGGGATTGAACAGGCCTTCCATACCCCTATCATCACAGAGTAGTGGGAAGGTGGAGAGGTTAAATGGGACTCTTAAGTTAAAAATTCAGAAAGCCCGGAAGAGACAGGAGAAGAATGGGTGATTGTCTTCCTTTGGGCTTATTTTCATTAAGGTACCTCCCACAGGAAAACAGGCCTCTCACCTTTTGAGATTCTCTTTGGATCCTCTCAGAATGGGCTTAATTTTCCACAAGTTACCGTGTACCATGGAGAATTGACAGGAGAAGAGTACGTCAAGCCTGCAAAAACATCTAGCTATGGTGCATAAACAAGTTTTGCTTCATTCCAGACCATGAGCAGTAGTAGGAGGATCACATAATCTACAACCTGGAGATTGGGTGGTCTTGAAGCGACACGTGAAGAGAAAAGCTTGAGCCACGTTTTGAAGGACCATTTCAAGTCCTTTGACCACATCTACTTCCATGAAGTTACAAGGGAAGTAATTGGATTCACCCAGCCATTGCAAAAGATCTTGAATCAGCTGCTCATGAAGATGATGATCAAGATCATCGATACTCCATAATGTTTTAATCTTGCCTGTATCCCAATTTACCTCTGCAGTTGTATCCAAATTAGATTATAAGGAATGTTTTCTCTAACTCCAACTATACAGAGTGGTGTGGTAACAAATCATCATCAATGGTGGAGGAGTCGATGCCACTATTAATTTACACTCCCCTGTGTTAGCATGTCCTTGCAAAACCTTGTTGCAGGTTTCCTTTCAAATGACACCTTTTTCAACAGGAAGTGGAGTGAAATCTGAAGGTGAAACATAGCAGCAGGATGGGTAGCAGAGATTTTTTAATGGCACTGTCGTTCGGAGTACCGAAAAAACATATATGTGTATGTGGCCATCAGGCGTTATAAATGGCTTCCTAGCAATTTTACAGAGTTTGTACAATGGCTCGCCTTAACTCCGCCACTTTTTAAATGTAAATGTAATCTTATTCCCAAGCACCACATTACACAAGAGAAAAGCAGATAATCTTCCTAGACCAGACGGACGCCCCACATGGTGGAGATGGGAAACAGCTAACACAATCTTCCGCACACTTTTTATTTATCCTTATGATAATGCAGATGTGGGATAAATTGGTTAGAAGCCACAGATTATCTAGATCAACAAATTTTCAGATTTTGGGGGCCTGGTGGAATAAGACAAATGTCATCCAGAGACAGTTAATTGTGGTAACCAACCAACATACATTAGTTTTATATACATCACTGAGTCCCAGGGTGGCATGTGTCAAGTTTCATGGCAACATGTTGTCATTACATCGTCTAAGGCACATGCAAATTAAGACAAATTTAGCAAAAATTGCTGATTTTAGAGATGAGTGGCTCAAGGAGCATGATTAGTAATAAGGGACAGTCGTGTGGGTCTGGACAAATTCGCATCCTATAAACCCGCCATTGGTTTAAGGGTTTTTGGGGGCTCATGGGAGTTTGCAAGCAATATTCAAAAATCATTTTGTATGTGTATTTGTTATATCTGAAAGGGTAGTAATTGGCTTGTTGTAAAACTGTGGCAAGGAAACCCAAGGATATGTCGATATCGACCTAGGTATACACCTAAATTTACAGGAGGGAGTGGGTTATACCTATGTACAATTTGGCCCAAAGAGAGTGTGAGTAACCATACCATTAATTATTAGGACCGAATTCATTGTGTGGTGATTAATGTTCAGGTGCTCAGGAGGGAAGCCGGTGGGGTTAGTAAGTCCTGGATGTGTGACTAGACATGTCAATGTCCACCCTGAGCAGTACTGAAATTATTCCAAAAGGAGGAGGAAATGTGAGGGAAATAATCATTTTTTATTCTGTTCTCCCTTTATATTGTCTTTTTTTTGGGTCTATGAAGAAAAGACTCTATTGTGTACCATTTCCCCCACCATCCCCCGAGTAAACAACCCACATTCCATTAGCCTCTGAAAGATGATCAGTGTCCTTGGGGGGGGTGGTGCTATTCATAGGGATCTCTTCTATCAATAGAGCCAAAGATCTTTGTATATATACATGATAGAAGAACAGAATATAAAAATTGATTCCATTCCCTCACAATTCCTCCCTTTTGTGAATAATTTCAGGTACTGCTCAGGTGGTACATTGACATGTGCTAGTCACACATCCAGGACTTATCTAACCCTTCACCTGCTTCCCTCCTGAGCATCCTGAACATTATATCACAACACAATGAATTCGGTCCTAATATTAATGGTAGGTTCTCTACACTCTCTTGGCCAAATTGTACATAGGTATAACCACTCCCTCTGTAGAATTAGGTGTATACCTAGGTCGATATCGCACAATCCTTGGTTTCCTTCGCCACAGTTTTACAACAAGCCAGATTACTACTCTTATGCAGATATAAACAAATACACATAACAAAATGATTTGAAATATTGCTTGCAAAACTCCCATGAGCCACCCAAAAATACCCTTAAACCAATTGGCGGGGTTTAAGGATGCGAATGTGTCAGACCACCAGCTGTCCTTATTACTATCATGCTCCTTGAGCCATCTATCTCTAAAATCAGCAATTTTTGCTAAATTTGTCTTAATTTGCATGTTGCCTTGAGGATCGATGTAATGACAACATGTTTGCCCTATGACTTGACACATGCCACCCTGGGACGCAGTGATGTAATCTAAAACTAATGTATGTTGGTTGGTTACCACAATTAACTGTCTCTGGATGACATTTGTCTTATTCACAGCCCCCAAAATCTGAAAAATTTGTTGATCTAGATAATCTGTGGCTTCTACCAATTTATCCCACATCTGCATTATCATAGGATAAATAAAAAGTGTGCTGAAGATTGTGTTAGCTGTTCCCATCTCCACCACATGTGGGCGTCCGTCTGGTCTAGGAAGATTATCTGCTTTTCTCTTGTGTAATGTGTGCTTGGGAATAAGATTTACATTTACATTAAAAGTGGCAGGAGTAAGGCGAGCCAGTGTACAAACTCCTGTAAAATTGCTAGGAAGCCATTTATAAGCCTGATGGCCACATACAACATATATGTTTTTCGGTACTCCAACGACAGTGCCATTAAAAAGCTCTGCTACCCATCTGACTAGCATGTTCACCTTCAGGATTTCACTCACTTCCTGTTGGAAAAAGGTGTCATTTGAAAGGAAACCTGCAACAAGGTTTTGCAAGGACATGCTAACACAGGGGAGTGTAGAATTAATAGTGGCATCGACTCCTACACATTGAGTGATTTGTTACCATCACACTCTGTATAGTTGGAGTTAGAGAAAAACATTCCTTTAGATCTAATTTGGATACAACTGCAAGATGTAAAATTGGGATAACAGGCAAGATTAACATTTGGAGATACAGATTCATCTTCATGAGCAGCTGGATTCAATAGTCTTTTGCAATGGCTGGCGTGAATCCAATTAGGCTTCCCTTGTAACTTCATGGAAGTAGATGTGGTCAGAAGGACTTGAAATGGTCCTTCAAAACGTGGCTCAAGGCTTTTTCTCACGTGTCGCTTCAAGACCACCCAATCTCCAGGTTGTAGATTATGTGATCCTCCTACTGCATCATGGTCTGGAATAGAAGCAAAAACTTGTTTATGCACCATAGCTAGATGTTTTTGCAGGGCTTGGACGTATCCTGTCAATTCTCCATGGTACATCTGTAAAACTTGTGGAAAATATAAGCCCATTCTAGGAGCAGATCCAAAGAGAATCTCAAAAGGTGAGAGGCCTGTTTTCCTGTTGGGAGTGTACCTTATAGAAAATAAGGCCAAAGGAAGACAATCAACCCAGTTCTTCCCTGTCTCTTCCGTGGCTTTCTGAATTTTTAACTTAAGAGTCCCATTTAACCTCTCCACCTTCCCACTACTCTGTGGATGATAGGGGGTATGGAAGGCCTGTTCAATCCCAAGTGCTCCCATTACCTCCCTCATCACCTCCCCTGTAAAGTGGGAACCTCTATCACTCTCTATGGTCTCTGGAATCCCAAATCTACAGACTAGCTCCCTCATTAACTTCTGTGCTGTGTTTTTTTGCTGTGGCTTTTGTCACAGGATAGGCTTCAGGCCACCCAGAAAAGAGGTCCACACACACAAGTACATATTCATAGCTACTTACCTTTGGTAGCTGTATATAGTCAATCTGCAACCTCTGGAAGGGGTAGAGCGGCTTCGGAGTGTATATATGAGGGTCTTCACTACTCTCCCTACATTGTACTAGGTATATATAAACATACTTGTGTAAATGGACAGTAGCAAAAGTGAATCTAAGTGATACTCAATACTTATCCACCACGGAGCATATAGAGTCTTAGACTGGTGTCTCACCCTGTGGGTGCACTGAACCATCATAGGGTAAAGGGCCCTTGGCAGACATTGCTTGTCACCTTTTTGCCATAGTCCACCCTCCGCCTCTTGGGCCCTTATTTTGCTCCAATCTTGTTTCTCACCTTCTGGAGCCTGTTTTTGTAAAGTCTGAAGTATAGACAAATCTACTGGGCCAGCGAGGGTCACGGACTGTACTGATCCAGGCTCCTTTCCCCTAGGCTTTCCTAGTAACCAGTATGGTCACTTCATGTGTTAGAGCTTTATAGGTTTTACCTTCTAGGATGGACCTTTATGTAACACTAAGGCCTCTATCAGCTATTTCAAAGTCTCATAGTTGTTGATAAACTTACTATATGAGGTCAGGAATCATAAGGAATCCCACAAGACTCACATTCTTCCCCTCTGCCACTTTACACCCCTCCATCAGTGCCTTCACCTCCGCCTCCTGTACAGACAGGTAGGTCAGGAGTGGTTCTGCTGCTGTTACCTCATGTTGTGTGACCGCTGCACATCTGATGTAGAATTAACCCCATTCCTGGTTTCTAAAGCCATCTACAAAATACTCAAAATGCAGATTAATTATATATTCAGTTTTGACATTACAAAAAGGTAACTGGTTCATTTATCATTAAGTTAATAGAAAATTTTAAATACAACCCGTCTACCTCATGTCTCCCCCCTTTGAATCTAGCGAAAATAGTGGAGCTGGATTCAATGTAATACATCATAAAGAGGGCACATTATAACCAAGGTTTCTAGTCATGAAGAGGTGAAATAGGACTATCAGGATAGTCCAAAACTACTACAGAAGCTTTTTATACGTAGGCAGCAGTAGGATACAAACCAAGAAGGATCCAGGTTGTCATGTGACACACGATCAGCAGCTTCCGGCCTGTGTCCTCTCCTCTGAGGTGCTTGGCTTAAACTTAAATGAGAACAATAAAAAGTGAACAATATGTTCCAGAAAAAACACAGTTTTGGGACCAATGCCGATGTATCAATGCTGTATAATTATAAAACTATAGAGTCATACTGGGGACACATGCTGGGGGCACATACTGGGGGCACATAGTGGGAGACAGTGTTACTGAGCAGAAGCATCACTAGAGACAGTGACGTAGGAGGCTTCTAGGGGTGTTATAACTTCTGCCTAAAAAGCTCCTAATAATAATCACCGTCATAGCTGCTAAATAGGACTAATAGTGTAGGGATCATAGGGAGGTTTTACTCCTGGTTAAAACAATAAATTACAGATGTTGCATTTGAATCAAACTCAAAATCTGCTAAGGACCATGAGGGTTATCAATAATGAACACACATTCTCATTGTTCCTTTCTTCTCTTAACATTCCAACATGTGTTCCCCCTCCCCCCCCTCCTGTGTTCACTGAGACAAGGGGGGAGGCAGCCCCCTCCTTCTCCCTGTGGTGTCTGTAGTACTAAGTGTCCCAGCATACCAAGAGAACAAAGAAAGAATCCAACACACCATTGTAACATCTAAGATCACTCCATCATCCTACACAAATTGCAAAAACTTTTGACCACACCCTTCAAACTTTTAGGTGTATTATAAAGTTTTACACTACATGTCTGATGTTATTAAACATAAATCACAAGGTGTCTCAGGTCCAAGCCTGCAATGAACAATGTCCACAACTATGTGCTGTGCTTTCCTCACATCTGGTAACTGATGAAATACCACTAGCACTATACATGATATAGGCAAAACACATATTTATATCTTTGCCATAATCTGCAGGACTGTATAATGGAATAAACTCATAGAACATCTACAGTATCTGGCAAGGGTCAGCTCGGGGAATCCAATTTGGACTGCACAACCGTCCAGGAGCTCTCCCCACAGAAGACCAAAATCCGTAACAAATATGTTACTACCCGGGTTTTTGGACTTTGACGTTCTGAGAGGTGACTCTTAGATAAGCAGGTACAGTCTCCTACATTTATTCCCTGGGTACTATATCTTAGTTGTCTTCTAAAGTTACAACAATACAGCTGAGCGGACTGTGGGATGCAAATCCAAAGATCTTTAGGCAATGCATCATTACCCATACCACTGGTCTACTAAAATATATCAAAGTGAGAAACATCTGCCCCCTACAGGACAAACATCTGAACGCTACTTCTTTGTCCTGTTGGAGCCCGCACTTTTTCAAATCTAGTCTTGACCGGATATATTCCAGTGTGGGGGTTGGGTCTAGGTGCACATGTCTCCGCCAGTCTGTTTCTTTGTTTCCATACATCAATTCATCCACCATTTTAGGGTGGAGGCCGAACTTTTGTCTTTTGTCTGTCCAACGTTTTTGTCCGTCATCGTCATAACACTCATACAACACACAATTTCTTATGGCTGTTTCTTTATAACCTCCTCTGGTCACTTCCTCTGTAACTTTCTTCTATCCACTTGCAATTTCCATCATATCATTATCATTATGCAACCAGCCTTTGTTCTTTTAAGAACCTTTCCATTTACCAACATACAAACAACCATCTTTTTGATATACTTGTCCTTTTTCCAACATTCTCTGACATCCATTTTACAGCTTCTTTTTTTTTTTTATCATTCAAGATCCGTACGTCTGGTTTTCCCTCTGAATTGCCTCTCATCCTACCTAGCAATTTTTTCCATCATTTTCCCATATTATATCTCTAGTGCCGGCACACCCTCGCAGTCCCCCACTCTTCCTTAGGGCAGTTTTAACCACTTCTAATTCTAAAATTTTTTTTTTTTTTTTTTTAAACCGTTTGCCCGTCAAGAGATGACTGCAGTCCCCTTCCATGAAGCAGCTCTGGAACCTACCACACAAAATAAATTTATAAAGTCCGACTGTCCAAACTCAGTCTACTTTGTCTCAAGCGAATTACGTTCCAAAAAGCAGCTAGCCTTGGAGACTCTTTAGGTAGGGGCAATTCCTAGCACGTTCTTAAAACCAGTACAATACAGTATAACAATAGCGCTATCAAACACACATGTTCAAACTCACACAATACCCATATACACTACCACACATCACATGGAGTTTTCAAATAAACTAACAAGATTCTTTGGACTGGGCAATATAGGCATGCAACTCACCGGACGTGGAACAATCTAATCAAGGAGCGACAGAGCAATTTTGTAAGAAAAAAAGCTTCTTACCTTTTTGTGCAGCTGCATGATCTGTCTGTCCTGAAAGGATTATCCCTAAATTCTCCGGTAGGCGTCATGCAAACCCAGGTCGCTGTTCGAGCGCCATGTTTTGTCAGGGAAATATCCCTTTATCTCGATGTGATGGTGGTCCAAATCAACGAGCTGCTCGGGTGAATCACTCAACCTTCACATGTTTGAGAGAATTCCAATTTATTAGGTTGCAGACAGTTTTTTATAGGTTTCTTGAGACAAGGAGCCTATTGACCATACCCCACCATTAGCCTCTGAAAGATGATCAGTGTCCTTGGGGGGATGGTGCTATTCATAGGGATCTCTTCTATCAATAGAGCCAAAGATCTTTGTATATATACATGATAGAAGAACAGAATATAAAAATTGATTCCATTCCCTCACAGGAAGGATATAACATTTCAGTTCTAGCATTTCATCTTTTATTTAAAAACTTGTCTATAAAAAAACACACCTCTAAAGTCATATGCAAATGAGCAAAGAAGAGTCACCTTTTGCCTGAGTTGAGTCACTTTTAGAGGCTGGATGAGGAGCTGCACTTCAGACACCCATATCTAGGGATCTAAAGCATCTAGAACCATGCTTTACTGGTATTATAATAAAGATAAAATCTCATTTTTCAAATGACATCAAACCTGTGTTTCTTTACTATAGAGAATAGGAGAAGAAACCTAACACATGTATTCTGAAGGTAATGATCCAATTCTACCTATGTGTTTAGCTGTAGCTCACAAAACCACAACATGAGATTTTTATCTTTACAATGACAAAGGAACTGTGGTTCTAGGTACTGACAAACTCACTTGCCCATTTGTGTCTGCTTAAACGAAATAAACCACTTGGAAATCCAGTATTGTAACCAAACCTACTGACTGCTTGGCATTTTTATCCAGATGCAGGTTCAGATCTTCATTTGTATAAAAGCCTTGTAATTTCACCATAAAAAATATGTTAGCCTCTGGCACTCCTGTGTATGTCACCCAGAGCACTCAGTGCTACCTGAGTGAAGTTGGCCCCCCCACCTTGTCCAAATCAAACAAAATTGGTGTCAAACGTTTGTGCTATGTTTGTGTTGGTTTGTGCAGCAGAAATTTTTGTTTGTGTCACTATCGTTTTTAAGATCTTCTTAAAAGTTTCCAGAGGTCATCAGAGGTCAACCAGCCCCCCCACATTGCCCAAACCAAACTGGTGCCGAACAATTCTGCTACATTTGTGCTGGCTTGTGCTGCTCAATTTTTTGTTTGTGCTACTTTTGTTTTGAATAAATGAACAAAGAATGAAAGGTCAAAAGTTCAAGCAGCCCCCCACATTAACCGAATCAAACAAAACTGGTGTCAAAGGTTAAAGGTGTTTAGGCTGAACTGGTGAAAAACAAACCTAGTGACACTTCCCTGGTTTGATCACCAGGGGGAGCTAGCAAACACATTGTACTTTGGAAGAAATGAACTCTAATGACCTCTGGAAAAAAGTATGAATATATTAAAAATGATAGAGACAATAACGAAAGTTTTTGCTGCATAAACCAGCACAAACGTAGCACTAACGTTTGACCCCAGTTTTGTTCGATTCAGTTAATGTGGGATTGGCACCAGCTTTGTTTGGTTTGGGCAATGCGGGGGAGCTGGTTGACCTCTGATGACCTCTGGAAACTTTCATTAAAATCTTAAAAACGATAGCGGCAGGAATGAAAATTTTTGCTGCACTAACCAGCACAAACGTAGCACAAACGTTTGACACCAATTTTGTTTGATTTGAACAAGGTGGGGGGGCCAAGTTCACTCAGGTCTCAGTGCTCTGTCTGCTCTTAATTATGGACGTCCCCTGTGTTCTCCCTCTCCACCCACTCCCTTTTGTTACCCTGTCCGAGATCTGCGTGACGTCACTGGCTCCTGGGCAAGGGACTCGTGGGGAGTGGTTGTAGAGGAAGCATCTGGCCCCCTTTTAAATTCGAGCACATCTCTGCTGTAAAACTAAATAAAGTACATTTGTAGCTGAAAGACGTCTATGCATTAACTCTTTTCACCTGCCATACTTTCCCCTGACACAAGGGGCCACATTTACTAAAGCCCTTGTGACAGTTTTCTGTTGGACTTTGCATGCTCTTTCTAGTGCAAATTGCTTGAACATGTATTTAATAAGAGTCTGTGTCACATATGTACACTCACCGGCCACTTTATTAGGTACACCTGTCCAACTGCTCGTTAACACTTAATTTCTAATCAGCCAATCACATGGCGGCAACTCAGTGCATTTAGCCATGTAGACATGGTCAAGATAATCTCCTGCAGTTCAAACCGAGCATCAGTATGGGGAAGAAAGGTGATTTGAGTGCCTTTGAACGTTGCATGGTTGTTGGTGCCAGAAGGGCTGGTCTGAGTATTTCAGAAACTGCTGATCTACTGGGATTTTTTGACACACAACCATCTCTAGGGTTTACAGAGAATGGTCCGAAAAAGAAAAAACATCCAATCCAGTTGGAGCTGCAGTTTTCTGTGGGCGGAAATGCCTTGTTGATGCCAGAGGTCAGAGGAGAATGGCAGAGACTGGTTCGAGCTGATAGAAAGGCAACAGTGACTCAAATCGACACCCCGTTACAACCAAGGTAGGCAGAAGAGCATCTCTGAACGCACTACGTCCAACTTTGAGGCAGATGGGCTACAGCAGCAGAAGACCACACCGGTGCCACTCCTTTCAGCTAAGAACAGGAAACTGAGGCTACATTTTGCACAAGCTCATCAAAATTGGACAGTAAGAAGATTGGAAAAACGTTGCCTCGTCTCGATGAGTCTCGATTTCTGCTGCGACATTCGGATGCTGTGTCAGAATTTGGCTTCAACAACAACATGAAAGCTGGACCTCCTGCCTTGTACATGGTTCACCTGGTGTGGGTGGTGTCATGGTGTGGGAATATTTTTCTTTTGGCACTCTTTTGGCCCCTGTACCATTGAGCATCGTTGCATGCCACAGCCTACCTGAGTATTGTTTGCTGACGATGTCCATCCCTATGAGCACAATGTCCCACAATCTGATGGCTACTACTTTCAGCAGGGATAATGCGCCATGTTATAAAGCTAATCATCTCAAACTGGTTTCTTCTTGAACATGACAATGAGTTCACGGTACTCAAATGGCCTCCACAGTCACCAGGTCTCAATCCAATAGAGTAATGTTGGTGAACCTTTTAGAGACCGAGTGCCCAAACTACAACCAAAAAACCCACTATTATTTACCCTGGTGTGCCAACGTGCCATTTTAAGCAGTAACTTAGTGCTCCCGTTCTGTCACTTCTGTCTTAATTGTATCGGTCGCGCCGCCTGAGGCCACCAATACAGTTGAAGAAAGAGTACAAATTCATAAATTGCCTAGAACTTGCAGGAAAGATTTATGGATTTGTTCCTGTTTGGTGAACTCTATCCTGGCCTGGGCATGGCCTGAGTGCCCACAGAAAGGGCTCTGAGTGCCACCGCTCGGGCACCCGTGCCATAGGTTCGCCATCACTGCAATAGAGCATCTTTGGGATGTGGGTGGAACGGGAGATTTGCATCATGGATGGCAGGCCGACAATCTGCGGCAACTGTGTGATGCCATCATGTCAATATGGACCAAAATCTCTGAGGAATGCTTCCAGCACCTTGTTGAATCTATGCCACAAAAATTGAGGCAGTTTGAAGGCAAAAGGCCCAACCCGTTACTAGCATGTGTACCAATAAAGTGGCCGTGTGAGTGTATATGACACTGCCAAAATACTCCCTCCTAAAAGGGGCATTTCGGTGCAAACCAACAAAATATGTCAACACCCTACGTTAAAAAAAGTGCAGAAACAAAAAAAAAAGTTGGTGCCTCTCTGGTCCAAGAGCAACACTTAATTTCTAATCAGCCAATCACATGGCGGCAACTGCATTTAGGCATGTAGACATGGTCAAGACAATCTCCTGCAGTTCAAACCGAACAGCAGTATGGGGAAGAAAGGTGATTTGAGAGCCTTTGAACGTGGCATGGTTGTTGGTGCCAGAAGGGCTTATCTGAGTATTTCAGAAACTGCTGATCTACTGGGATTTTTACGCACAACATCTCTAGGGTTTACAGAGAATGGTCCGAAAAAGAAAAAACATCCAGTGAGCGGCAGTTCTGTGGGCGGAAATGCCTTGTTGATGCCAGAGGTCAGAGGAGAATGGGCAGACTGGTTCGAGCTGATAGAAAGGCAACAGTGACTCAAATCGCCACCCGTTACAACCAAGGTAGGCAGAAGAGCATCTCTGAACGCACAGTACGTCCAACTTTGAGGCAGATGGGCTACAGCAGCAGAAGACCACACCGGGTGCCACTCCTTTCAGCTAAGAACAGGAAACTGAGGCTACAATTTGCACAAGCTCATCAAAATTGGACAGTAGAAGATTGGAAAAACGTTGCCTCGTCTGATGAGTCTCGATTTCTGCTGCGACATTCGGATGCTAGGGTCAGAATTTGGCTTCAACAACATGAAAGCATGGATCCATCCTGCCTTGTATCAATGGTTCAGGCTGGTGGTGGTGGTGTCATGGTGTGGGGAATATTTTCTTGGCACTCTTTTGGCCCCTTGGTACCAATTGAGCATCGTTGCAATGCCACAGCCTACCTGAGTATTGTTGCTGACGATGTCCATCCCTTTATGAGCACAATGTACCCAACATCTGATGGCTACTTTCAGCAGGATAATGCGCCATGTTATAAAGCTGGAATCATCTCAGACTGGTTTCTTGAACATGACAATGAGTTCACTGTACTCAAATGGCCTCCACAGTCACCAGGTCTCAATCCAATAGAGTAATGTTGGTGAACCTTTTAGAGACCGAGTGCCCAAACTACAACCAAAACCCACTTATTTACCCTGGTGTGCCAACGTGCCATTTTAAGCAGTAACTTAGTGCTCCCTGTTCTTCCACTTCTTTAATTGTATCGGCCGCCTGAGGCCACCAATACAGTTGAAAGAAAGAGTACAAATTCATAAATTGCCTAGAACTGCAGGAAGATTTAATGGATTTGTTCCTGTTTGGTGAACTCTATCCTGGGCTGATGGCCTGAGTGCCCACAGAAAGGGCTCTGAGTGCCACCTCTGGCACCCGTGCCATAGGTTCGCCATCACTGCAATAGAGCATCTTTGGGATGTGGTGGAACGGGAGATTTGCATCATGGATGTGCAGCCGACAAATCTGCGGCAACTGTGTGATGCCATCATGTCAATATGGACCAAAATCTCTGAGGAATGCTTCCAGCACCTTGTTGAATCTATGCCACAAAGAATTGAGGCAGTTCTGAAGGCAAAAGGGGGGCCAACCCGTTACTAGCATGGTGTACCTAATAAAGTGGCCGGTGAGTGTATATGACACTGCCAAAATACTGCCCTAAAAGGGGCATTTCGGTGCAACCAACAGAAATATGTCAAACACCCTACGTTAAAAGTGCAGAAAAAAAAAGTTGGTGCACTCTGTCAGAGCAGCGCAGGGAGCAACAGATTCACGATGAACGTACACCACAATTCCTAAATCTGGCACCCCTTCTCTATACACAGGCAAACTGTACATAGTGGAGTTTGCACTGTTTTTGAATACATGTGGCTCAAGGTCTGAATCATTTTATATTATTCAATTAAATATTTTTTAGTCCTGTCTCTACCGTGCCATAGAGATACAGGAGTTTATGTATCATATGCCAGTGTTCATGCTGCGGGGTCTGTTGCAACTGGCAAATTTTCACATGTGAAAATTCACCGGCTACAGGGAGTGCGTAGACGCGGTCCCATTCATGCTAGATAGACTTGGTGGGGGTGGCGCATAGGGAAAGCCCTGATAAATATCCCCTACAGAGCCTCTATCGACTAGTTTATGGGCTTATTGGTCATTAATGGGAGGATTTTATCTCACTAGAGCTTCTATAGAGTTACACTCTATATATCACTACTAATATATATGCAACACCCCTGCCAACATATAGGCAAAGGGGTAGTTTTGTGTGGACAGATATTTATGTCATGAGATGGCTAGCTTTGCAAGAAAATGGGGCACATTTAGTATGGACTTCGCGCCAGTTTTGTTTTATGTGCAAACTGCTTGCACATGTATTTAAGAAGTGTCCGCGCCCTTTTGTGTCTTCACGGAACACAAATTTTGTCACTAAAATGAGCATTCCGGTAGACAGTCGGACCATGCTCTACATTTGACAGGCAAAATCTGACATAAGTGTTTTGCACGCTCTATGTAAAAGGTGCACCAAAGAAAAGTTGGTACACTCTATGCACTCTGTTGGAGCAGTACAGGGAGCACCAGATTGTTGAAGAATGGCGCTACAATTCATGAATCTGGTGCACCCTGCACACTACACAGGCAAACTGCATTTCATTTTTAGTAAATGTGCCCCAATGTGATTTTCGGAGATTGCATCACAATGGGATATGTTCTTTGCGTGCAGTAGTTATGTTGTGGATTGCAGTCTTTAGACTATTCAAATATCGGATTGTATTATTTTATGAGAGAATTTATTTTATGAGAGTCCTAACCAAATGTAAGTTAAGGGAGATCACATCTCTAAGTATACTTATACAGTTTACAAGGTCCTTACAATGTCCTTCATATACGTGTTCTGAAGTAAAGAAATATAGTATGACTAGCTGTAGCTCCTGGCATTGCCGGGCTAGTAAGTAACTGCTCTTAACTGCAACAAAATAGAATGTGTTACCAAACATATTTTATATGTTTCTATAGACTGTCTCAGACTGTCTCTGTCAATGGCCGTCTCTGTCACTGACGCTGTCTGTCTCTGGCAGTCTCTTTGAATGACTGCTTATGATAGTGTCTTTCAGTGACTGTGTATCGGGCCCTACTCTAATTCCAGTGACTGTCTGTCTCAGGAACACTCATTCCAGTGACAGTCTGTCTCGGGCACTCTCAGTCCAGTGACTGTCTGTCTCGGGCAGTCTCATTCCAGTGACTGTCTGTCTCGGGAACTCTCATTCCAGTGACTGTCTGTCTCGGGAACTCTCATTCCAGTGACTGTCTGTCTCGGGAACTCTCATATCATCAACTGTCCGTTTCGGGCACTCTCAATCCAGTAACTGTCTCTGTCTCCGAATGTCTCTTTGTCTATGGGGAGATTTATCAGAAGTGTCTGAGAGCAGAACTGCTCTAATTGCCCATGACAACCAATCAGAGCTCAAGTTTCATTTTTGCACAGCTGTTTCTAAAATTACAGCTGATCTCTAATTGGTTTCCATGGGCAACTGTAACAGTCTCTGTATCCATATCCAGCTTACCTCACACATAAGTGTCTTATACTCATTGCCTATAGTAACCAATCAAAGCTCAGAGCTCATATTAATGACCTGTGGCAGAACAGCAACCAATCACAGCTCAGCTTACAACTGCCACAGCAGCAGCTCCAGTATATGGTGGGTAATAAGTTGATTTTGGAAAACAGGCAACAAATGTGCAAAATTTGGTGATTGTAAACGCAACGGTGCAGATTTCTTTAGCGGATATATATATACATACACACACTCAGCTTTATATAGTAGATAATTGAGGATTCCTATGAAGGATCAGGCCTCAAGAAAAAAATTCACCATGCATCTTTGTTAACAAAACAAACCATCTCTTCCCGTAAAGAAGACTAATAGAATCCCCATGCATTATTTATGTGAAATACCGAACCGAAAATTACTTTACATGTAATATCACCTTCATGAATATGTTTTCTGTGTTCCATGCAGTAATTTACAATAAAGCTATAGAATTAGCCCAACAATGGACCGTGCAGCACGTTACAACACTCCTCCCAACTGCTGTCTTGCAATCAGGAAAGCATTGGACCCTTGTGTAGTGTTGATTTGTTTTCTACACAAGGGCAAGTGTCTTCTGAAACAATCAGGTTTAGTTAAATGATTGAATACTGGCTGGGCGAACCCATCAGAAGCCAGCAGATGTGTTTGTCACGGTTAAATTATGCAGGAGAGTGACAATAACTGCACCTATGACAATGGGAATACTGTCACTATCAGATAGAATGAATGAAATTGTTGCTATTGGAATTGCAAAGTCACTGAGGCACACAAAGGGTCACATTTACTAAGAACAGTACACACTGCATTATGTGCAGTTTGCCTGTGTATAGCGCAGAGGGCGCCATATTCAGGATTTGTGGCGTATGTTCTCCAAGAATTTGGCGCCCTGTGCACTCCCCCGACAGAATGCACTATCTTTCTTTTGGTGCACCTTTAACATAGGGAGTGCGACACAATTCTGTCAGACTTTGCATGTTAAATCTGGTGCACGGTCCGACTGAGAACCGGAATGCTCCCTTATTTGTGATGCGCGAAGACTAGTGCAGCTGACCACAAAAAGGTTGCTTGCAACACAATTGTGGTGCAGCCACTTACGTGCTGATTATGTGTCTGCCAGGGGATGATATTGCTTTTTTTTGCCTGGGAATGGACAATTTTATATATTGTTATAAAAAATGAGACTGCAGGGACTAGGGGAAAATATGTGTAATTGGTTAGCGATTGGCTTAATAGAACAGAGGGTTGTCTCAAGTATTCAGGATATGGAATAACTAGCTGATCGGTGATGGTCAAACTGATAGTTTTCAACTGTAATTCAATAAAAATACTGTAGCTACTTAAAAAAAAATGCACCAGGAGCTTCATATCTTGAGTTTCCATGGCAGAACAGTTGCATACAGAATATACATAACACACATACTGGCAATCCGATGTGTATATAATGAATGTCGGAAGGTCCCGCGGCCGCATTTCCGTCGGGTTTCGCAAATGTTTTCGGTTTTTTGACGCACGCGATCGCATTGTGGCGTCCGGCATGCATGCCACACAAATCAGGGGCCGTGGACGTTGGACAACCTGACTGATTCGGGCAAACCGTGGAATTTAAAAAACAAATTGTGTTGCAAGATCAGCACACATACACCGGGAAGAAGAAGGTGAACTCTGGCGGACCTCAGCGGGGAAGCGACACATGCAGGAAATTGGATGCACAATCGTAGTGAATCGCGGCAGCTCCGACGGGTAAGTGAATGTGCACCATAGAGTTGAAATAGAGGAGGGGTAATGCTATAGGGTTCCATCTCAGGGTTGGCTTAGGTTTCTTACTTTTAGAGATGGGAAGGTTCATTGCTTCAAGACACCATGACATTTTGGACATCGAAATTGTAAGGTTTCAACTTTTTTTGTTCCTACATGCATATAGTCCAATGTACAAAGTATAGTCCATAATGCTTAGTTGGGTGAGTTTTGCACGGAAGAACTTGACCTAGAGCCCTGACCTCTATATACATTCCTGACCATGACCATCCGTAATGTAGAAGACATTTGCAAAAGAGCGGAACCTCAGCTGCACCAACTTTATATTTAACGGTACAGGCTCCCAATGTTTTGCAGCTTCATGTGCGTTCACACATTGGGGGACATTTACTATGGCGTTTCCGCCAGTTTTGTGGCGCTCTTACCACATGTTCTGCTCTCAGACCTATTTATTAGCTGTCGGGGACAGAAAAAATGCCTTTTTCCGTCTGCTCCGACTCTTCTCCGAAAAGGGGCGTGGCTTTGGCGGAGTGGAAACTCAGACACAATTAATATGTGTCGCAGCCCTTTTTGGGCGGTGTAAACTGACGGAAAGTAGACCAAAAGAAAACTGGTCTAGCAGGGACTGTTGGACACATTTCTGGTGCTCGGGACAGATTTTGGTCCCAGGGACAGAAAATAGTCTCGGCGCCAGAAATGTCTCTGCACAGCTCCACAATATTAAATGTGTGTCTTCTTTCTGAGAGCAGGTCGGTAACAAAGCCAATGCAGACACCGACACTGTAAGTAAATGTCCCCCATTGCGTTTTGACCTGCGTTTTCATTGCGTCTGAAACGCATATACAACAGCTGAGGAGAGGTGATTTGCCTAATTACATCACTGTTAACATTTCCGTTTACAAAAGCATTGTAAAGCAATGTCAACGCATGCGTTAACAACGTGTTAACGCATGCGTTTTGTTAACGCATGCATTAACATTGCGTTTACAAATGTAAACGGCAATGTAATTAGGCAAATAACCTCTCATCAGCTGTTGTATATGCGTTTCAAACGCAATCAAAACGCAATGTGTGAACGCGCCCTCAGGGCCAGTTGAAGTTCATCCAATTTTTGCACATTTATTTTTAAGAATTACTTTTATGTTCATGATTTTTATTTTTAAAATAAATTAAGGCTTAAACACAGTGTAATTTTTTAATGTACTAGTTTAATTTTTTTCAGGTTTTCTTTTTTTTACTTTATTTTTTGGCCCTAAAGAAAAGACCTTTGGGCACAATATTGTAACATCCATCATCCACTGTGTCATCCTCTGTCTATAGAATGCGACTGAGGGCACGTTCACACGTTGTGCTTGGTAGCGTTTTCATTGCATTTTAAAACGCTTTACAACAGCTGAGGAGAGGTGATTTGCCTAATTACATTACTATTTACATTTGTTAACGCTGTGTTAACATATGCATTAACAAAACGCATACGTTAACACATCGTTAACGTATGTGTTAACATTGCGTTTACTATGCATTTTGTAAATGCAAATGTTAACAGTAATGTAATTAGGCAAATCACCTCTCCTCAGCTGTTGTATATGCGTTTCAAACGCAATGAAAACGCAACCAAAGCGCTACGTGTGAATGCGCCCTGAGGATGTGCTGTTTTTTTCTGACTTCTTAGGGTGAAGACACACATGGCGTTTTTGGGCCGTTTTTGGGCCGTTTTTACTAAGTGCGTTTTCAGATCGTTAAAAACGCATGTTTTTAACGATCTGAAAATGCACTTAGTAAAAACGGCCCAAAAACGCCATGTGTGTCTTCACCCTTAGTGTGAACAGTGGTTATGCTAGCAGTATTGATTACTTATGCACCACACCGAGGAAGTTTTTTCTGGTTTACCATCAGTTAATCATTATCCTATCAGTGTTTGAAACAGGATTCTGACATCACATAAAATGTCCCTTTCCCTTTTGCCCCAAATCTGCTGCACTTTAAGAATAAAACACACACACACACATATATATATATATATATATATATATATATATATATATATATATATGAATTTGGACAATCTTTTTATTTCAGTAAATTCCCTCTCCAACATCATGTATATAGTTTTTCCTTGTTTGCAACCTTTGCTCATTTGCTACCCACAAGAGCTGTGGGTTCTTGTAAAGATTTAGGTAACATAATTACTTTCTCTTACAACTCAGAGAAGCACTTGAGCAAGTCTTGATGTGACAATGCTATTAGGTTTCAGTGGGCGGCAGATTGACCTTGTAAATTGAAACTCTGAGAGGTCACAGAATCTGTCTCATCACTGTATTTAATAATTTCACTCAAGCTTTGGAGACCTAAGTTTCATTGGGACCCATGTCTGCTATCCTCTCAAGATGTGTTCTCCGTGTTTTTGAAAGCAGGATATTAAACTCCGGTTTGTTTCTAGTGTTTTTGAATAGCTCTACAGTTTTATTAGCTGAATTCAATTGGAAATTCGTAACTAAAACAGAGGTTCCACTAAGCATATTAAGCAGTACTTTTGTCTAGAAATAAAGTGGATTGGAAAGTACCTTTTGGCATTGTAAATGACATGGTATTGGTACAGTATGCAGTAGCTCGTCCGGTCCCTGAAAGTATACAGATGCTCCCCGGGTCCCTGAAAGTATACAGTTGCTCCCCAGCCCCTCACTGCATACAGTTGCTTGCCCAGCCCCTTACAGTATACAGTCTCTCCCCAAGTCCAGGAGTAAAGGTATGAACAGGGCCAAGACCGAGCCCCTGAGACTCGTTGACATGCCATTTCAGAGGAGCTACCATATTTTTCGGACTATAAGGCGCACAAAAAATCCTTTGATTTTCTCAGAAATGAACCGTACTTACAGACAACAGCTGCCTTGAACTGTGCACAGGTCTGTCACCTGCTGGTCATTCACTTATAATCAGGTGCACCTTATATATGAACCTGGATGTTTTAGCAGGCATTTATTAATGGTACGCCTTATAATGCGGTGCGCATTATAGTCCAATATGGTACAAAAAATACTGAAACTATGGTTTATTGAGGGGTGCAAAAGTGCGTGGGCCAGTCCAATTGTACTAATTCCCAACCTTGATGGCACTCTGCAATTTTGTAGTGATTTTCAAAAATTGAACGAGGTGTCCAAATTTTTATGCCTAGCCCATGCCACTACTGGGACTTGGCCAAGGTACAGCCCGAGGTAAACTCTCTAAGGGCAGCTAGCCTGACTGTTAACCCCAAGAAATCTGCTTTGAGAGTGGAGGAGACACATTGGGGGACATTTACTATGGCATTTCCGCCAGTTTTGTGGCGCTCTCACCACATGCTCTCAGACCTATTTATTATCTGGCGGCGCCAGAAAAAATGACTTTTTCCGTCTGCTCCGACTGTTCTCCGAAAAGGGGCGTGGCTTTGGCGGAGTGGAAACTCAGACACAATTACTATGTGTCGCAGCCCTTTTTGGGCGGTGTAAACTGACGGAAAGTAGACCAAAAGAAAACTGGTCTAGCAGGCACTGTTGGACACATTTCTGGTGCTCGGGACAGATTTTGTCCCAGGGACAGAACTGTTCTCGGCGCCAGAAATGTCTCTGCACAGCTCTACAATATTAAATGTGTGTCTTCTTACCGAGAGCAGGTCGGTAACAAAGCCAATGCAGACACCGACACTGTAAGTAAATGTCCCCCATTATGTAGGGTATGTGATTGGTGGAGGCATAAACCTCAGGCCAACAGGATTGATGCTATCCAGGGTTGGCCTCAACCTGTGAGCACCAAAGAAGTCAGGGCATCCCTAGGTGTTTGGTATTAAAGGCAGTTCATACTCAACTTTGCCACAGTATCTGCCCCCCTGGCAGACCTGCTGTGGGTAAAAGATCTGTCATAGTGGAGTGGAATGAAGAAGTGGAAGGCGGTTTTCAGGCATTGAAGTCTGCGTTGTGTAGATTTCCTGTCCTCATTACGCCAAACTTGAAGAAGGAGTTTCTTGTGCAGACAGATGCGTCAGATGTTGGGCTGGGAGCTGTCTTAAGAGGTGAATGGAGAAGAACATGCCACTATGACTAAGGAGTCATTTCCAAAATGTGTCAATGGCTTTCTTTTTTCCATGTACACATGGTTTCAACCTTACTGAATTAAAAGTTAGTTTTTAATCATTTTTCCAATATAACAATATTTTGATACATTTTTGCATTAACGCTGGAGCTTCCGTTTCTATTGTGAATGGAGAAGAACATCCCATTACCTAACTGCAAAAAACTACAGTATAAGGAGTGTCTGGTGATAAAATAGGCATTGAGGTACTAGTTGCTGGGGTGGCAGATCTGTCTGACAACTGACCTCTCTCCCCTCATTTAAATCAGTAGAAACACGGAGAAGAATGCAAGGGTCACAAGGTGGTTCATGTCTCTCCAAAATGTTTGATTTTCTGTGGAGCACATAGCCGTGATGATTTCAAGGCAATGCAGATGCCTTATCCCAGAACCATTGTTTGAAGTCAGGAGATCGCCTCAATGGGTCTGAACTGAGGGGGAGGGTGTATAAAAAAAGTGAAGGGTATAGTTTGGGAGGACAGGTAACTTTCGTACAGGAAGCTGAAGTGTGTTTTGTCAAAAGCCATGGATTTGTCTGCAGGAGTAATATAATTGTTAATGTTAACTTAGCCAGCATAGATCCCTGCTAAACTCTGTGCAGGGCTTGCTTATTATGGAGCCTGGTAGTGGGACGCCTACTCCATCCAGGCTTCGGTATTGGGTCTGGTATAGCTCTAAGGTGAGGGTCACATGATTTATTAGGCCTTTAAAAAAGCTACATGTGAGAATAAATAGAAGTGGTGTCACCTGGGGATCTCAAGGCTGGACTGTGTTGATACAGCAAAAAAGGTAAACTGTATGCCACCTCATTCTGCTGTTCAAAAGCGGGTACCTGGCAACCAGGTACTCATATAGAGAAGGACATTAGTCATTGCTCAGCTGAGCAGGGTTTGTTTTGTTTTTGCCTATGCTAAGGCTGCATGTATGTTGTGTAAATATAAAACACTTGATTTGGTCTTTAAACCTGTGTATGTCCCTATTTCCTTCCCTACTGCAATGAAAAAAAGAGAGAAAAACACCAACAGCCCACCGATTGTAAATAGTTGGATCATGTGTCATGTGTGAAAGGTGCCCGGAGTCATGACAAAAATATCGACTAGGGTTTGCAACAAAAAAACAACAACAGTTATATCGAAGGTCCAGAACTTGTTTTCAATTGTATAAATGTTGATCTTTTATTTCATTCCATAAATAACTGGAAAAATACTAAATGTGCAAATGTGAAAACGAATCTGTTTATAATCTAAAAAAATATTGAAATTTCACAATGCAATGAACAAATGAAAACTGACCAATTCTGCGATTACCGTAATTGTTATATAGAATTTTTCCCCATGTGAATGCTGATATTTGTTTGATCTATACAATTATATATGAATATATCACCCAGTCCAATGTTTACTACATATTGCAAAGAAGCTTTGTTGATACTGCGTTTGTCTAAAATTACAGGGTTTCACATGAAAATATTCCTTAATTTAGGCCTAAATGTCTACTGTTCTCACAATGTAGTATTTTTAGTACTTAAAGTAGAAATGATTCAAGACATGCAGCAAGAGAAGCTAGAATTAGGAAAGTATGATAATTACAGGCTCTTTGTTTTGCCATCAAAGCTGATTTAATACTTTTTAGGTTCAATATTCCCTATCTGTGTTCCAGCAGCTAATTAGAAACTCTATTTTTCATTGTTCATTAGTTTTGTTTGCTTCAATTAGTTGAAAAGACCAGTTATAACCGTCATATAATTGCTTCAGTTACTAAAAGTGGACTACAAAGTTCAGACATATATTTCAGCTGGCCATGATTATGAAGCATGAGCTTGATACATGAGCATGACACCTTTTAAACTGCTTTATATATGGACTAAAGAAAGTGTGCACTACCATTATATTCTATACAGTTTTAAAGATGGCCTCTTGCATTGTATCCATGTTTAAAGAAGAGTATTATATTTTTATGACAATTATATGATAGTAGTTATTTTGAATACTTTAAAGGGAATCTACCATTTGTTTTATGCATTATGAACCAAACACACCTTGAGAATACTGTGGCTACACTGATGCAGAAACATATCTTATTTAATCCCTGATCCAGGTTTTGCTGAAAAAACTGTTATAAAATTATGTTAATGTGGCTCTGTTGCTCCTGCGGCTTCTCCGGCGCTTCTCTTCTTACCCTAATTATGCACTGCTTCAGAGAACGCTGTTTTCGCTGTGTTGTCCCTGACAGGCAGAAGTAATGAATTGCTGCAACATCACCCAGCTGCCTTATATGAGTCATTCAGCTAAGGCCCCTTTCACACTTGCGTTTTTCACACGCGTTTTCTGCGCGTGCTTTTGACGCGCAGAACGTGCATTGCACTTTAACCCATTGTAATCAAATGGTCTTTTCAGACTTGCATCTTTTTTTACGTGCACACGCGCGTTTTTTTTAACACGCGTTTAAATCTCGACATGCTCTACTTTTGCAAGTCACGCGCCTGAAAAACGCACCATACAAGTCTATGGAGATGCATCAAAAACGCATTGCACTCTGAGACACTTGCAAGTGCAATGCGTTTTTCATGCATCAATTGCCATAGAAAAGATAGAGCTCAGTCCTGAGTCCATTTCACGCGCATTTTCTGCGCATTGTCTTTAAGCAAAGCTGTTGTATTTTACCTAGTGCAGGAGCTCTAGGGTGGCATGACACAAGCACTGTGCCTCTCATGTTGTTCTTTAAACACCTATGTCCAGCAATGCCCCCTTGTGCTAGGCATAACATGGTGGGGTTTAACTTAAAGTGTGATTTCATTTTGTAGACTGACTACTAAAGCTTTGGACTGGCATTTGGCCACATATATCCAAGAGGATTTTTTTTTTTTAATGTTCAAATTCTTCCTTTCTCATTTCGTCTGAGTATATTTTTCGATCTTTTGTATTGTTGCATATGACACTTTGTCACGTTTAGAGCATAATGAATTTCACATTTAATTATGAATTTTCATTACTGGATGCACTATATTGTGAATGTATTTCATGTCTATGTTATAATTGTATACTTTATATAAATTTTGATGTCACTATCTCGCATACATTGGCTCCTGTATATGGTGGTTAATTAGTGTATTTGGGAAAGCACAAGTTGAAAATTCTGACTCAAAACCAAGTCTATGACTATGTGCAGTTTGCCTGTTTATAGTGCAGAGGGCACCACATTCAGTATTTCTGGCGCACGTTCTGCATGAATCTGGTGCTTGCGTACACACGTAGGATGTGTGACACATTTTGGTTGGACTTTGCATGTTAAGTCTGGCGCACGGTCTGAATGAGGTCACGTGCAACACAAATGTGATGCGGACACTTCTTAAATACGTGTGCAAGCAGTTTGCACCTAAAAGAATGTGCAAAGTCTGACAGAAAGTGCTTAAGTGGCTCACTGCACAGTGACTGTGACAGGTGACTGCTGAGCAAAATATGGGCCTCTTGGATTTATATGGAAAGAGGGGAGGTGAGGAGAGCTAACCCCTCCTCCTGGGTTATGGCCTGGGCGAGCACACGGCCATCTGCATAAGCCCTTAAGGTGCTATTGAAATGAGATTCTCACCAGATGTTGACATAAAAATGCATAAATTAACTTATGTGTAATTATGATAAATTATGCAGGGCAAAAGTATTAAAGGAAACCTACCACTTGAAGTGGCAGGTTTCAGATGGAAATACCGAGCACCAGCTCAGGGGTTTAAAACACTTTTTAAACTTTATAGCCGGCGCGTACCTCCCTGCGCCGGCTATAAAGTTTAAAAAGTGTTTTAAACCGCGATACAGCGGTTTAAAACACTAACAAAAATAAGCTCCGGCACCAGCTCACCCTGAGCTGGTGCTCGGTATTTCCATCTGAAACCTGCCATTTCAAGTGGTAGGTTTCCTTTAAGCACTCTTACCTAAATTTATTTTAAGGGGTTGTCCAAAGATTGAAAAACATGGCTGATTTCTTCCAAATACAGCACCACATCTGAGATTGCAGAGTTGCAGCTTACTTGTATAGAAATGAATGGTGCTGTGTTTGGAAGAAAGCAGTCATGTTTTTCAACCTCTGGACAACCCATTAATATTAAAGAGAACCCGTCATGCAAAATAACCCCCTAAACTAAATATATTTTCATAAACTGCCATTAGAAAGCATTGCCTCTATCCCTTCATTATCCCTCTACATGCCTGTAAAGTTAAGCAATGAGGTCCTAAAGCTGTATGCAAATGACCTGTGAAATGTCCAATTAGTCATTAGCATATTCAAGCTGTCCAGCTTATTCATGAGTGGGAGGTAAAGCCACACCCCCAAGTGCTTGACTGACAGCTGCTCTATGTAATGGCTGCTCCTTGTGCTTGCTGGTGGCCACGCCTCCTGCAGCCTGTGTGTGCATGTGTGTGTGTATGTGAAAGATACAACAGCTCCAGGCAGCCATGTTATAGCAGAATGCAACATCCACCACCGGGGCCTAGCCTTTTCTTGGGGCCTGGAGACAGCTGGGGCCCGCAGTACCTGAGTGGCTGGCGGTTGCGGCCTAGGCACGCTAGTGTCATGGTGCTTGGTATGGGGAACCGGAGGGCTGTCCTATAGCCTGGCAGGTCTCCAGCAGGGTGGTGTTGGCAAGAAATGATGAGGGAGAGGCTGCTATAGTGGTTCTCCCTGGGGCAACCCTTTAGTGTCTGGAGTATGAGTCTCTTAGTGATGGACAGGGTGCCCTTGATGGTGACAGCCATAGTAGCAGGGACCAGACGGAGGCAGACGTTGAACAAAAATAACTTACAGTTCTTTATTGGAACCGACAGGAACAGTAGGTAACGTGCCTTGACAAATGGTAGAATGCTGGAGATGCAGTTGTAGGGAGCCACAGGATGGATCACCAGCCTGGATGCAAAGGGCAGGCCGGGAGGTAGCTGTGTCCTAATAGGATGCTTCAGCTTATCCTGGGTTGCTTCAGATATCACCCTTGAAGGTAGGATGATATCCCTTTCTCTCACTAACTAACTCTTCACTCCTCTCAGGAAACTGAGCTCTCCTGGTCTCTGACTAACTAGTCAGATCTGGTCTGGTGTGCTGACTGCCTAAGACTGACTCACTTGACTGGATTAAATCCAGTCTTCTACTGAACTCTAGAAGTTTCCTGACCAGGGGTTTTATTACTCCCACTGGTCAGGTGGTGGTTCCTCCTCCAATCGCATCCCAGCTTACAGATACAATAGGATAACACATGTGATTGGATGACACATATTACATCACATAAAGCAATTAACTCCTGCCTTACCAGGCAGACTCTACCGCTGCAGCGTTCCCCTGTGTTATGTAGGGACCTGCTGTAGGGTTGATCAGACCCTACACAGGCTGCAAGCTACATGGTGGGACGTATTCGCAACAACCCCTCTGCCTTGCATCGGCAGGGGTGTTGCAAGAACATGTCAGGTACATGTGTAGCTGATGTCTGTGTCTCTGTGTATTAGGAGGATGCAGCATGTCAACAGATGCAGCACACACACAAGCAATGCTTTACTATACATTACACACAGACATGAGCAGGGGGAGGAGAGGGGAGGGGGAACAGGGTTGACATCACTGCCACTGACCATGTGACCAGCCTCATTTACATAATAAAGAAATTATGATTTTGCAATGATTAATGTATGATTTGACTAGATAAAGGCTGGGATGGGATCCTTGTGAGCTGCTCCAACAGGTAGTGGTGACAGGACTAGTGACAGAGACCTGATGACAGGTGTCCTTTAATACTTTGTACAAAAGTCTGTGCTTGTGAGGACATCTTTATGGAGAAACTAGCTATATGCATTGTTCAGGTAGTGTTTGGCCCATTCTTCCATGCAAACACTATTCAAATCCTGAAGGTTCTATGGGCTAACTGTAAGCTTAAATTCCTTCCAAAGATTTTCTATTGAATCCGGATTAGGAGATTGGGTGGGCCATTCTATCAGCTTTATTCAAATTGAGAGTTTCCTTGGCTGTGTGTTACACATCATTTGTTAATGAAATGCCTACCCTCATCTCATCTTCATGATCCTGCTAGATGATGTCCGATTTTTTTTGTCAATGTTCAGCAATGAAGTCCTGCCTGGGGAGAGTGCATCCAGGCCAAAGAGTTTGAGTGAATTACTTATTTTTTCTTTGAAACAATTGTGCTTGCTGATTTCCAGTTATTTCTGTAGCTCTCTACAAATGGTCCTTACTTTTTTGACCCCTGGTCTTGGCTGTTTATGGTTATGAAATGCTTTTATTTCCACTTCTAAATTGTGGCTCAACAGTGATGTCTGGAATCTTTAGTAGTTTAGAAATTTTTCAGTAATAAATTTTTCTATCAGTATGTTTTGCAGAAGTCTTGAAACATCATGAGATGTTCCTTGTGTGGCACCTATTTAATGATTAACATATTTATAAGTGACAGTATTGCTTTCTAATTACTGATAGTTTCCAACTGGTGCCATGACTTTCCATGGCTAATTTCCCTCTCTTCATTTGTTCAATACTTTTTTCTTTGCCAGTGTGGACTGCATACATCATTACCCACTTCTGAGGAGAATTTCATGTCAGAAGCACGGTTACAAATATATGTATATTTACTTAGAAAATACATGTAACACACTTTTTATGTTTTATTCGGAAAAACAGCAATGTTCTTTGACTCTTTGCTTACTTGTTGAAATATCGAGTAATTAAAAAAAATGATTTTTATTATGGTAATTCTATAAAGTGAAAATAGTAATTGCAATACAGTCAGGCAGGTTTTTTGGTTATCTGACTTGGTTCCTCCCTGCTATTTTTCTTTCCTGTCTTGGCTTGCTTTCTGCTTTCTCCAGACTTCTAGTTCATAAACTAAAGTCTGTTCTGTGTACTGGCAGCATGTATATTTGTTTGCTTCAGTGGGCAAATTCTACTCATGTCATTTGAAGTGAAACCTAAACTAAGTTTCTATATAGCCCAAAAAGGAATAATATTGTTTTAGAGGTTTGCTCATTTGAGTATATTTTTAATGAATTTATTCTATTTTTATTATTCTTCAATAAAGTCAAATAATTATCTATCCTCTGAACCATATTAAACTCTGCAAGATTGTAACTGAAGTGGCCCAAACAGAGCCCAAAAAGTGTTTTTTTTTTAAGTGAAAATCTTCCCCAGGGGTCTTTTATGACCTCACAGGGAACATATAAAATAAAAAAAAAACCACACACATTAGATATCTATAAATAAATATATAAATGTGCATAAAACAATTCCCAATAATCCTGTAAAAAATCCCTGCTACACTATACAAACATCACCATTTTGCAAATTTAGCAAATTGATTTCTAATGGTCATTTTGAAATAATTTATACATTTTAAAAAATGTATTTTTTGTTAAAAGAGCTTTTTTCCACTTTAACCCAATTGACCCCTAAAAACTAAAAATAAAAAAAAGAAAATTGTTTTGTTAATTTTTGGCTAGCACTATTCGTCCCAAAAAACAGCAAACATTTTTAAGGTAGCACACTAAAAAAGGAAGTTATGGCCATAAAACCACTATACAGAGACAAATTGTGTCTGGGAGAAGCTGACATGGTGGCTAGGTGGAAGAAGCAAATGAAATGGAGCTACTCCAGTCAAATAAGTTATCCGTAAGTTTTAACAGTAAATACATTTATTACCCATGAGCTCACAGTTATGTGCCATCTCCTGTGACTGGAGGTGACTTAGGTGAAGAAAAACAATTAATAAATACAAAAATAAGAAATTGGAAATCAATACATAAATTGTAAAATGTTAAATAGGGGAGGGTAATGATAATACTAGATAGGTTCTAGTTGTGAGGGATATGGAAAATTCTGTAATGAACACACAAATACATCCCACCTTCTAAGCAGCAAGTTTGATTCCTCCACTGGGTTCAGCTTTTGCTAGTGCTTGCTGCAGGCAGTTAATGTCATCAGTTACTGTAACCTACATTGTAAATACATTAAACAATATTGTGTTTAGAACAGCACCATATATATAAAGTACATGTGGTGGCACTACTGTCCTCACATTGCTGTCCTGGTATGGGGTATCTCATTCTGGCTTGTCCCCGACCTACAATTCTGCATTGGCTGCCTGTACCATACCACTTGACTGCTTGTTACTTGGCTACGCTGCCTCAACCCTTTACCTATACTTGAAAATTATTTGCCATGCAATGTTTTCTCTCGGTCTGCTGGGCCTGCTGATATTCGACCCAAGACCAGCAAAAGAGTTAGAGGCACTGCAGCCTTGTGATTTTTAAGTAGCATACAGTCATGGCCAAAAGTTTTGAGAATGATACAAATGTTAATATCTACTGCATCAGGTTTTATAATGGCAATTTGCATATACTCCAGAATGTTAAAAATAGTGAGCAGCTTAACAGCAATTAATTGCAAAGTCAATATTTGCCTAGAAAATGAATGTTTTCCCCCAAAACACATTTCAACTTCATTGCAGGCCTGCCTTAGAAGGAGCAGCTAACATTGTTTCAGTGATTATTCCATTAACACAGGTGTGGGTGTTGATGAGGACAGGGCTGGGGATTAAACTGTCATGATTAAGTAAGAATCACGCCACTGGACACTTTAAAAGGAGGCTGGTGATTGGCTTCATTGTTTCTCTTCTGTTAACCATGGTTATCTTAAAGAAACACGTGCAGTCATCATTGCACTACACAAAACTGGCCTAACAGGGAAGAGTATCGCAGCTAGAAAGATTGCATCTCGGTCAACAATCTATTGCATCATCAAGGAATTCAAAAAGAGAGGTTCCATTGTTGCCAAAAAGGCTCCAGGGTGCCCAGGAGGGACCAGCAAGCGCCAGGATCATCTCTTAAAAGTGTTTCAGCTTCAGGATCGGGCTGCCAGCAGTGCAGAGCTTGCTCAGGAATGGCAACAGGCAGGTGTGAGTGCGTCTGCACACACTGTGAGGCGGAGACTCTTGGAGCAAGGCCTGGTGTCAAGGGGGGCAGCAAAGAAGCCACTTCTCTCCAAAAAAAAACATCAGGGACAGACTGATATTCTGCAAAAGGTACAGGGAGTGGACTGCTGAGGACTGGGGTAAAGTCATTTTCTCTGATGAATCCCCTTTCCGATTGTTTGGAACATCTGAAAATCAGCTTGTTCGGAGAAGACAAGGTGAGCGATACCACCAGTCTTGTCTCATGCCAACTGTAAAGCATCCTGCAACCATTCATGTGTGGGGTTGCTTCTCAGCCAAGGGAACCATCTCTCTCACAGTCTTGCCTAAAAACACATCCATGAATAAAGAATGGTACCAGAATGTCCTCCAAGAGCAACTTCTCCTAACCGTCCAAGAGCAGTTTGGTGATCAACAATGCCTTTTTCAGCATGATGGAGCACCTTGCCATAAAGCAAAGGTGATAACTAAATGGCTCAGGGAACAAAACATAGAGATTTTGGGTCCATGGCCTGGAAACTCCCCAGATCTTGATCCCATTGAGAACTTGAGGTCAATCATCAAGAGAGGGGTGGACAAACAAAAACCAACAAATTGTGACAAAATGCAAGCATTGATTGTGCAAGAATGGACGGCTATCAGTCAAGATTTGGTCCAGAAGGTGATTGAGAGCTGCCAGGGAGAATTGCAGAGGTCCTGAAGAAGAAGGGTCAACACTGCAAATATTGACTTGCTGCATTAACTCATTCTAATTGTCAATAAAAGCTTTTGTTACTCATAATATGATTTCACTTGTATTTCTGTATGTCATAAAAACATCTGACAAAACACACATAAAAAAACAGAGGGCAACAGATCATGTGAAAATATAATATTTGTGTCATTCTCAAAACTTATGGCCATGACTGTAGACCAGATCCCTGTACAGGGATGAAAGTTTGGAAAGTGGAGAAGTCTGTGTATAATGCCCTTAATCGTAGTTCAAAGCCATACTGGTTGAATACCATGGTAGGTCAACATCTGGTACATTTTGTTAGTTTGCAAATTGTCATTAAAGGGGTTGTCTGACTCTTTTTTTGAAAAATCCTGCAGGCGGGCTGGGGAGGTATTTTAAAAAAATCAAAGCTGTACTCACCTCCTCCATTGCTCCCGGTGTCCCGTACCACCGTATTGCTGGTCTGTGCCCCTGTACACAAACAGGAAGATCAGCTTGTTTGGCTTCCAGTAGGCCATGGTGGACGGCCACGCCCACACATCCCTATTCCCAGCACAGAGATATTGGGCCGAGGTGGCCGGCCAGAACTCAGGGGCACGGACCAGCGAGATGGCAGTGCGGGTCACTGGGAGCAACGGAGGAGGTGAGTACAGCTTTGTTTTTTTTTTTAATACCTTCCCAGCTTGCCTGCAGGATTTTTTTAAAGAATTGGACACCCCTTTAATTCTTTTTAACATAAAACTGTGACAACCAGATAATCCACTTTTCAGCCTGCACCAAAATAAATTTGCTGCAAGTTAATTGTTTCTATACGCGGGCGGCACGGTGGCGGAGTCGGGCGGCACGGTGGCGGAGTGAGTAGCACTTCTGCCTTGCAGCACTGGAGTCCTGGGTTCGAATCCCACTCAGGTCAACATCTGCAAAGAGTTTGTATGTTCTCTCCGTGTTTGCGTGGGTTTCCTCCGGGTACTCCGGTTTCCTCCCACACTTCAAAACATACTGTTAGGCTGTTTAGATTGTGAGCCCCATGGGGACAGGGACCAATTTGACATGCTTGTGCAGCGCTGCGTAATCTGTGTGCGCTATATAAATAAAGAATTATTATTATTATTATTATTATACATAAGGCTATTTTATCTTCATCCTAATCTTTATTCTTTATTCTGGCCTTATTGTTGCACTACATTATGGAGAGCAACAATCTAAAAGGAAATAATTGTAACTGACCAATTTATGTACATTAAAGGGGTTGTCCACTTTCAGCAAATAATTGATATCTTTTGTGTAAGGGAAAGTTCTACAGTTTTCCAATATACTTTCTGTAACAATTCCTTCCAGTTTTCTAGATCTCTGCTTGCTGTCCTGCTGTATGAATCTTCTATGTTCACTTTCAGTGGATAGAAATCTGTCCCTGGTCATGTGATGTCACACAGATGACAAGCCATTATTATCACGGAGATTCAGAGCTGGAATTAAACACAGAAGATTCATACAGCATGACAGCAAGCAGAGATCTAGAAAACCATGAAGTATAACTTGTCCTTACGCAAACAATATCAACTATTTTCTGAAAAAGTACAACCCCTTTAAGAAATAACAGTTGTGTATCAGGAAACGAAATGATGTCATTCATGAGGCCATAAGATATCTGCTTCCATTAAATCAACTTACACTACAAGAAGTGCAGCAACTTGGCTGTTTGAAATGTATGGAGATCCATACCAGAAAATGTTAGCGGAAATGACCAGATTACTCTAAAATCGCAAGTCAATCGTAAGGTCTTGTATTTTCATGCTACATCCCTTTTCTAGGAATTGATAACAGGCCTCACAGAGAAGCAATTTTAAATTTAATACCCTTGATTTCTATGGAATATCACCACTACGGGTTCTTTAATACTTAGGAAAGCAAACACATTAAATATTTATCTGGCTCTTGACTGAGAGCAGTGTGAGAGAGCCATAACTAGGAGATAATTCTGATATCTGCCCGTGGGGCTCAGTTACTTCTGAAAAGACCTTAAAGTCACATAAGATTAAAATGTCCCAGGAAAAAAATCATTTTAGCAGTACAAGCCTTATTGTTATTAATGCCAGCAGCTTATGGATCTAAATCTTTCAAGGGTAGAGGACATAAAATATCTATTTACTATTCTAAATTTTGAACACCTTCCACACTATGTTTGTCAAGCAGCATGTTAAGCTGATGAACGAAAACATCCAGAATATGTTAAAACAATGAGGCACATTTACACTTAAGGGCCATTGCCAGTTTTCTGTGGACTTTGCATGTTCTTTTCAGTGCAAACTGCTTGCACATGTATTTAAGGAGTGTCCGAGACACATTTCTGGTACATGCCACACTTTGTGGTGCAGCTCCGCTATTCTTCATGCATATTCTTGTAAGGTGAGTGAGTTAGGGGTGTTGTCAGTAGGGGAGGGCGGCTTAAATATAGTCAGTGGGAAGAGGATGTGAGTTATCAGTGATGGATAGCTTGGATGTTGGCTGTGGGAGAAGGGTTGTGTGTATGTTGTCAATGGAGGAGAGGTCAGCTTGTGTGTTTTTTCAGTGAGAGAGGGGAAGCATATCTGTTGTCAGTGGGGGAGGGGTGTGTGTTGTCAGAAAAGAGTGGGGAGCTTGTGTATTGTCAGTGAAGGAGGTTAAAATGTGATTTTTCACTACAAACTTTTGCCTTTTCTCTTTTTGTTATTTTTGGGATTAATGTTTATTTATATATGGTTCTGGGTATGGGGGGGGTTAATAAAATAATAAAGAACAAAGATATCTATTCTCTCCAGCTCTACCCTATAACCGTGGTGACCACTGAGAGACTGCTGATGATACTGCATTGAAAGCCCAGCACCTACTACAGCAGGAGATTCAACCGGCAGCATCTTGCAGCTATTGATGTGTATACAGACAACCACTTTAAGTTCAACCCACTTTTGAGAAACAATTTGCTTGTTTTTTTAATATGCATCATGCTTGGTTTTAGTTTTAAGCTTCCTGCATATGAATGTGTACATCCAAAAATTAGATGTGTGGTTTTAAATAGGACCTGCTCTAAATTTTGTGGATCAGGCGACTCATACACTTGGTCATAGAAACCAGGGCTGTGTGCATGAGCCAATACAAATAAATGGGGCACACAAACAACGCTCATGAGGCCTTATATAGATTCAATATGTATGGTTGTAACATTTATTTAATATTTCCAGGGGATGGGTATGGTGGGATTGTCATGGTGTAAAAATGTATTGAGGGGGAGGCATGGTTGTGTCCACCTAAGGCTTCAAAGTACCTCGACCCTGCAGCCTCCTCTCTGTAAAGAAATACCCAGCAGCCTCCTTTCAGTAATGAAATGCCTAGCAGCCTCCTTTCAGTAATAAAATGCCCAGCAGCCTCCCTTCAGTAATAAAATGCCCAGCAGTCTCCCTTCTGTAATTAAGTGTCCATCAACCTCCTCTCCGTAACTAAGTTGCATGTTGCAACTTTTTTACAACAATTTGTAATTTTATTCAATGTGTGAAATGCTGTTTATGAAATGATGATTTCTGTTCATTAACTCCTCCTCTATACTTAGTAAAAATTCTCTTGAGAACCTGTTTACCATTTAAGGACCTAAAATAAATGTAAATCAGTCCACGAAAGTTGAGAAAAGATGCTTCAAAGGACCATCAGCTCTCTCCAAGAGAAGTAAACATCCACAGTACTTAAAGTAATTGACAAGCCTTTCTTTTTTTCAGAGCTTGTATAATGCTGAATCATTTCCGTGTACCATCCTTAATTAGTCTAACTTTGTAGAGCAGAGCTGGACAGGTGTCAGCATCTTGTTCCCTTTATGTATTAAGATGAAAGGCTGCTCTGAACATTCATTTTCACACTCCTTTCTTGATGATGAAATCAACAACTACATCATCTAATGCAGCGCAGCGTAGAGGAAGGATCCATTTAATTCATTGTTTCATGTTGAGTTCTCTTTTAAAGCGAAATAAACTCTCTGCTTAAAACTAAAAGTGCAGAGTTTATTTGGGAATAAAGGAAAATCATAGAAAAGCTACAGTTACTATTATCCTCTGCATGTGGCATATTTCAGGTGCATGGGGCTGCACAGAGAACCTGTTACGAGTATCTAGGCCATTAAACCAACAATGTCCTGTTATGCAGGGCCAGTGCAAGGAATTTTGGTGCCCTAGGCAGATAAGCAAAATCGTGCCCCCTTCCCACCCAGTTAAATTGTAGCAAAAATGTGTCAGAATCATGGTCGATCCTAAGGGGGAAAATGAAATCACTCCCTCCTCAATTTAAAAATCATAAGAAAGAAATCTAAGAGGCCAACAGCTAGTCTACAGGACTTTTAGGACTACCAGCAGAAAATATACTGCAAATATATCCCTCCAGCAAATATACTATACATATAAATATATACCCGAAATGTATAATTCATAAAGATAGATTCATGTAGAAAACACGTAAATATATTAAGCAATGAATATACCAAACACATATATACCAATGAGTATGCCAAACATATAAATATTCACCAAAATTTAAGATGCTACAAGCATAAATATATATCATCAGTAAATATGCAAAGACCCCACATAATTATATAGCAGAATTAAATGTACATAGTAGTATATAGACAGTATAAAGGGGACCAAGTACATGCCCCGCTATATAGGTAGCCCAGTACATACCCCCAGCATATATGTAGTCCAGCACACTCCTCCCAGTATATAGGTAGCCCAACACTTGCCACCAATATATAGGTCCCCCATCACATGCCTCCAGTATAAAGGTTGCCCACAAAATGACCCTAGTATATAGGTAGCCCAGCACATGCCCCAGTATAAAAACTGCAAATCTAAATTAGAGAGCAATCTCTGATTTTTTTCTCTATTGATACACTTGATAGATTTTTTTTGTAAGGGTTACACCATGCCACAAGTCTAGCGTTTTAGTAAATCACAAAGTATATTAAGAAGTATATCATAATTAGAGAACAGCAAAGTATGTAGCACATAAAAAGATTCTAACCAAATTTTCTGAAGGTTACAGAAAAACCGTGGCCACATGACATCATTAGACTCTCACACTGCTTTGGTGTAATTTGGGTCCACTCTTCTTCTTTGGTCTCTTTCACATTTCTGTGATGGGTGTGTGTTTCTTGGCCATAAAATTGTCAACAAGGATTTTCCAGGGGTTGTCTGTTGGGTTTAGATCAGGACTCTGGGATGACCATTTCTGTGTGATAGGGCACATTGTCCTGCATGAAAATTGCTGGTTGATTGAGTGATGAACGCAAGGAAGGAACCCCATGTTGTTGAAGAAGGTTCTGATACAAACTTACATTTACTCTTCCATGTATAGTATGTATGAGAGGTTCAAGCTGTATGAGAGTTCCAAGCCCTGCTGCAGAAAACATTCTCCACATTGTGACACTTCCTACACAACCTTTCACTGACTACATGTCAGAAATCACAAATTGTTCTGATGGGATCAGGTTTCAGGTTTCTTGCCGGAAAACCACACCCAGAGCTGCCTGTGATTGACAGCTCTATTTCTGATCTTTGGGAAAGCTGGGTGTGTCTGGTTGTTTGAGTGACAGATGGCTGAGCCAGTCAGTGCTGGAGGTAGTGTCCATTACTGCCTTATATTTTGCCAGGCCCCTTGATTGGGTGCCGGTTATTCAGTCTAATCTGTATATCTTGTGCTCTTGCTATCTTTGTTTGCTATTCTGTGTTTTGTCTTTTGCTTTGCCTACTGACCAATTTGACCTGGTTCCGTCCGACTCCACTTGTCTGTCTGTATCTATTGTTTGTCCCTCAGGGTTGTGCTTCTCCCGATGTTATCCTGCATTCCCTGTCTCTGACTGAACACTGGTCTATCTCAGTATTCCTGTTACCTGTCTGCTCCACCATCCAGCATCTGCCAGATGAAGTAATTCTTCACTGTCATCTTGTAGGGTCACTCTAGGACCGTCAGTTAGGTTCCTGATAGTGGGTTCACCCGTGTCAGGGTGGTTTATCTGCTGTAGGCATGGCATTAGCTGCAGGGGTTCAGTCTTTCTCCATTTTCTCGACAAACATATTGGGGCACATTTACTTACCGGTCCTGTGCGTTCCACGATCTGGAGTGTCCGACGAGAATGTACTGTGCTGCGACTCAATTACATTTTGCGGCCAATATCCTGCATGTGTCGCTCCCCGCTCGGGTCCGCTGGAGTTCACCATCTTCTTCCCGATGCATGTAAGTGCTTCGCTTGAGAAACAATTTAAAAGTTATATCCCCCGCTATGTCCGAATAAGTCCCGTCCCCGATTTCTGTCGCATTAAAGCCGGCGCCGATGCCCCAAAATCCGATCGCAGGCAACACAATCTCCTTTTAAATCCATGTCCCAGCGGCGACCCTGATCGCCGAAAACGTCAGGTAAATAAGCCCCATTGTTTCCCATCAAATCAAATGAATAAAAATGTCTTTCATGACAGTTTTTCCTCTGTCTGCACAACATGCTCCTCAGGAAAGGTGGGTCTAGCCTTTTGATTCTTTCTGCTAATAAAAGAAAGTGGGCTTTTGGTCTAAATGCTCTTAAACGTCAAGACACTGTATGACAAGACAGATCCTTACCTTGCTTAGTCAGGGCCGATTCTAGCATATTTGATGCTTGAGGCGAAAACTGAAATGCTGCCGTCTGGCCCCCTTCAGTAGCTACTCCCGTTCCATTATCCACACCAAGTTCAGAAAATGCTAAAAAATGTAATAATAATTAACATCCCCACAGACAGGCTCACTGACACTGTTTGACTGACTACAGGTTCAGAGAGGCATTAGTGGCATATAGTACCTTATGGATGATAATCTATTTCATCAGTAGGACTTTATTCCAGGTTCTCCAATCCGTGACTTACATGCTGAATTCATGGCCAGATATCTTCAGCTTGTGCAGCATCTCCACCCGGCGTCCCTAAAAATACCACAGTCACTTACAGTATAAAGTCACCTGGATATATCTTTTAGCTCCTAAAAGATATATACCCCTCCTCACAACACAACTGACCACACACTCCACACATATAAAACATCCATTCATTATATATATATATATATATATATATATATATATATATATATATATAATCACTCACCGCCACTTTATTAGGTATACCTGTCCAACGGCTCGTTAACACTTAATTTCTAATCAGCCATCACATGGCGGCAACTGCATTTAGGCATGTAGACATGGTCAAGACAATCTCCTGCAGTTCAAACCGAACAGCAGTATGGGGAAGAAAGGTGATTTGAGAGCCTTTGAACGTGGCATGGTTGTTGGTGCCAGAAGGGGCTTATCTGAGTATTTCAGAACTTGCTGATCTACTGTGGATTTTTACGCACAACATCTCTAGGGTTTACAGAGAATGGTCCGAAAAAAAAAACATCCAGTGAGCGGCAGTTCTGGTGGCGGAAATGCCTTGTTGATGCCAGAGTTCAGAGGAGAATGGGCACCTGGTTCGAGCTGATAAAGGCAACTGACTCAGACTCAAATCGCCACCCGTTACAACCAAGTAGGCAGAAGAGCATCTCTGAACGCACAGTACGTCGAACTTTGAGGCAGAGGGCTACAGCACAGAAAACCACACCGGGTGCCACTCCTTTCAGATAAGAACAGGAAACTGAGGCTACAATTTGCACAAGCTCATCGAAATTGGACAGTAGAAGATTGGAAAAACGTTGCCTGGTCTGATGAGTCTCGATTTCTGCTGCGACATTCGGTTTGTAGGGTCAGAATTTGGCGTCAACAACATGAAAGCATGAATCCATCCTGCCTTGTATCAACGGTTCAGGCTGGTGGTGGTGGTGTCATGGTGTGGGGAATATTTTTTTGGCACTCAATTGGGCCCCTTGGTACCAATTGAGCATCATTGCAACGCCACAGCCTACCTGAGTATTGTTGCTGACCATGTCCATCCCTTGATGACCACAATGTACCCAACATCTGATGGCTACTTTCAGCAGGATAATGCGCCATGTCATAAAGCTGGAATCATCTCAGATTGGTTTCTTGAACATGACAATGAGTTCACTGTACTCAAATGGTCTCCAAAGTCACCAGATGTCAATCCAATAGAGCATCTTTGAGACGTGGTGGAACGGGAGATTCGCATCATGGATGTGCAGCTGACAAATCTGCGGCAACTGTGTGATGCCATCATGTCAATATGGACCAAAATCTCTGAGGAATGCTTCCAGCACCTTGTTGAATCTATGCCACGAAGAATTGAGGCAGTTCTGAAGGCTAAAGGGGGTCCAACCCGTTACTAGCATGGTGTACCTAATAAAGTGGCCGGTGAGTGTATATATACAGAAGGTTTTAATTTTTTTAAATGTATGAAAATATTATAGAACCTGTATAAATTTGGTATTCTCGTGATAGTACCGAACCAAAGAATAAAATAGACGTAATTTGGGGCACTCAGTGAAAGCTGTAAAATCCAAGCGTAAATGCGTTTTTTCATCATTTTTACTGCATTCTGAATTTTTTTCCCGCTTCCAAGTACACGGCATGGAATAATAAATACCATCACTATGAAGTAAAATTTGTTACGCAGAAAACAAGCCCAAACAGAGCTCTTTCCATGGAGAAATAAAAAAGTTACAGATTTTTGAATGTGGGGAGTGAAAAATTTAAATGCAAAAACGAAAAAGGGGCCACGTCCCTAAGGGGTTAAGCACCTTATATTGGCCAATAGAAAAATAATAAACATACCTCAAGCATACGCAGGTCCAGGGCTCCATCTTCACCTCTTCTGGGGCCACGATCTGCAGCTTCTACTGTGTGGCAGCAGGGACGCTGGCAGCAGGAGGTCATCACATTGCCGGCCAGCATCCTGCACAGTGAGCAGAGACATTCTGCGAGTCTCTCAATCAAGTCCTCCAATGGCCCCGTGCCCCCACCGTCACCCACGCCAGCACGTCGGCTCTCAATTACATCGGCGACACAAGGAAGCTGATGTAATTGAGTTTTGTGACCGGCCAGCGTGTGCCATGGGCCCCTCTGGGAGCTCTGGGGCCGGCACTTGCCCGGGTAACCGGGTGCTGGCGCCGGCCATGTTCATGGATGTGTTTTTAGGCAAGACTGTGAGAGAGCCGATTCCCTTGGCTGAGAAGCAACCCCACACATATGTGTTTCCTATGAAATTTTGGGTGGTATTTGTGTTAGTTTTAGTATGCACTAAGCACTTTATCTCTATACATTATACTATATACTTTGTAATATGCACTATGCACACTGTATAGAGATCTCTGTATGATTTGTGCTATGGCTATTGAATTCTGGATTATATTATGGAACTACTATATAGGGACCAGTGATGTATTTTATTTTTGTCCACCAATGTGCTGCTTTTATGTCCTAGTGACCATACATATATACATTTTATGAACAATTAATAAAGCTTATGTTTTGATGAATCAGTTTGTGATTTATTGTGCATGTCTATGTTTGATTCTGTGCAGAGTCTGGGTGTAGGAATATATTGAATAAGTATTATAGGCTGTGGACATTTATTTCAAATCTGGTTAGTAGGTATTTATTAACTTTACAGGACAGTGACAGGATCACAATGATGGATTTCTATTTTCTGGTAGATTTGGTATTACACAGAAAAAGAACTTTGAAAACTGCATACAAATGACCTATGGAGTTAGAAGGGTGGTGAGAAGTACATTGGCTACTCGGCAATTGACGTGTCATGATGAATTGTGACATTAATGAAGCCATTAGGGGACATCTCTGTGTTACTTTTTTCTGTGATCCCTTACTGTTCATTTGAATACAATATTTAAAATGATTTTTGAATCTAGCAGAATTTATCATTATGATCCCGACATGCTGAGATAACAGGTTAGTAGCAGTTTGTGGGCCTAAATCCTCATGACAGGTTCCCTTTAACTTTGTATACATTTCAGATGTCTCAGATGAGTTTATGTGCTATGAAAAACATAGCATATGTATTCACATGTGTCTGAAGCTTAAATAAGGTTCTGCCAGGAAACTGATAGGGTATTGTTAAGAATGGGGTTCCTTAACCCTATGTTCCCCCACACTACACACTTACAGTGTAGTACATTCCTTGGCTATGAGGCTGAAATGAATGTAGTCATTTACATTGTGACAGAGACCCACTGGGTCCAGACAACTTTGGCCCTATAACATATTTGTACCCATATGGTCTCATTTTATAACCCCAAAACAACTGTATTAGGGATGATTTTCAGAGGATGAATTAGTTAAAGTTTAATAGTATTCTGATACTAAAGTATCCCCTGGCAGTCCATCTTTATAAAAGATACCTTCCCACACAGGAAGATACCTGAGTGTTGAAGGTTCCTAGTCTGCAAGTTCTTTGCAAAGTTGTTGTCATCTGTTATTGTTTGATTGTACTCTGTCTTTGTCAGCTGCTTCTTAAACAGGCGCCGAGAAGTGTCTTACCTTTTACCTTTGGGTTTTCACTAAACTGTATGCGAGCCACCTTACTGGATTTGTTTCAAGCATTCGGTTAGTTCTACTTCTGCTGGATTGGATGATACAGCAGCATATTATAGATGACAGAATAACAGAGTTGTATCACATAGCAGCACTTCACCAAAGGATTGCTTTCCTTGATATTTGAGTTATAGGCAGAGCCCTTGTCTGAACATAATCTTACACTACAGAGTACTATTTATCCACCATTTTTTCATTTATTGTTACTACAAAGGTTGAACTTAGAAAATGCCCTTGGGAAAAGCCCAAAGTTGAAAGACTTAGGTGGCACAATGGGTACATAACCTACAGCTTGTTACTGGCACATTAAAGGTTGTGGATTTGGATGTTTCTTCCTAATGTTTCTTTAGTGCATTGCTTAACTGAATGTTTGAAGTGCGGTAAAAAAAAGAGGGCCCATCCACATATATATATATATATATATATATATATATATATATATATACATATATATATATAGAGAGAGAGAGAGAGTGTCTCCCCAATCTAAAACCACACATATTTGTGTAACATACAAACATGACTATGGCCTGTGGATCAGGGTACATGTATCTATCAACAGTCGTTGGACTTACTTAAATAAAAGCACCTATTGATGTAAGAAACTAGACTCTATGGCAGTGATGGCGAACCTATGGCACGGGTACCAGAGGCGGCACTCAGAACCCTTTTTGTGGGCACCCGGGCCATCGCCCCAGCACACCAGATAAGACTCAAAGAATCTTCCGGCAGTTCCAAGCAACTTAAAAGATGCTGCTTTCAGTCATATTTTGATACTTACTTCGCTACTTGGGAGTGTAGGAAGAGGGAGAATTAGACAGGGTCAAATTATTTTAGGACCTCCTGGTGGCCCCACGCTCCTGTGTACAGAGGGACACTGGAAAGAAGCCAAAATGATGAAAATTTTCCATCTTTCTACTGTGTTGCTGTCCTCAGGAGGCCAATATGATTAAAAGTTGTTGAACAGGAAGCAATGAGTTACTGCTTTAATTTTTGGTTGGCACCTCCCGATAAATAAGGAGGGTTTTGGGTTGCAGTTTGGGCACTCGGCCGCTAAAAGGTTCGCCATCACTGCTCTATGGGGACCCTCACTAATGGTCCCAGGAAACCAAGGATTGTTGTAACTATAATCTTCATGCCTTTATTTGATATAATTCCATTGCAGAATTGAAGACAATTCCCTTAAGTGGTCACTGTGCACAACATAAGACACATTTTAGGTGCATTACTAAATTAAAGATCTGAGCTTCTTCCATATGACTGCTTCGTCCATCTAATCCATTCAGTGCACATGAATAAAGGGGACATGTCCTTCTATCTAGAAGTTGGGTGAAGCAGTCATGTCATATACTGTAACATACGGTCTCTTGCCCAATGGTTCACTATATGGGTTTGTTTTCTAAAATCTCTTCTATAAAAGAGACAAAATAGGTTAAATATGGCATAATTTCATTTCAAAATGATATTTACGTTCACTGTCCCTTTAAAATAACAATAACAGATCTAATAAATTTGTAAATTTTGGGATGGGCTGGTGACTAGGAACATCAACCTTTTTTTCCTTCTTGAACGCAAGGAAGTTACTCCTTTTGAATCAGGTCGGACAATATTAAAGATTAAATGATATACCGATAATATGATTTTCTATTGTTCCCCAGCTATATTGGTAGACAAGCATCATGAAAATTTACTTTTCAATTTAAATAGGCTGTTGCATATTCACTGTAGATTGAATTACCGCCTTGCTTATTTCAAGTACACTTAAAACTTGATTTGGCTGCCCTGTTCTTTTTCTTTATATCAAGCATTTTGCAAGGCAAAGGTGATCCAATTTAACACATTTTCCTTAGATATTACTTCAATGTCCTGCTGTCATTGTCACATCTCTTTAATGTCACTTTGTCACATGTTTTAAGATAAATGGACCTTTTTCAATGTATTTTTTTTAGAACCAAACAGTGTGTGTGTGTGTTCGCTCCAGCAATTTATTCTCCTTCATTATTCCAAACTCCATCTTTAATGGGAAGGGCAGCCTCTCAAGGATTCTGGTAGACTCTATTATCTTGTGCTCACCTCTCTGACTTCACAGTTAAAGCTGGTGTGACTGTGATGTTCTTAACCAAGGCTTCCTTTCACCGCCTGCTGCGTCTCCTCTTTTTACAAACCTTTTAATACAATTTTTCTTTAATGTCTTTTTCCGAAAATTCCTTCTAAGACCCGATTGCCTTCCTTGTAGGATACATGTGTTTGTAGACTGACCCTTTGCCTTTCAGTAGGGAGATAAACATTTCTGTATATGCAATTGTATGTGCACGGTTACTACATTAGAACATGATTTATCGATGAAATATATTGTAATTTTCAAACTTTAACACTCACCTTACTATAAGATGAACCTCAGATCTAGTCATCAAAAAAAGCTAAAATATATTTGACACCAATTAAAAACTCCCTGGTGACACTCACAAGCACAGCACTGCTACATACACAAACAAACTGCTATGCCACATCCATACACATACACACGCAGCACTGTACATCCTTTTACTCACAAACAACTTTGCTACATCGTTTAAATTAAACAAACAGCTCTGCTACATCCACCCATTAACTCACACAGAGCTCTGCAATATCATCTGATTCTCTCACACACAGCTCTGCTACATTCTACCATTCACTCCCATAATACTTTATTAAACTAAAATTTAAAGACCCTCATCTCCTAAACAAAATAAAAAAGAAAAGGGAAATATTCATAGATGCACAAACAAAGAACAGTTGGATGCGTACGCAAGACCAGCAATGTAATACAATGTTTATTAGTTAATAATGACACAACATGAAAAGACAGGACAACAATCAGATAAAAACACTTACAGGGGTATTCCCATCTAGGCATGCACATTTACCGTATATACTCGAGTATAAGCCGACCCAAGTATAAGCCGAGGCCCCTAATTTTACCACAAAAACCTTGTAAAACCTATATATTTTTTTACTCGAGTATAAGCCGAGTTTGGGTTTTCAGCACATTTTTTTTGTGCTGAAAAACTAGGCTTATACTCGAGTATATAAGGTAATTAAATTCATTTGCTATATGTAAACATTTCTTCAATTGGATGTTATTAAAAACTATGTTCCTGTGTGAAGATAATTTCTCATAAATGTAGTCATGTTGACCCTTAGAAACGAGATAGCTTCCTCAGAAACGACCACCTCACATTTTGGCAGCAGTGGCCAGACATGCGCTATTGAGTCCTGTCCGACCTCCAGGATTCAGCAATCATTACCACAGGACGGCTGTGGGACCTGCAGTAACTCTTTGGACATTTAATATACAAACACCCTTTTTGTCTTTGTGCAATCACTCCAGCAGAGGTGGCTGTATCCAAGGACACAGTCTTGGTTCTAAGGGACCATATCACAACATTTATGAGAAATTATCTTCACACAGGAATATTTTTCTTAATAACATCTAATTGAAGAAATGTTTATATATGGCAGATTTATGAAACTGAATGTGAATGCTCAGACGGGAATACCCCTTTAAGAAGTACACCAGCTGGGTGTACATGGCTACCTAGGGCCAGTCATGGACCCTTTTTTTTCCCTAACTCAGTCTGTCAATACAATTATATGCCATGCAAAAGTAAATACAAGAGAATGCAATAAAAACATGCACGCACTGCAAATGAAAGAAAGGGGTTGCTGATACATATAGAACCCTAGTGCATGTGAGCCAACTACATGCCAAAGTAATACAATACCAAGGTTAACATTGTATAGCCATGTGAGAGTGGGAGGTAGGTAGACCCTGGCATAGAAATAAACACTGTGCAGGACCCGCCAGAGCCTCTTGATGTATCCAGCTGCCCCACAGCAGCGGTGGGGCTGTCATATGACAATGCACAATAAATAAACCCCAGTGTATTGAGAGTCACTATCCATTTGTTCTCTTCCTGAAAAAGGGCTCTTTTTAAATCCCCTTCACACTACTCTAAATAAACTCTTATCATTTTCACATACCTTGAATCCCTTATATCTCATTTAGCTTTTTATTCTATGCTTTTGAATATTTAAAGTTTATAAAATAAGTTTAAAATATTGATATTTAACTCATATTAAAATATAGTCACACAGACAATGACGTTGGCATTTAGGAAATTGTGTATTATTGTCACTGGTGCTCCTGTAACCCATGTGTGCCTCCATGTGCCCCCTCTCGCCGGCAGTCTCACTCACCTTCTCTTCACTGCGGGCATCCCCGCCTCCTAGGGAGTGTGCGCCAGGCGTCTGAAATTTAAAGGGCCAGTGCACCGCTAATTGGTGCTGGCCATCTGACTACCTATATATGCCAAGCCTCTTTCTATGACCCCTGCCGGATCTTTGTGCTTCCATGCCTGAGAGAAAGCTGTATTCGAAGCCCTCTGCGATTATCCTGATTTCCCATTGTGACCTATTGCTACGTCCTTAACTCTGATCCTGTGCTCATGTTTGCCTCATGATTCTGCACTATGTCTTGGTCGCCACCGGGGGCGTAGTCGCGCCCGTGGAATGACCTGGTGGTGCCACGCCACAACAAATCTAACCCGCTTTGGGGCGGGCTCTGGTGAAAACCGGGTGCCACTAAGACCCCGGTCCCAGTTATCAGCTTACGTCATTGCCCGCGTCGGTACAGAGGATCCAGTACCTCTGATCCTGACAATTATTCTCTAATTTTGATCTCAAGTGTATATAAATCCTGTATTTGAGAAAAAATTGTGTCACTGTGATAGGCACAAATTTGATGTTTCACGTAGACTTTCACAGAACTTTCACCTATATATAGACTCATCATATATCTACTTCTAGACACATGGCAGCCATGTCAAGAAGATATGTGTTCCTGAAAGAAGTTTAGAAAATGGTATGTCTGTCTATTGACACCACCTCAGTACTACCCCAGTGTAGCCTTGCCCATTTATATTTCATGTAAATATGGAGGTTCTTCCTTTCTTACCAGACTGGTAAAGTGCCCAGCAGGTGGCATGTCCTCATATGTGCATCTCTGCCGTCAATTTGCTTTTGTTTACAGAAAACACATAAACATAACCATTCTTGGGTGATTTTTCTTTCCTGCATTACAGCCTGCGAAAAAGCTTACTTTTGCTTCTGTATTGTGTGTGCCAATTATTGCAAATCTCCAGCAGCAAATTTGTAATTAGTGCGAGTTCCAGTGTTTGTTTGCATGGTAGCGCAGGTGTGTGTTAGTATTCTTAAAGCTTATAGCAGCATGTGGACTGCTCTCTGTCGTTCACTCCAC